>JANPWT010000005.1:25273878-25287929 GCA_024678245.1 Erythroxylum densum
TGAAATATTTATGAGACTCTTTTCCAATTGTTATATTGTTGTGACCGAGTGCCTGAATTGTCCTGTATCCATTTTGATACCAGGCTCATTAATAACTGTCCCTTATTCGAAGAAGATACAAGGTTCATTATACGTAGAGCCAGAGGCTCTGAAACATTTTTGAGCTCAAGACTCATTTCCACACATTGAGCTTTAAGCTCTGATTGTTGGCTACTCTGGTCACAACTGCCATTATATTTCATGCATTCATGCATAGAATGCATTTGCTGAAATCAATCACATTCTAAGCATTTAGGTCTCCACATTCACATTCAAGCCGCAGTTCAATAACCCAATCCACATTTCATAGTCATCGGATCTTCTGTCCGGAATCCAAAATCAAATCTCATTCATTCATTATTCAAAATATAATCTAAGCAAACAAGTAATTAAGTGAGACCATCTAGGTTACTCACAAGTTTCTCCCGAAGCTAATGGTTGGAAGATCTGGCAACGTCTGGAGGTTGACGTTCCAGTTGCTCCTCTATAACAAATAATGTACACAATATCACAATTTCTTCAATCATAACTATCCAATGATGCACATGTATGAATTAACTTATGTACAATGCATGTTCATGAAAATCCCAGGTATTTTTCATCAATTTCATCACAAAATCGATCTCATATCAAAACTCATCTAAGTAAGATTCATACTTAGGTTTATGCCTCACTAAAACTATCGAAATCACAATTTATTACTCAATTGGAATCCTATAGATCCAGACATAATCAAAACACTGAAGTATGTTCAGTGAAATAACCCTAGTTCATAAAATTCAAGAGCACACTTACTGTACCCGTTTCACGTTTCTCACTCAATCTTTCTCAATTCATTTCAGATGGCTATGATTTTTGGTGGAGATGTAGGGAAATGTGTTACGAGCCTCATGGTTCAAGAATCAATTCATTTGGGTGTCTAGAGAAGAAGTTATGGCCAGGAGAAAAAAGGACAAAAGGAGCGAAACTCAGAAGAAACAAAACACAGAAGAAGTAAAAAGACAGAAGAAGACACGTCAGCAAAACACAGAAGAAGTAAAACCCAAAAGGAGAAAAACACAAAAAAGACATGTCAGCAAAACACAGAAGAAGACGCGTCAGCAAAACACAGAAGGAGCAAAATACAGAAGAAGACACGTCAGCAAAACACACAAGAAGATGCGTCAACAAAATACAGAAAAAGACATGTCAGCAAAACATAGAAGAAGACGCGTCAACAAAACACAGAAGGAATAAAACTCAGAAGAAGCAAAACTCAAAAGGAACAAAACACAGAAGCAAAAAAACAAAGAAGGAATAAAACTCAGAAGAAGCGAAACTTAGAAGGAACAAAACACAAATGGAATAAAACTCAGAAGAAGCTAAACTCAGAAGGAACAAAACACAGATCGAACAAAACACAGAAGGAACAAAACACAAAAGGAACACAACTCAGAAGAATAGAAACTCAGAAGGAACAAAACACAAAAGAAGCGAAATTCAGAATGAAGAAAACATAGAAGGAACAAAACACAAAAGGAACAAAACTCAGAAGAGACGAAACTCAAAAGGAACAAAACACAGAAGGAACAACTTCGCTTTTGAACATCTCCCCTTATAAGGACCCTGACTTTCAGCTCAGATGTCCAAGTTTTCATACTATATATTGTTGAAAAGATAAAAGGAAGATTTATAACTTTCATGAAGGCCATTTTGACGAATCTATCTAGATTGGTACAAAAGTTTCACTGAAATTTCAGATCAAGTTATTGATATCTCAACTCCAACATCACCTTTTCATCACCTAATCACTAATAATCTTTCAGAAACTAAAATTAACACTATATCCAAATTTTTCCTCCCAACCACACAGTATTTATGAATATGCACTTAAATGCCATTTCCATGCAGATGATAGTAATTCATCAACTTTCTTTCATAAATCCCCAACTCTAAAGGATTTATTCACTACTTACCTTTTTAAAACTTTAAAATCTTCAAGCCCTAAACTCCATGTAATTTACGTACTTCACTGAGGACAATGACCAACTTTTGGTTTTTCTTAGGGTAGAAAACACAAATAGCAAAGTGAGTTTGGTGTAGGAAGGAAAAGCAGAGAAATCTCTTAGAAGGGGTTCGATGGAAAACTCTGTGTATGGGAAGAAAATTTAGAGATGATCCCAATGAAGAATGAACTTAGACATATAACTTAACTTTTCAATTATCAGAGAACAGTAACCTACTTCTAGCAAAAGTACAAAGCCTAAGTGACACTTGTCACTTCCCTCACATCTAAGCTCTAAGTTTCTTTTGAAACTAACTCCCTTAAACTCTCATCTTAACAATTCAACTATTTCCAAATCTTCATTTGATGTCTTTTTCCTATTTTCTACAATTTTTCTCAAAATTTATGCCAAAATTCACAAATAAAATATTCTTACTAACTAATAAAATTTTCAATATAGATAAATTCAAAATTCTCAAAACACCTAAAAATCACAACTCAATCAAATTATATCCGGAATTATTCATGAATGCATGTACAATTATTTTCACGTGCCACAACTTCACTATTCATGTGTATGTGTATGACATAATATGCATGAACATAGAAATGCATTTCTAACTCTCCTTAATCACTCACATTTCCCATTTTAATATTCCCACAACAATGGGATGTTACACTTAGGTCTAATTTTGTTTATTCTTTTCAATTTCTTATTGAAGTCTTCGATGTATATAAACCATGTACATGCCTAAAATTGTTTCCTCAAGTCTTAACCACTCCATTGTCCATGCTAATTATGGTAAATATATATGGTGCACATTTTGAGACATGAATTTAAAGTGTCTCCTTAATAACTCTTGTTAATCCTTATATACATAAGTCAAATAACATAATACAATAATATATAATATAATAGAAGTCATATAACATAAGGATACATTTATGTACCTTTTGCAAGTCAAATATTATTGTGACATCTCCATGCTCCAACTCCAAATCACATGATCAGAGTGACATAAACCAATTCCATAAATCAGTACTTTCAACTTCAACAACTACCCACTCTATAGGTTATATGTCTCCATCGCAGCCCTTCCAATTGCACTAATTAGTTTCCTTTGAAATTCAATCTTTAAAAATCAACCATTCATCCTAAGTATGGGTCTCAGGTGTCTCCTCATAGTTGCAAAAAAAAAATTCTTGAATTTTAGTAATGAGTTTTTTTCGACAATTTTATTTACATTGTTGAATCATAATTGCGATATTTTAACTCCTACATATATCTTTACAGCTTAAAATATTTTTGAGTATAGTCTAATGCTCTTTCCTTCCTTAACTCTCTCTTAGCAACCATACACATATTAAAATTCACAAATGTGTTCAACTTCTTTCTAAGATTCTTCAACCATCTTCCCACTCGTATTGTTAGATTTCTCTAAAATTTTATCCCGTCAGTGTTTAACCAAAAATTTTAATGATACCATTTTAAACTTATTTATTGTGAAGCATATATACTTAGACCTATATGTCTTGATTTTGAACATATGTCCTTACTGTCATAGGCTACATATAATTCCTACTTGCATCCTTCAATGCATCCAACTCTGATTTGCTTAGATTCACTTTTTGTCATTGGACATTAAACTTGTTCTTAATGAATAACAACATCTTTGAGCTCTTTAGCATTACCAAGCTCCATATCCAGTGTCCAATGTGACATACGACCACTTTACTTATGTCTAACACTTTTTTTAGGTCTTTAGTTGGCTCCCTAGTCCCCTCTCTACTAAGTACTCATCACTGTTAATAACATTTTCATGGTCACTAAAGTCAATCTCCATTGGTTAGTGGCCATCTGGAATTGAAACATCTAATGTATTATGCACTCCTTCAACTTCATTATCATCTTCAATTTTAACTTCGAGTTCATTATCACCTTCAACTTCATTATCACCTTAAACTTTATTCCTATGAGTGCCCGCATCCTCACCATTACTACTATCTTCTTCAATGGTATCTACATTAATTTTATTATCATGCACAACATCTCCATCAGAGCTTGAATCCCTTCATTACCTATAGCTAAAACTTTTAGAACAATAATTAGAATGTCAAGTTTGTGTATAATATACATCTCACTTATCCCATGTATTTCCAAAAATTTTGTTAATGAGTCTTTAAAACTTGTTGAATCTAAAACCTGAAACTTTGAACTAAACCTTGTTAACTTGTAAGTATCCAAGTTCCTTCCCTGTCTCATAATTTTGTCTATAATTGATAAAATTAAGATCAACTTGATCAAAATAACTTAATGACCCACTCTCGTAGCTCAATTTTGAATCTTTCTTAAAGTATCCACTATAATATAACTTCAAGCATCCATATTGGGTCATTATAATCTTGCAAATGACAAGTAAATAACAATTACATATTTAAGAACACATATACAAGGCTAATGTGAAGAAAAGGCTATAGTCACCTAGAGAATATATAAAGTGTAAGGATTTTTTTAGAGAAATATAAGATTGAAGGCAAGATCTCATATCACATTTCATAAATTTTTTATAATGCAACTATGGAATCCTATGAAATAACATGCAAGATCATGTAAGTAATGAAATGACATGTAATATAACGTAATATTGGTGACACATGGAAAAGACTTTTATATTGAATCTACTAACAAAGAAAAGTAACATATCAGGATTACTTGTTACCTCTAAATATAACACAATAGAAAAAATGTTACAAAATGTCTCCTTCACCTTTACTTATATGAACAGATATCAAACTTAATTAAAGCAATAACATATGTTCGAAGAATGCCCACAATTTAGAAACCTTGATGAATACAACAATAAAAGAATAAGAATGCACTAGAGGAGAACATGATGACTATAACAGTAAGTATCAAGGAATGCCAGAATCCAAAAGCCTCGTTGACTGTAACAAAAAAGAGCATGAAGATCTTACCAAAGAACATGATGAAGGTACCAAAGAAAAACACAACAAGGATTAGAGATTTGATTTGATAAAACATCAAAGAAGAACACACATTCTGACTGAGGTGGGATCTTTTATAAATGACTTATGGATTTTTATAGGTCATTGCTAGAACCTAAATGTTGTTGTTTATAAAAACTTTGTCAGTTTTCTATCACATGTGACAAGACACTCACAAGAAGTAATAAAATTGCTAATTTTGTTTTTTATCGAGAAGTTGAAAATTTTCAAGTCAAAATTCTTATGAATGTTTATAAAATAATAATGGGTTAATTAAAAAACAATCTCAAACTTTGCTCAATTTTGCAATTATAGTCTGAACTTTAAAAAGTAGCAATTAAATGCTCAAATTTTCAATTGTTTTCAATTCTAGTCTAATGTTAGTATCTTTGATAAGTTTAATAATGTTGCTTGCCACATGTTCCAGGACCTAAAATACTTATACGTGTTAGACCAAATTAATAACTAAACTACATTGTTTAATAACATAACTAAAATTTCATCATTTTTTTGAAATGAAATCCCTAAATCAAAGATGCTGTCCTTCGTTCTCACACAATCCTTCGTTCTTGCGTGGCACCAAGCTACTATATTTGTTCTTGCATAACACAACTGTCCTCTCTCTTTCTTCTCCCTCTCTCTCTCTCTCTATTATGAATCTTTTTGTCCTTATTTTGAGACGGAGGCAAAAAGCATCTTTGAATCTTACTTAGGGAGAATCGTGCCTTTAATTTAATAAGACATTAGAGGAGTTAAAAGGTTTGCGCCTTACTCATTTCACAACAACAAATCACTCATGATTTGTTCTCTGATTTGCAACTCCTACTTAACCAAACCAATAACACCACCATCTAATTTTAGCGTCCCTTTTAGTTTACTCTGTATTCTTGTTCTTGTGTCTTTGTTCTACTTCTCTTCTCTCTCTTTTATGTTTTACGTCTCATTTTCATGGTTGCACATTTCTTCTCTTTTTGTTAGAACCCTCTTGTTGTTATTCTAGACTCTTAGTAAGTTTTCCCTTTATCTTTAATTCCCTTTTATTATTACTCTGTTTAATGGGTTCTCACTAAGTTTGTTAGTGGAATCAAGCAATTATTATTGCCAAATAGGCTGCTTGGCTTATCCAAAACAGTTGTAGATTAATGGTGGATAATTACAGTGTTGCTTGAATGAATGGAAGAAATATCTCTATTGAATCTCCCATCTCTCTACCATTCTAATCATTCCTTTCATGACTAGGTATCCATTTGTCTTTTTATATTTCTTCTATTATGTTTTCTTGTAATTCAATGACAAATACCTATCTTCTTTCACAGAGAAAAGTTTCCAAATCACTTGCACTTTTTATCTTCTTTGTAAGCTGCCAAATGTTTTTTTTGCCTCCTTTTGTATCTTTAACTCGAACTTTGTTGTTGATTGCATAATCAATTATTTAAATTTCACCTTGATGTTTTGCATGTTAAAGAACAAAAACGACTTCGTAATTAAACAATGTAGTTTAGTTAATCTTCATTAGTTATGTTAATTTGTTTTAACGTGTTTAGGTTTGTGTGTTTTGGGTCTCTAAAACACGTGGCAAGCCACACAAGCAAACTTAATAGAGACAATAATACCAAGCTAGAATAAAAAAATAAAAAATTTGAACATTTAATTGCCACTTTTAAAAATTCAGGCAATAATTGCAAAATTGAGTAAAATTTAATTTTTTTTTGTAATTGACCCAATAATAAATTTCTGTTCATCTTTTACATAATAAAAAGTTAAAATCTAAATTAAAATTTAAAAAAAAACCTTAAAAATCTAATTTAACCTTTTAACCTTTCCAATTTTGTGATTTTAGGTTCGATTGTGATGGTGCCAACAATTAAAAGTAATAGGTAGTTATTAGCAGCAGGCTTGATCTAACCAGCATTTTCATAAGCATTAATAGTCAAATCCTATCTGCTCGCAGTTGTACACGTTTCATGTCCACTTAAACTGAAGTATAGGCACGATGTAATATCCAATCAAGGAGGCAGATATTCTGCAAGTTCTGTACATTTACGTTCATATACTCACCTCTATTGTTTGATAAGGAAACCTTCCAAAACCAACAAGGTTAGGCTTAGACACTAGACAATTAGAGTGAATAATAATTGCCCTCCGGACAAGAATAAACAATCATCCTCAAGTACAAATACTATAATTCTAAATATGAAAAGAATATCAACAAAAGACCCCTCTGTGTCACCTCATCTTTTACAAGTTAGTTGAGGAAAAGACATAAAAGGCTTTCTAGTTCCTTAAGGACCTCTTACATCACATGCTAATCTGACAAGAAACCCCCGCAATTCATTCCACTCCCGCAGGAAAAATCTTTGCACTCCTTCAAGCATCGACATCATTTGCGCCCTCAGTTATTAGCTTCTGTGTCATTTTCCAATGCTCGAGTAACACCAACTTCTGCCGGTCGAATAACCCTATCATAGAGCATGTATCCTGTCTGCAATACCAACATAAAGAAGCCTTTACCAAAACCATAAATCCCCAACGTCAAATGCTACTTCTTTGTATTGTCAGTTGAGATAAGAACATGATCACGCAGAAAAATAAAAAAGACACGTTCTAGTCCGCAAGAGATTTCAAGAGTACACAGATGAAGAGACATTAAATATGAAAGCATTGATTAAACTGCACTGGTAAGAAGATCAAAGAAATACACAATTCAGTACAATTACTTTACTAAAAACATTCATCCAGAATCAATAAGAATGAATCCACATTCATACTCATATAATCAACATTGTCAATGAGAAAACATAAGAATTTTAGGAAATTAATACCTTCAGAACAGCAGCAACGGTCCCTGGAGGCTTAGATGAATCTGGTACTTCAAATACTGCATTATGCCTATGTGGATCAAACGGTTCATTTGTTGGATCATATTTTTCTATTCCAAACTTCTTAAATATCTGAAGTTCAAAATTGGTAAAGGTAGTTCAAATAACAGTATAACTGAAAGTGCAATCAAACCCCGTAGGAGGGAATACAATCATAAGGTGGAATGACCAAAGCATCAAAAGTGTAATTTGACACAAGTACCTCTATAAGCTGCTTCTCTGTCATTTCAACTCCTTCCAAAAGTGTCTTAAGGAGCGACACCGCTCCGGTAGAGTCTTCAGAGATATCAAGTTTTGCAAAACTATCTTTGACAACTGATGATGCTCTTCCCAAATTGTCTGCAACATCCAGAAGACTCTTGGCAAAATTCTGGGGGACAATGTTTAACATACAGATATAAACCAAATTTCCACACACCATAATATCAGAAAAAAAAGAGAGTAAAACTGATGCCCATCTGCATCCAAACACACGGTCAGCCATTATGTAAAAATTGTTCCTAGAAGAACCTGTATAGCAAACTTCTTTGAGTTCTCTGCTTCACGCTTGGTCCTTTCCATGACATTTTCCATATCAGCATAAGTACGGAGAACCTTATCTTGCATCTTCTCCATCTCTTTGTGCTTCACTTTTAGGAGTTCTTCTTTTTCTGTCACAAGCTTTACCAAATCATCCATGGATAGATCACCCTCAGCATCTGAATCCGAGTCTGAAAAAGCAGTTCGTTTTGCACCTCTTCTCCTTCTTTTGACAGATTGAGATGAGGTTGGCTGGGATTCTGAATTAGAACCTGACTCTTTACTCTCCCCAGACACCAATTCTTCAGTTTGGACAGAAGCATTCACATGATTTTCTTTTGCTGCCTCAGCATTTGAGGAACTACCATTGTTCTCTTCCAATTTCGCCCGACCCTTCTCTTTAGACTCAGGGGATGCAGATGAAGTGAATCCAAATCGTCCAAAGGGTGAGAAACTAGTGGCTGAATGATGGAACAAAGAAACCTGATTTGGAATAAACTGGAAGGGCCACGCAGACAAGTTCACTTGACTTTTGAATGAAAAAAGTTTACGATAAGATAGAAATCAAGGAGGAGATTGCACTCAAATTTCAGAGTTGAGATGAAATGATTAGCAAGAAAAAGAGAAAACAGTTCCAAGACAAGCATCAGTCATGACTAAAAGGAAGTTTCACTTGAAATAGCAAGATATTCAAGAAAAGTAATGTATTCCGAGGACCATAACCAATATGCATCAAAATTTGAACAGTTCACAAGTTTACAGCGCACAAAAGCCAACAAAAAAAAAGCTCAATAACCAATAGGAACTACAGTTATCGATTTAAATTCAAAAGGAGTGGAACGTGCAGTTGTAAAACAAGAAAGCTCAAATTTGAGAACGATATTAATTAGCTGGACAAAAACCAATAACTATAGCGATGAATGCAAATAAGATCTAAAAGAACTGAGATTATACAATACATTCCATGCCAAAGGAGCTGTCATATAAGATACTTGAGACTAGATTGCAAAATCATTCCGGAACAAATTCAATACATTACATAAAGAGTATGTTTCTGAAAAACAAATGTAGATACGCCATCAAACTTCTAAACCAGATAAAATATCTCACCAGAAGTTTAAAACTTTTGACTCTCAATTCCAGTTCTCAATAACAAAATAATCATCATTAAATGTACCTACCTTTACATCAAATGTTCAAAAAGAAATCTTAAACCCCAAGAAAAGCATAAACAAGTCCTACAAAGTTCCATAAACCCTACCAAAACCCTAGAAAATAATGGGAATATTCAATTAAATACCCACCCGAGTTGGATTTTCGTGAACTGTTGATCCAGTCTGACTGGAGACGATGGACAATTGCTGTTTCTGGGAAGAAGAGAGGAGGAGCAAGGCGCGTGCTCCCACCTTCCTGGAGGCGCGTGATAGAACCCGAGACGTCAACATGGTGGACGAATAAGATGAATTAGCAAGGGTTTTTGTAAGAAAGAGAAGAGAACCGGTGCCAACGTCGTCAGACGTCAATGTTTATGGGGTTTTAGGGAGTACCTTTAGAATGACGGAATTAACCCTGTTTACAGAGCAAAACGTTAGGATTTGAGAAGGGTATTATTGTGAGGGTGGTGACAGAAATTAGGTTTCGAGTAGAATCCTCCAGAAGGTTCAGGAGGGGCTAGTGTTGTGCCGGTTGGATGGCAATCAGTTAAATATCCCCCTCATTCATGCAGTTGTTTAAAATTTAGGGTAAGAACTTTGCCTTCTATAAGAGACCTATTCGACTCGAGCGGGAATTAGTCTGAGTATAGATGACTTAAAAGTATCTTTCTATAATTAAGACCCGCTTAAAACACCTTGTGAGTAACCCAAAAAAAAGTCACTATTGGCAAATTTTCATGAAATTTCATATCTCTGATTTGCAATCATAGTGCTAATTAGATTGAGAACTTTAGATTAGAGTTGGTTAGGATTAATTAGAATTATTTTAAAATTAGGGTTAATAAGGTTAAGGTAAGTTTGAAATTAAGGTTATTTATATTTAATCAAGATTGTTTAGGATAGAGTTAATTTGATTTAGTTAGGATTAATTAAAGTTCATTATAGTTAATCATAAACTAAGTTTAATTGGATTAAATATTCAATTTAAGTAGTTTTGATTTGGTTTGGGTTGCCAGCGAAAGGCTCTAGTTTTTCGGCATGGAAAAAGAAACGCAATACGAGTTATTTGGACTGCTTGATGTAAACTCGGGTTGGATGGCTCCGGTCTATATATATAAATGGACTGGAAACGCAAACAACTGAACAGAAGGCACGACTTAGGGCAAGAGATCTCTTTCAAGTTGTTTAGAGAAGTCTGCAACACTTTGGCCATTTACAAAAATTAGAACTCTAAATTATGAAATTTATTGAAAATTCAATTCTAAGATGTGAAATTTATTTAAATTAGAATTATGACAATTTTGGATATGATTTCTTAGTCATTTTTAACGCGACGTTTCATCAGCCACCTTTACTTGTAAAAAATTCAACCTCAAGTTCTAGTTAAGTATCCAAATTTATGATTACGCAAATAAACTGAAATATCAACAATATTGAATGTAGAATTGATGTTATGAATACAATACAAGCATTTATTGTTGGTTTTTATTGTGATCTTGAAAAGTCCATGGTTCCTTACCTTCAACTTATGATCAGTGCCGGCCCTGAGTAGGAGCTGATAAGGCACCTACCTAGGGTCTACTATAGAAAAAGGCCTCATCGTTTAATATTTTGGTTAATTAGCAGTTGCCAAAGGTCCACACTCTTCTTAGTGGAGAAGTAGTCATAGATGTAGTGAACATTGATGAAAGCTATTGATATTTTCAAGAGTAATAAACGTCAAATAATGTTGGAAGCTTCCCAAATATTGTTTTGGAAGCTATATTATCTTTAGTAGTAACGACGCAACTTCCAAGATTGGTCAAAGTTAACGTTAACATGTTATACTTATAAATAGTTTTGAAGTATTTAGGTATATTTTTACCTTCTAATTTCTTTATTTTCATCAATATATGTTATTTAAGGTATTCCAATTCAAAAATTAGCAGCAAAAAATTTCATGATTTTTTCTTCTGAATTCTGAGTATAATTTGAAGGTAAAGTTTCTAATTTTTAATGTATTTTTAGCTTATTAAATATTTGAATATGTTATAATTAATTTGTAATTTGTCATTAACGGGGACATTATATTAGCTTATTTTCTAAGTATGTTAATTTCTTGTATTTGTAGAAATTAGTGTGTCTCTATCATTAAAATTTGCTATTTGTTTTTTATTTTTAATATTAGATATTAAATTTATCACAGATATAATACCATTTATATATCTTTGTGATATATTGTGAAGCTATTGGAGTTGGGTTGTGCCTGCATACTTCTTTCAATTCCATACATGTGCTTTTGTTCTTTTTCTAATCCAACTGTGTTCTAATTGGTTTATATTATGTTGCCTAAAAAGTATTTTTCTGGAAGTGAAAAAAGGAAAAAGAAGAAGAAAACAAGTAACACATTTGATAGAATCCCAAAAAGGAGCTATTAATATATTTATTAAAAGAGTAGGCTCCTCTAGTGAGAGTCTCGATGAATTAGGTGAAGGTGGTTTTGAATAACATAAAGAAAACTTAAGTGATGAGATTCATATTCATGAGGATATTAGAAATTTGAGTGAGGATGATCATGTACCAAATGCATCCATTTCAAAAATTTACAGTATATTGGACAAATAAGCCCTATATTGCGCTTGAGATGAATATAGAGCCTACATTTTCAACTAGATGTTGTGGTATTAGGAAAAGACAATTTGATGAAATTAACCATAATGAAGAAATACAATCAACTGAGGATTCTTTCAGGGTTAATTACTTTCTAGTTGTTGTGGATATGGCAATTACTTCTTTAAAGAATAGATTTGAACAATTAACGACATTTGATCATATTTTTGGATTTTTATTTGATTCAAATAAGTTGAGGTTATTAGATGATAACGAATTAAGAGAATGTTATATTAATTTTACGACGAATTTTCTCATGATAATATGTCTGATGTGGATTTAGATGATTTTTTTTCTGAATTAAAAGTATTGCAAATGACTTTGTCAAATAAGTTAATGTCATCAGTTGAAATATTAGAATTTGTTCAAGCTGTAGATTATTATCCAAATGTTTTAATTACTTATCGAATTTTACTAACTATACCTGTGAATGTAGCATCAGTTGAGAAAAATTTTTTAAAATTAAAATTATTGAAAACCTACTTGAGGTCATCAATGTCACAAGAAAAGTTAAATGGTTTAACTATGTTATGTATTGAGAAGGATATGTTGAACAATATTAATCTTGATAATATTATTAATGATTTTGCATCTAGAAATGCACATAAAAATTATTTTTCATAAATCATGATCCTCTACGTATTTGTTAGTGTAATTTTCATAGTATTTTGAAATCTAATCTTGTTGTTTGATTGTTGCTATTGCTAATTTGTTATTATTGTTACTATTTTTAGTTATTTTATTGTTAATGATATTTGTAAGATATTTTTCCCCCACACTAAGCTTTTGACCGTCCTCGAGCAAAACATCAATTTAAGCTCATTGAACGTAAAACATTGACTCATTTCTATATTTTTCCAAGACTATATAATGATAAACAAAGATGAATGACTTTAAAAAATCATAGCAAGATGTCAACATTCCAAGCTTTTACTCATAATCAATCAACATTCATCATCTTCAAAAACTGAGCAATCTAATGGTAGACTCGGAAAATGTGTTAATCAAAATATAATCCATGGGTACACTCAACACCATTTATGATCATGATAATCCATAATTTTGCATATTATTTCATTTCTCCACCACTCATATTCACATGCAAATTCAAGAATCAAAGGACTTTTTAGGTTTGTAATGTGGGCAAAGGTAAGGTGAGATATATTTGGGTCAAATAGCATGAAAGTCATCAAAGCTAGTGAAACAAAGCAACACTCATAAAAAATTGGGTACCATTAGCTATGGCAAATGCAACATTTATATTTCACAACCCCATTCAACTCTCACATACAAACCACATGAAGCATATACTAATCCAAAGGAATCACTCATACAATTTATGCTAATGAAATCACAAGAGTGAACCTTTCAAGCCAACCTTTACCTCATATTCACATGCTCAAATAACACATCCAATACAACTATAGGAAGATGCATAAACCATAAACAACTTTTCAACACATAAGCAATTCTTCCTTGATACATTTATTTTAATCAATTTTTTTTCATTTTTCATTTTTTCTTTCTTGTTCATTTTCTTGTCATTTTTTCTTTCGTTTTTCTTTCTTTCTTGTCCATTTTCTTTTCTTTCCCCCTTTTTTCTTTCTCTTTCTTTACAAAAATTAAAATAGACTACATCAACATGGTAATTTCGATGATAAGACATAAAATAACATCCCAACATTATAACCAACCCTCACATATCTACACCCCCCACACTTAGAATTTTGTATATCCACAAACACAACAATCACAAATGTTCCACTAGCTTTATGACTTGGGTAGGACATTTGGTTAAGTTTAAAAGCATAAAATGTGGTT
>JANPWT010000005.1:25299289-25310804 GCA_024678245.1 Erythroxylum densum
GGGGCTAAAACCCTATAATAGTATACATGAGAGTTTATTGAGAAGTTAGAAAGTTCATTTCATGCTCATGCATAATATGACATACACATCCACACATGTGAATATTGATTTTTAAACATTAAAATGATTGTACATGCATTCATTGACATTGTTTGGGTATAATTGAGTTATAAATGTGATTATATTGAGAATTTTGATTTTTATGTGTTGAAAATTGATTTGGAGAGTGTACTTACTGATTTAGAATTTTTGGTAAATTTTAGGAAAATTTTGAAAATTACAAAGATTTTAGGACTAGGAAAAATGCCAAGTGGCAAGTCAATTAATGAATGGTAGTAGAAATAAAAGCCAAATGACAGTGGAAAATTTTATAGATGACTTTGAGATTTATTGGCAAATGTCATTGAAAATTGGGAGACAATTGAAGTAAAAATTGGAGTTGATTGGAGTAGTTTAATATGAGAACCCAGTTTAACTCATAGAAATTGGACATGTGGCAAGTGACAAGTGTCACTGCCAAGCCTAGTCTTTATTATATGATTATTACTAGAAAGACTAAATTAATTGTTTTGAATTTGCTTTCTTCATCTTCTTCTTCTTTGTGACTTTATTCATCTTCTGCAAGCTTCTTACTTTCAGAAATTTTCTCATCCCCACAACGCAAGCTTTGCTCTTGCTTTCCACTTGTTATTCTCCTTTTGTTATCTTCTTCACTGTCACTGAAATACCTAACCCTACAACATTTGACTGTTGATGATCATGTGATATTGGAAAGCTAAGGTTCACGTGATTTTGAAGAGGTTAGAGTTTTAAACAAGTAAGTATCGTATGGTTCTACATGATATGTAAAATGAAACATGCATCACGTTAGTTAATAGTTAAGCGTTTATAAAATGAGGATGTATATTTGCTGAAACGTGAATAAGAATTTAGGGTGTGCTGCATGTCATGCTTTTGCTTATTTGATGATCAATATTTCATAAGATGTTGTTGAAATGATTTTTGAGATATAGAGATCATTGAAAATGTATATAAAAAGAGTGTAGAAAATTCATGTAAAGATGATGTATGTATGCTCTATTTTCATTGTATTTGTGTGAATCTCTTTGGGTGTAAAATGAGTCTAGAGTCAAGGAAAAAGGAGTAAGGTGATATCATGATATGGGAAGAATTAAAATGAGAAGTTAGAGATGAAATGGTGTTGAAGAAAATGAATAAGTGTAGAAAATGAAAAAAAATGCAGAAAATATAGGAATGCGTGTTCGATATGTTCGGTTTTTGATATTTGTGATTAATCATAGATTTTGATTTGTTTATGTTGAGTTGAAATAAAATGGAAGTAGGAATGAAGAGTAAACAGTGGAGACATAAGTTAGAAATGTTGGATTTAGTAGAAGAGATGAAGAAGAGATGAAAATTTGTAGTTTCGTATGAATCTGCAGAACATCGTCTATCATTGTGATAGAGAGGGAGCCTCAGAGGAACTGCATAATCGTGATAGAGAGTAACCCTCAGAGGAGTCGCACGATCGTACAGAAGCACGATCGTGACCAAAGAGAATCCTAGAGTATTTGCACGATTGTGACATTGAGGAGGTATCGGAAATTCTACGATCGTTCATAAGTATGATCATGATAAAGATGAATTAGCTGGAACAACACGATCGTGCATGACAATGAGAATGCAGACCTCCGAATGACTTGAAATTTGAAAAAAAAACTCCTCACACATTGTTTTTCTTCTCCACCAAAATTTATGGCCATCTGAATTCGTTAGGAAAGGATTGATTAATGAGTTTAGGATGAAAATGATGAAGTGTGTTGGAATATTGTTAAATGGAGTGTTTTCACTAAACTGACATTTGTATTTTAGCCATATCTTGATCTTTAGATATCAAAATGAGATAATTTTTAATTTAGATTAAACTAGAGACATATAGTTATAGATTTCATGAGGAATGGAATTTTAATTCTGTCTCTAAAGTTTTTAAATTTTGACTTGAAGTTGAGTATAGAGTATTGCTGCAGTTTTAGTATAGTCTGAAATATTTTGTATATAACTTGCAGAATATTGAACCAAATTGTGAGAAATTGGTGTCATTATAAACTTGAGACTTATGGGAGAATTTGTTTAGAAAAAGGTGATGCCTAAATACTTCATTTTCCTTGTCTTAATGACCATACAAAATGGACAAAAAAATCTATTTTTAAAAAAAAGGTAGAATGATCGATTGAGTTATGAACTTTGACTCAATTTGTTTTATTAAGGTGTAAACCCATGTTCAAATTAGACTTATGTGAGTTTTGATATTTAAATGATCAGGTGATGAGAATAATGGAAATATACTCAGGATTGTCATTGAGCATGCATTGTACATAATCCATATATACATATGTGCATAAATGAGTACTTATATAATTGTGCAAATTTGTGGTATGTGTAAATGTATCTTTCATGATATAGAAGAGCATATTGTGAGACAACATCCAGACGTTGCCGAGACTTCGAGGCAATAGCTTTCTGGAGCAACCTATGAAAAACCTAGAAGGTCTCACTTAATTAATTGTTTGTTTTAAATTCTGTATTGAATTATTTTGTGAATTTGATTGTGTTAATTCTAAACATTGAATGTCTAAGGCGTTTGATGTATGAATGAGATATTTGAAGTGCTCTTTATATGTGAATCTGACAAAAATAAGTGTACTCTACATAACTATTGAATGTCGGACTAAGGTCTGATGATAAATGTGAATGAGAATACGATAGTGATCATGATTGTGTAATATTGAGCACTTTTGGTTGACTGAATATATGTGATGCATTTCATTACATTAATGCATGAACAGATATTGGCAGTTGTGACCTAAGTAGCCGCAAAAAAAGAACTTAAAACTTAGAATGTGATTAAGAGTCAAAGGCTCGCTATATATAATGAGCCCTCTATCCCTAATGGATAAGGAACAATTATCAATGAGTCCGGTATCCACAATAGATACGGGACAGTTATAGGCACTCGGTCACAACAACGTAATAACTGTAAGTGAGTCTCATGAGCATTGCATATACATTTAATATATATGTTTGAATGATTGAAATGTATTGTTGACTTGTATTTGAATGAGAACGTGAAAATTGTGAACAAAGTGATATGTGATGCTACATGATAAATGAAATTATGTGAATTATGTGTTATATGGGTTGATGTGTTGTATGAATTGAGTGAACCGTTGAAGATGGTTATCTCACTGAGTTCATAAAACTCACCAAAATTGTAATGTTGACATTTCAGGATGGTGAGAGGTCACTAATGATAGAGAGACTCCATAAGAAGCATAGTTCTTGTACTTGTGGATAGAAGAAATGGATCAAAGGTCGGTCATCTGAGACTGAAGGATCTAGTTAGAAATGTTTGTATAATTCCTCATATATGTAGTGTGTTCTATAATTAGTCTTGATAATGTACATATTTGGATAATTTTGTAAAGTTACAATGTACATATTCGATTTTTATGAAATGAAATGAGGAATTTGGTTTTTAAATATTATGACATTTAGGCATTAAATGATGATGCCATCATTAAGTGAGTGTCGTGATTGCTTTAGCATGTCACCCTTATGGGATATATATTCGGATATTACTCAGGATGTCGGGTACTTATCTGACGAGAGTGGGGTGCTACATTATATTTAAATAACTACTAAATGATGTGATATCTGCCTTTATTTTGTACTCATATTCCCCTCTAATATGTCTTTGATGAATAACTTCTTTTTCATTACTAGAGCTATTGTTATAATCCTATAGTTTATAATTTTGAATATAAAGACATCTTATAGAGCCATCTTCCCTATCATCTTGATCCTAATTCTCTTATTATTATCTCCTTATAACAACTTTTGTAATTTATCCTTTATAAGTACCAACTGTGGTTCCATATTATGATTTGACTCCCTTCAATCTTTAATTGCTCTCTAAACTTTAATTAACCCACAAAATTCATTAATGATGTTGTTGGCCATTGTCAAAAGAAAAAACTTTGAGATTTAAAAGCTTTGATACCACTTACTAACAATGAACAAACTTTGAGTTTTCAAAGTTTTGATACAAGCTAACGTAATATGGAAGCAACCTACTCTAGTCCAAAAATAAAGAACACACCAAATCCAATCTAAAAATTGAATAAGACCTAAAAAATATCAAATTTATTGATAAAAATAATGAAAGTTAATAAATTATGCCTTTCTATTTATAATGAATAGTA
This sequence comes from Erythroxylum densum, assembly GCA_024678245.1. Classification (NCBI taxonomy): domain Eukaryota; kingdom Viridiplantae; phylum Streptophyta; class Magnoliopsida; order Malpighiales; family Erythroxylaceae; genus Erythroxylum; species Erythroxylum densum. The sequence continues at coordinate 25,303,552 of JANPWT010000005.1, forward strand.
ATACCCTAGCTTGAAGTTTACTTAAAATAAAAATCTGAAATTTAAAATTTATTTAAAATACAACTCTAAAATATAAAGTTTACTTCAAATAAAATTGTAATGACTTTGAACATAAATTCTTAATCATTTCTAACATAGCTTTGTGCATTTTGATGCCTTATCAATTTAGAAGTAACCATGGGTATACTTATTTCTCTCTCAAATCTTTGGTATACTTTTATTGCATTTATTTGAACATGACAAAGAGTGAATTAGAATAACTTAGACTATGTTAAACTAGATTTTATTATATTTCCAAATAACATTTCTCTGAAAGAATAACTTTCATTTAAACTATTCTTTTTGAAAGTATAAAAGACAAATAATTTGAATTAAATTAGAACTAAGGTGCCCATTTAACCTGCCAACCCTATCCCTAAATGAATATCGAAATGCACATATCTATTTGATCTAAATGATTTGTGAGAAAAGATTCATTCATATATTAATGCACCTAGTCCCATCAAATTTTACTATTTTAAACTGGGTCATTTTGGTATGTCCTAAAATGGAATTACAGCTAACCTAACAGCTAGAGATGACTAGGTAAGAGTAAGGTTTAAGTAAGATGATTATCTTACAATTAAGTTGTAAGCTCTTCAATATCATTAACTAATTCAAGCTTTGGTAACTTCTTCATTTACATGGATATTTATCACATTTTAGTGATATTTTATTTGTTCAGTTAGTTCTTAATGTTTAGCTATTAATGGCTTAATTTAAGTTAATTTTTTAAGATTTTATTTTTTAAGGTTTTATTTATCCCAAAGTATGTGTTTTCTATTTGAAAGGCCCAAAAATCTAATTTATAGACTTATGTTTCAATTTAAAGTTTGGTTGTGTTTTTTTAATAGTTCACTTACAATAAAAAAGAGTATATCCTTTGTTAAATACTTTAGGTTGTATTATTTCTTTTACATTTGATATCATAGCAAGGTTATAAAAGTAAGTATGTTGTGAATGGATTTGCTAGGAGTTGAAAAACCCACCAAATTGAGAGAGAGATATATAGTTTAAAGTCACATGGCAGCCAACAACAATTCTGTAAGTGTCCCTAATTTTAATGGCATAAATTACTAGTTTTGGCCAATAAAGATTGGACTTTATTCAAGTCTTGAGAGTTGCGAGACCTAGTGGAAAGTGGATATGCAACACTTGCAAATCCTAAACAAGTTCTAAGATTGACATAGTGCAATATAATGAATTGAGGGAAAAGTAGAAGAAAGATGCTAAGGCTTTATTCCTTATTTAATAAGAAGTGGAGGATGCCCTATTCTCATATATGATAGGAGTAAAAACATTAAAGGAGGCATGTGATTTACTTAGAGCACTATCAAGGTTCAAACAAAGTGGTTATTGTAAAGTTACAATCTTTTTATTGCGATTTTGATATCTTGTTATTGAAGCCCACCAATTCAATGCAATAGTTCTCCATAAAAAATTTTGCTCTTGTAAATCAAATTCGATCCCTTGGCAAGGATTTTAATGACCAAAAGAGAGTTGAAAATGTTTTAAGAAGCCTTTCCCAAAAATATGATCATATTATTGTAACTATTGAAGAATATAGGGATTTGTCTAACTACTCAATCGTAGAGATATTAGGTTCTGTTGATCTCATAAAACTCGTTTAAATAGGTTAGGCGAGATATATGTGGAGCAAGCTTTCTAAACAAAGAATGATGTGAAAAATTTTGAAGCTCTAGGAAAAGGAAAATGATCTATTGGTAATTAAGGATGTGGAGGTTCAAACATTAGGAGAGGTTGTGGTAGATCATATGACTAAAAGAGAATCTTGGATAATGTAAACTCTCTACCTATATGTTTTTATTGCAAAAAAACACATTATGAAGAAGTGTTGGTACAAAATGAAATATGATTATGATAAAAATGCAATTTATTTTTATAATTGTAAAAAATATGGCACTATCACAAAAATTGTTAAGTGAAAGATTAAGCAATTTTTTACAAGGAAACTGTTAATTATGTAGATAATTTTTTTATTTTTTATTTGGCTATAGATGTTACTATATCTTTTGAAGTTTGGTATATTTTATGGAGATTGATGAATTATTGTAACATCCCATGTTCGAGACTAGACCCTAAAATAGTGAATTGAGAGTACAGTGAGAAATTAGTAGTGGATTTCATACTTATGATCATAGTATATTCACACACATATGGATATTTATTTTTGATACATTAAAATAATTGTTCATGCATTCATTGAAAATTTTCCAGATATAAGTAATTTTTAATATGATTAAACTGTGAATTTTGGATTAAATGTGTTATAAAATTTATTTGGTGATAATAGTTATTTCAAAATTTTAGTGAAATTTAGGAAATTTCTACAATTTTGGGTATTTTTGGACTAGAAAAAATGCCAAGTGACAAGACAACTGATAAATAGCAGTAGAAATTACTATCAAATGGCAATGGACATTTTGATAAATGACCTTGGGATTTATTGATAAATGTCATCAAAAATTGGGAGACAATTGGAGTAGGAATTGGAATTGATTGGACTAGTTAAATAAGAGAACATAGTTTGAATTTACAGATCTTAAATAGCTATTCCATTGGCCCTTTTTGAAATAAATCAGGTTATGGATAGAGCTAGTAGCTAATTAAGAATGTAATGTAGCTGAGTAACCAGGGGACATTCATTACAAATGTTTGCCTTCGCATCAAAAGCCTATAATGAAATTCTAACTAAGCCCCTTTGTAAAAATATGGCCTAGTTGAGTAATCGGGGGACATTCATTACAGATGTTTACCTTCGCATCAAAAGCCTAGGTTCATGTCAATTAAAATTAGGAAAAATAGTACTTTATTTAATAAATCCTACTGACCTTTATGAATAGCTTGAATTTTCATGAAAAGCGACTTAGGGATAGTTACAAGTTTTGATTGACTAACAAATTATTAATTCATGTGTGTAAGTGATAGGCGTAAATGAATGTGACATTAAATCCTGGTTAGTATGTATCTTTAGTTCGAAGTACTTAGACATAAATTTCACAAGTTAATAAGTTATAACTACTTGAAGGATCATGTTTATAATTAAATTTGTTTCATGAAGTTCAACGTCATTATACCATTGTTGCATACATGTGTTTTGTTGTTAGGTGTGTTCTGTGTTTTCTGTTTTGAAGTTTGCTTGTTTTGTTTTCACTTGAGGATAAGCAAAAGTTTAAGTGTGGAGATGTTGATAGTTGCAGGTTGCATAATATTTTAGTGGGTAGTTTAGTATGTGTTCAATTGTTAAATTGAATGATTAGTGCAAGTTTAGTTTAGAATTGTGTTATTTAGTTAGATATTTGAGTTTTTAGTGTTTTATGGGTTAGAACATGCTAGTGAGCTTAAATTTTATGTATTTGAGGTGCCTTGATGTATTTGTTAGTGTTTGAGAACAAATACTAAATAATGGAGGAGAATCGGAGGAAGCTCAGAGCAAGGCTTAGGGCTATCATCATCACAAAAGCTTGGTGGGTCTATTATGATCATTGCCTGCATAACAACAGATGTAGACCAATTTCTAAAGCTCCACTTTTTTAGGGACATTTCAAATTTTTTGGCCTGAGTAAACCCTAACGTTTGCCCTAAATGGAAAAGATATATAAAGAAAAGAAAGAAGACGTAAAAGAGAGCTCCATTTCTGGCACTTTGAGAAAGATCCAAGGAAGAGGAAGAGAAGAGAGAATGAGGATAAAGAAAGAAGGAAGAAGAAGGGCTATTATTTCTGCTGTCTTTCCGATCTATCTCTACCCTTCCAAGTGACATTTCATTTCATCTTTATTATTCTTTCTTTGAATGTATGAGATGGATTTGATAGTGATGGATTTGGGTTTGATTAGGTTGTTCTAAACTCCTTTAGGCATTTATTCTTGAATCAATGTTAATGTGATTTCTTTTGATGTTAATGCATTTGATAACAAATTGAGAGATTGAACTGATAGCAAAATGATTAGATTGGGTAATGAGAATTAAACAATCTAAAAGATCACATAAATAATCAAATCAATAATTTATATGAAGAGAAATCTCGTGTGAGGACCTGATAGTCTATTAGAGGGCTTAAGATCTAATTAGATATGTGGGCTTTTTTTAATTGAAATATTGAAAATTCCATAATTCAATTAGGGGTTATGACTTAGCGGTTAACGATTATAACTCGAGAGAGAGTATTCCATCCTTTAAAAGTATAGGACCGATACCATATTGACTCAAAAGTAATCTTGTTAACATTTGTTGATAAGGTAAATCTCCCTTCTCATAATCGACTAATTTTCCTTGTGTGATTTTGATTGTTCATTGGTGATGCTCAATTTTGATTCCTTATGTGGTAATTTTATAATTTAATTTTCAATCAATCCATCTTCACGAATTTACTATTATGTTTAGTTTTTATTTTCTTTTTAATAATCATTTTAGACCTTAAATAATTTATACTTAGATTAGTTCAGCAACTCCTCAAAGGATCGACACTTCATATACTATATTCACGACCCATGCACTTGCAGTATATTGAGGGTTTTATAAGATTAAAACTTGCTCAACACTTATTATCCTAATTTATCTTTTTTTTGTTTTTTCACTCTTCTTATTTGTTATGTACATTGAGGATAACATACAACTCAAGTATGTAGGAGTAAATTAACTACTCATTTTTTTATGGTTATCAATTTTATTATAACTAGCTTAATAGGTAAAAGTTTTGGGTAAATTTTTTACTTTAAGGAACATTATTAAGATAATTCAATACATGTTTGGTTTTTTATTAACTTGTTTTTAGCACAATAGTTTTGAGTATTAATGATTAAGTTCATTGTAATTTTATTTATTATTTTTAAAAATGGGTACTTAATTTGTATTATAATATTTTTTTTGAAAGATGCATAAATTCATTAATAAGCCCTGAAAGGCATCAATAAAGTAGTTACAAGGCTGAGTTGACAAAGATGAAACAAAATAAGTAAATTTACAGCTTATCATCTTTGAAAGTATTAGAAACCTACAGCCAAGTTACTCCAGGTTCTAGCTTCTTCTGAGAGAATAGCTCAAGTCTTCAGTGGCTTTATTAACAACTAGTATTTCTCAATTGCAGGCCCTATGTACGATTGTGTGCTTCTCAGTTTTAATATTCTTAAAAATTCTTTGGTTTCTTTCATTCCATATGGAATACACATAATAGTTTAAGCAAAGGCTTAAGTTTTTTTTATCTTTCTCCATTCTTTTGTATTAATTTTCTATCCATACCAATATACATTCCTAATTAGCTACAGGACAAACCAGGTTCATATTATGCTGCATTCTCTAACACATATAGTACCTGAGAAATTCATTGAAAGAAAAGTTAATTTATAGTTTCAGGCATCATATTGCTTAACACACATATCTGATCACTAATGCCTTTAAGCCTATACTTAGTTTTTAATCTTCCTTTAATAGGTACCCAGATGAAAAAGGATGTTTTTGGTATCAAAAAACCTTTCCAAACAATGTTATACCAAGGGATGATGGAAACTTGGGGTCCAATAGCATTTAAGTAGGAAGAGTTGGAGAACTCTCCATTCCTGTTAGGTGATGCTTTATGTCCTACAGCCAATTAATTAGTTGTAGTTAAGTGAAAAAATAATTTAAAGAAATTCTTTATCTTGTACATATTTAGACGTATATAATAAATTCCATGGGATAATTCTACATTGCAAATAAAATTAATATAAGATTATTATTATAAGATTCATTTTGCATTTATGTATTATCCTTAAATTGTTCATAGTCATTGTTCTATTAAGACTAAACATTAATAGAACGTAAAAAAGAATAGCATACGTTTTGTTTTTCCTTATAAAGGAAGTAGTCAATATCATATACTAAAGTAGGGAGATACTTAAACAAACGTATGGGTGCTTGTTAGAGAACTAGTTTATTGAAATTGTAATAACCCATTCCTATACTTAAGGATTTAACTGTTAGGTTGAGTCATATCATGTGAGAATAAATGAAGTGCATTTCACTTGCATACATCACATTTGCATATATACATGAATCATGATTTAGGGACATTGTAAAAATAGTTTATTCACTCAATTAACATATCCCGGGATATGAAAGATCTTAAATGATTATGATGTAATTGTGTGTTGATTATGTCTTGAATTTTGTGTGATGGATTATAATTAGTGAGTTGGGAATTTATTGTTACAATAGAGTGATTGATAAGGTGATATGTCCATCTAATCTTGGAAAAATGTTAAAGGACAAAATAAAAATGATTCATGGGAATTTATGTTAAATGAACCTAGGAAATGGTGAAATGTGGCATTAATAATAGAGTGACAAATGGCTTGAATCCATGAGTGACAAATGATGGTATAGTTGAATGATGCATGGCCTAGAAATTAAATGACAAGTGAACTAGTTATGGACAATTGGGAGTGTAAGACAAAGACATATAACATGGCTCTTAGTATGACAATTGTCATAGCAAGTGTCCATCTTCTTCACCACACACCTCACCCATGTCTCTTACACTAGCAAGACCACCTTCTTTCATGTTTTGGTCTTATGTTTTCTCCTTCTTTCCCTCACCAACAACACACTCACATAAGTTGCATAACCCTTGAATTTGTGCCTAAAATCCTACACCTTACCACTCCAAAATCTATTTGTCTTCATCTTGTTGTTGAAGCCTTTGTGTTTTCATCTTGTTCTTAAAATATATTTTATGTTTGCAAGTTTGGAGAGCTAGGATATCTTGTGGATTGAGGTGAAAGTAGATTTCACACTCTATGTCTAGCAGGAATATTGTATGATGAAAGTATTGAATTAGATGAAAAAAAATCATGTACAAAAAGGTTAGTAAAAATCATTTTAACATTCTTAAATATTTGGGTGGTTATAATGTGTTACTAGACGGTCATCTTGACCTATGAATATAAATTATTTAATTAGAGAATTAAAGACACAATAAAGGAGTTTAATTTATCTAATCCTACTGATTCTCGCATAAAGTACAGGTTAAAGAGAGCAAAGATATTTTAATCGAATTGGATTTGATTATAAAGTTTGAGAAACTTTATAATAAATTTGACATATTTAATAAATAATGATCAATATGAGATATTAGGTGTCATTTGAGCATAACTGGTATTTTTATTTATTGAATTGAAATTATATTCTAATTTTAATTAAACTTATAATTAGAATTA
>JANPWT010000005.1:25353067-25369250 GCA_024678245.1 Erythroxylum densum
TAAATTGTTCATAATTTTTATTAAAATTAAATAATTAAATAATATATTTTGTTAGCAGTAGATCAATTATAAAAAATAGAAACAGAAAACATATTTTATGGTTTTAATAATTTTTAAAAACTTAAAATAAAATAAAAAACCAAAAACTATAAACTTAAATAAGCAAGTATTTTATACTAAGTTTGAAAATAAAAAATAAAAAAATAAATATAAAAACAACACCTTAAATTTCTGCAAAGGTCTCCGAGTAATAGTGCATCAAGTACATGAACTTTTGCGAGTCTAGATCTCCTGTCTAATATTATAGTGTCTTATTGTGTCCAATGAATCTCAGTTGTTTATTTATGTGGGTCCTATGTAGGTCTTGTGTGGACTTCACGTAAATTCCACAAAATAAATGCTTAAGATTTCATGAGACAGAATAAGACAGAGTAATATTGGACAGAAAATCTTGGTTCAACTTTTGCTACCTAATGTTGTTGGCTTAGACTTCGTTTTGTTAACACACACTCCGATTGACCTAGTAATTTCAAACGACTCTAACGCCCGACTTGAGAGTTAAGAGAGCACCATCAATTATATGTAATCTTTTTCTTTGTCTTTTATAAAGAAACTTTTTCTATAATTTAAATTTGTGTCCTTTTGATCACAAGGGACCAAACTTATTAACGAGTAAAGAAGGTTCCTAATTTTCATTAGCCTCTTGTTTTGCTTGATTATAAGAAATAGGTTTATTATAATTTTTAATTTGTGCTCTTAAATTCAATGAAAAAGCCTCTTGAGTTTTTATTTTAAGATTTAATTTCTTTTAATTTTTTGTAACTTATAAAAAATCATAAAAATTGATCTTAATTTTCTATTTTTATCATTTTTTCATAGTTTAACTAAATCTATATTTTATATTAATTACTAATAAGAAATATCATTAATATTAATTTAATTAATCAAAATTTTTAAAATTTTTAAAATTTTATTTTCAAAATAAAAATAAAAATATTTAATATATATGTTTTAGATTAAAATATCTTACAATATATACATTTATTAAAATTAATTATTCATGAAATATTTTTATAAGAATGACATTATTTTTTAATAAACTATTATATATTAACAGATAAATATGAAAATTTACATATTTAATTATTCATTTTGGTAAAATATAATATATTTTATGAATATTTATTAATAAATATTATTTAAGAGATTAAAATAAAATAAAATCATTCTTTCATCCATAAAATTCAATTATCTCTAAGTTTTATTTAATACTTATTTATCTATGATAAAATTGTAACTTCATTAACATTAATAACTAAATAAGTTTTCATTTTGTTTGAAAAATACTAGGAAACAAAACATTTTTTTATTTGGAAAAATAGAAACTAAAATCAAGAAATAAAAACTAAAACCATAACTGAAAAAATAAAAGTGAAACTTCATGATCCCTAAGATAACTGAAATCAAGAGAAAATAAAATGAGGTAAGAGTAGATAGATAGTTTAAGGAAAGTACCTTTAAGTGACCTTATGATCATTTTCGATAACAACTAAAGTTCTACTATCCTTGGCCTCTCATGTTGAATAGAAAAAGTCATCTAACTAAACTAGTTTGGTAATAATTTTCTACTCCTCTTTAAGAGTAGGTAAAGAGCTTGATGCATTTAGTATTGTAAAACTTTTTTATGCTTTCAGAATATATGTTGCTCTTGTTAGCTTATGTGTTTATAGAATATTGAAATAGGTGTAGGTAAAACAATATTTGATTCTTGTGTTGGAATATTGGAAGTTGCACATGTAAAGTAGCTTGTATGAAAAATATCATCTCTAGAAACCATAAGTTTTTTACCACTTAGATCCAATAACAAGTAGTCTTTATGATTTGCTATATAATTCAAAGTAAATAATTGATTAATCTTCAAGCTACCTTGTCATTTAGAGATGATGTATTGTTTACATAACCAACATAATGGAATAGCATAATATGTATATACTCTAGTAGTTAAAAAATATAAAAGCTTATAAGGAGCGTTCCAATTGATTGGTTCGTGTCCAATTTTCATATTATATATGTTTCGTTTTTATTTTTTAAATCAAGACTAAGAAAACTGAAGACTAGAAGGAGTATTTTCTAAAATTTTAAAGATCAGGGAGTTTTTCTAATATTTCGTAAACTACAAGGGAGATCTATATCTTGTACCCAAAATTGTTTGTATTTTAATAATAGTTCCTTAAGATTTTACAACAATTTTATAGGAAAAAGTGTATATAAGTAAGCTTCTAATTTATTACAACCTAATGTTGTTACCTTCTTTTGTCAAATTATTCACTGAATTACGTAGAAATTAACACCTAATTATTGATAAAAATCAGAAAATTAAATCACATCTTTGATGTCCTCAACACTCCCCCGCAAACTTGTTTGTTGATATCTTCGATTTTCAACTCACCGATCAAGTTGTCAAATTGTTTCTTTAGCAATCCCATAGTAGGTATATGATAAGTGTAAATTGCATTATGTTTTAGGGCATAGTTTGATATGTGTTTAGCTATTAATTCAATCATTTAGTATGTGTTTAGGTTAGAATTGTATTAGTCTGTTAATTATTTGTGTTTTAAGTGTTTTACGGATTAGTACAAGTCTTTGAGCTTAAATATCATGTTTTTGAGATACCTTGAAGTGTTTGATAGTATTTTAGGATCAACATCGAAGAACGGAGAAATTTTGGAGACATTCAAGCCGAAAAAATAGCTCATGATCGTGGCACAATAGGCCACAATCGTAATAGAAGCATTAGAGTTGGCCCGCGATCGTGATAGAAGGGTTAGAAGTAGGCCACGATCATGGCTTGCATCGAGTAGATGTGCAGTCACTTCCAAACTTTGCATTTCAAGGAATTGTTTGGACCTTTCGGGCCTTGGAAAAACCCTAGTTTAACGCTAAACACAAAAGAACATAAATAGAACAACAAGAATAAGAAAAGAAAGCTTTTGATTAGCTACCACAACAAAACCCTAAATGTGTTATCATTGTTCAACAACTCAATCAATTTTCATTAATGGTTATCTACGTTTAATCTGAAATATTTAATCATTGTTTGTTGATTGTTTCGTTAAGTGTTAATTGTCAATTGATGTTTTGTTACTTAATTTTGGTTTGTTTGATTTGTTTAGTTCTTGTGTTTACATTCATTGTTTGCTAAATTTCTATGTAATAGTTTTCGACCTTAGATTTTAAGATTAGATTAACCCTCCTCGTACGATTTATACACTTGCAAAATATCAAGGTTAAAATATTAAAAATTACCCATATCAAAAAACTGCGATCAGTATATTTGTAATAAGCTATATAGTAGGAATATATGGAATATTATGCATTAGTTTTTACTAAATTTTCCTTTGATGATGAAGTGCTAATCCACTTTCAAATGCTTTGTCTATTGCTAAGAACTAGATGAGAGCAATTGATGTTGTTTCCCTATTAATACAATATACCTCTATTGTTAAAGGATTTGAAATATTTAATTCTTCCAACAATAACTTAATTGATAATACTTCACATATTGTATGTGCACTTAATCTAATCTTATGATTTCTAGTAACAACATTTTATTTATTATTTTTTGAAGTCATTAAGTTCCCTCTAGTGTATATGTAGACTCTAAAAGTTGATCTTTAATTTATAGTATTTCCTACTTAGTTAGCATCTATATAAACTTCAATCTTATATATATATATAAGTCCTTTTTAGACGCCTTAAAGTTCTATATACTATCTCAAAATGCTATTCTCTAGGTGGATGCATAAATTGACTCACGATATTAACTAAAAAGGATATATCTTGACAAATACGAGACAAACAGATTAATTTTCTTACAACCATTCAATATTTCTACCTATTTTTTACTTCTTAAGGTTTAATAGGTAGAAGCTTTATGTATGGCTCAAGTGGTATTTCAATTACCTTATATTCGAGTATACCTACTTCACCAAATAACTAAATAACATATTTATGATGATTAACATATATTTGCCTCTTTTGATCTAAAACACTCTAAAGAAATATTTTAAATGGTCAAGGTCCTTGAATTTTAGAAAATTTGCCTCCTTTTAAAATTCTTAAGTTCTACATTATCATCTCCTATTAGAATAATATTATCTATATAAATTATCAATATAATTATCTTCCCATAATTAGTGTGCTTTTTAGAACATGGTATAATTTGCTTGGATTTAGCTAGAATCAAGAATTTTGAATATTTTCCCCCAAAGCATTTAAACTAAACCTTAGGAGACTGTTCAAGGCTATACAAAGGTTTTGTTAATCTGCAAACTTTGCTATTGTCAAGATTCTCTTCAGATTAGGTGCTAGACTCATGAAAACTTCTTCCTCAATTGAAAAAACCTTTTTGTACATATAATTGATGTAATGACCAATCGAAACATACGATTGTAGATTGTAAGAATCGTATTAAATTTATGTTTTACTACTAAAAAAGTCTCATGATAATTAATTCCTTAGGTTTGTGTGAAGCCCCTTATCACAAATCTTGTCTTATACCTCTTAGTGATACTATCGACATTTTTATTAGTTATAACTACAAATTATTTAATAAAAAACACAATTTTAATTTTTTACAAATATATCATATTATTTACTTAATTGTTAATGTTGTTAACATAAATGCCATGTAATTAGACTTCATTCGACATCAACAGTAGACAAATAGAATATAATAAGAAAAATAATGAAAATCAAAATATTGGAACTATTCATTCCAATTAAAGTAAGCCTTAACTAATATATATATTAAAAGATTAAGGCATATAAGTCTTGAATTCCAATATAATTAAAGTAAGCCTTAACTAATGCATCTATTAAAAGATTAAGGCTATAATGTACTTTATTACTCTAAATTTTTTTCATGCTTATTGTCTTAATAACATCCTCATATTTGCTACCTTAGTAAGCCAAATCATAACCTTAGTCATTTTCACTAAAGAAACAAGTCCTTTTAATTAACACAAACACTTAATTTGTTAACTAAATCTTATATAAGATTAAACTTTTTGTGCCTCCTTATTATGTCAACCATTAAGTTGTATAACTCGTAAGAGTTTTGCTAACCTATTTAAAATTTGCTTAATTGAAAGAACTTAAAGTCACATTCAATTTCTCATTAATTTTTAAAAAGTTGCAAATCAAAATCATTTGTTGGTCGAACAACAATGCCATTCAATGTCTAACCAACATTATCGTCTTATGGTTATTGGTTTTGAGAGTAGAACTCAATATGTTAATATCACCAACATTCTGTTTTGATGGCATGTGACTAACCAACTTTTTTTCAATACTATGACTATGTCTCTCAACCTATTTAGCAAAAAAAGAAATAGAATAACAACATCATTATTATTTGGGTTGATTTTTTGTTAAGTTTTACTTGTCAAAGAGTTAAGTTGGGAAGTTGGATGACCTGAACGAGTTATAAAGATTAGGAATTTAGGTGAAAATAATTTTTGATTTTGCCTTTTATTTTATTTTATATGGCCTCATTACCTGAATTGTATGTCATTAGTATTAACAATAGAGTAAAAGTGAACTATATTTGTAACAAATTGTACATTTGATTAATATAATTTATAATATTGCAAATAGACCAAACATTTGAATTTAAAATGTAAGTTACTTTCTTTAAATATATATAAGCTTATAATTTCTAATTTCATAAGAGTTTACACTCATATGCATAAAGGAACAATTCAATCAATTTGAAAACAAATGGGTTGAATAGGTGATGCATGCAAATTACAATTAGAATTACATAGATGGTATGATTCAAACATAACATCCCTTTCATAAAACAAGAACCTCCTAAGTTTTTTTTTCTAGAAAATAAATAAGTCATTGTATTAACTAGTTCAATGAGTAGAAGGTTCAAAATAAGCAATGGTACAAAATAATAACAACTTGAACTAGCCTTTCAACATAACATTACATACGAAGAAACTGCAATAAAGAGCCACTAGTATCATTATAAAGAAAGTTTGGCTCTCAATTTTGTTGGTAAGTCAGTAATAATATCCCGAGCTAAAGCAGTAAATCTACTCTTGAGGATTAACTTAGTAAGGTTGATATCTAAATCTCCTAAAGTGTTCCCAATCATTTTCAATTTTCTTTCCTTCCATATGTGGCATACAACCAATCTAAAGTTAGTTCTAATAGGGTGTTTGGTTGATTAAAGTAATCATTCCATTCTTGATCTATTCCTAGTAATAGGTTATTCCCTTGTTTAGTTGAAGAAAATATACAGAATATATAATCTAAGGATTTACTTATTCCTTGATGATATATTTGGTTGAGGAGAATGACTATTCCATTAATCTCTTATTCCTGGTAATAACTTATTACTTTGTTTGGTTAAAAAAAGATACAGAATAGACAATCCTTAGGTTTAAATATTCCTTCAATTTGTAGAATACCTAAAGCAGTCCCTCACCATGTCTTTATCTATTCTAAGCACATCGGGAATAGATGTCATGACTTGAAGACAAATTTATCCTTCTCTATCGTGAAAGAGGTTCGTCCATCTCCCAACCTTCAAGTGGTTCTCTTCTCCAACCTAGCCTTTGATTGTCTATTCCTCTCTTTTGGGTAAGTTAAAAATGTTCTTTCTGAACAAGTTTTGTCCCTCTCTTCAATCGTTGCCACTTCTGTTCAACTTGTTTGCGGTTTAAGTTATGTTGTTTCCTTGTTTGGTGCATGAGATAGATCGATCTCTTTTAACTTCGTTGTCTCTTCTAGTTTGACCATTTTTGTATTGTTTGTGTTCTTGAATCTCATCGGCAGTTTAATGTTTCTTCTTCTTCTTCTTCTTTTTAGGTTTTGCTCTTCACTCTAAACCTGAAATTTTTGGGTTTAATGCTTTTCTTCTTCTTCTTCTTCTTCTTCTTTTTTGCGATAATGAAAATTTTAGGTTTAATGCTTCTTCTTCTTTTTTGCAGTAATGAAATTTATGGGTTTGATGCTTCTTATTCTTCTTTTTTACAATACTGAAATTTCTAGGTTTATTGCTTCTTCTTTTTTTTTTTTACAGTACTAAAATTTTTGGGTTTAGTGCTTCTTCTTTTTCTTTGTTACGATACTTAAATTTCTAGGTTTAATGCTTCTTCTTCTTCTTTTTTGCAGTACTAAAATTTCTAGGTTTGAGTTACATTTTGCGTAGATTGCTATTGCGTAATTGTATTTTGAAATTACGATACTGCTTCTTTTGAAATTATGGTAATGTTTAATTACATCTTGCGTTGAGGGCTATTGCGTAGAGGACTAATGTAATTGCATTTTGTTTCTGCTACTACTTCTTCAAGGCAGCCTCTCGTTTATTCTTATACTTTTATGATTTGATTTTTCCTTATAAAGATATTTTATTTTTGCTTTTATTTTTATTAAAGAACAAAAATATATAAAAAGATAACATCAAACATATTTAAACAAGATAGTTGGAGATGGAGATAAACAAAAATTTTGTAATTGTAATATTTTAGGGATTGAATCAATGAATTGGCATCACAGTCACAAGTGAATGTGTGAATTCTTGGAGTTTCATTTTGTGATAAGAAATCCAAAGTATTTATTTATAGTAAACACAAGCTTGTGGAAAGAAATGGAAAGAAAAAAGGGGAATATCTAGATTAATACCATTGCTAAGCTAAGCTATTGAACTTCGAACCAAAAATATTAGCAAGCCTTACATCAGCTGACTGACTCTTTCAACAGACAAAGTATGCAACAGATAACAGGAATAAGATAACAGATAATAATAATAATAACAATAATAATAATAATAATAATAATAAGAAGAAGAAGAAGAAGAAGAAAATTAATAATAATTTTAATAACAATAATAATAAGAAGAGGAACATTAATAATAATACTAATCATCATTATTATTATCATCATCATCATAGTGAGGATTATAATGAATATTTTGTTCTTTTTGTTAGTTATTCTTTTGTCATTTTAAATTTAGGTTTTAAAACTAAATATTGACACAGAATTCTTTAGTAATAAACTAAATTAAATAATACCTATTTCTTTATATTCCTTATCTAATTTATTCCTAAAAATAATTATTCCATTTTTTATTTATTTCAGGTGAACCAAACATTCCGTAAGTTTGAGGAATAGGTAAATTCATGAATCCTATATTTATCTATTCCAAGTAGTTGGGAACAAAATTGAGGATAAGTTGGACAAAAATATCCATAAAGAACCTACATAATTACTTAGCTATAATAATAATAATAATAATAATAAGAAGAAGAAGAAGACTAATAATAATAATAATAATAGTAATAATAATAATAATGTACATAGTAAAAACTACTTGAATATTTTGATTTTTTATTAATTATTTTTTGTTATTATCAATTTATGTTTTCGAACCAAATATTAACATTACATAATCATTTAAAATTTTTATAAATAAATAAAACTAAATAATATTTATTCTATTCCATTCCTAAAAAGTCATCGTTGTATTTGTTGTCTATTTCGAAAAATCATTGTTGTATTTCTTGTCTATTTCATCATGTCTATTTCGAGACGGACGAACAAAATATCCCGCAAATATTTTCCTTATACCCCTGCCGTCCATTTTGATTGATGTAGGCAAGGGTGATGCCACACAAGTCCGGGCATGACAAGATAGATTAATTTAATTTACCCTTTAACAACATGATTATTTTCATTTTCTATATGGTTTCGGTATGAAGCGGTCCAAAATCGAAATCCTAACTTCTTGAATGGGTATAAGCATTTATAGTTAATGGCATCTTCATCTAGAGTTGTTAATTCTTGTTTAGCTAGATAACATCTTTGAGATCACCGAATTCAACAAACAACATATAATTTCTTATAATTACTGGAGATAAGATCCAATCCAATCTGTTGTTTTCTTATGAATTATGAGTTTTCATTGCATTATTTCTCGAAACATTGCTACGATCATGATCTGTACAAGTTTCTAAACTTATAACTCGATAACCTTCGTCTTTCTTCTGGACCTGGTCAAAAGGGATATAAATGACCTAGTAAAAGAATCTACCGATAAACCAAGTATAATGGACGAGCTATACAAGGTTAATCTTCTAAAGTGCCGTTCATTTCATTTATTTCTGGTTAAGAAACATATTTAAGCAAGCGTAATGCGGAGAGTACAACGATTATACTCTTGCAAAAGTATATTAATGGCCAATTCCTACATCAATCCATATCTGTCATACATAGTTTTGTCTTCAGGCTACTACTTCATCACCGTCCCAGCTTCTCTTCAACTTGGGACCAGTAGGTCCATCTTCTCCAAGAACCTCGCTTGGAAGTCTCTTGACGAACTTTTCGAAAGCAGATTTAAGTTTGCCAGGCAATATTTTCTCTATATCCTTGAGCTCATGTGCAATGTCATAGCTAATTTTTGGGCCCCATTTCCTATAATAGTTTAGCCATGAAGGCTCAGAAATGGTCTTGCCCAAGTACTCAGCTGCAACAATGGAGAATCTCGCTCCTGTGTCCATGACAAGCTTACTTTTGGCAGTATCATTCCTGATTCCAAATCCTCCACTACCTTGCAAAACCAATCCTGGCTTCGAGTACATGGCGTGACCGTGTAAAGATGCGTAGGTTACTGGTTTGTTTCCATCCTGAAACTCAAGGTCCTGAGCCTCAATCCAGTCACCTCCACTATGTTGTGAAAAGTATAAACTCCATAGCTCACCGGTAAAGTTGCTGACCCTTAAAGTCAAGTGCTCCCAATCACCAACGTGTTCTCCGATCCTCCCTAATGGAATATTGATAAAAGAAGCCTTGGCTTTGGCGGGACCGTTGAAGGGATAGAATATCCATATAGCAATGTCAGTGAAGGTAGCACCAAGCATTGGTTTTACGTGTAAATATACCTCTGAGTCGTTTAGATCACCCTTTTTAACCCTCTCTTTAGACCCTTCATCGACAGGAAGGTCTATCCAGAAGGCATCATCGTTCGAACCACCTTGGGGAAGGTTTAAGCCACTTGCTTCAATAGGTACAGGATTGGACTCTTGTCCTTTCGTGTATAGCAATGCCCCATTCACAAAATACCAACTCACTGAAGATGGTAGGTATTGTTCATCGGGATGGAGATAAATCCAAGGAGAATAAGTCTGGAACAAGGCCTGAATTTGACTTGGATTCGGCATACATGAAATGTTCGATCCTAAATTCTTCAAACATACCAAGGAAATTGACCCAGCGCCATTTCGAGCAAGAAATGTACCAGTAGGGACACCCATAGCTTGTATTCCTCTGTTACTAGGCGTTAAACTAAAGATATTAAAACCATTAGGGTCACTCTCTTTGCCTGGTCCCCATATCCACGACTCTATATCACAGTGTTCGATGAGATCTGACCGGATACACCGTACTCTCTCCGGCGAAGGCTTTTCTGATGATGTGGTCACGACGTGGCCTACGGCTCTATAACCATCTGGCGGCGTTGGTAACCAGATATAACCAATACCATCTTGGCTGATTTTCAAAGACTCACTACTCCATACTAGAGTATAGTCTATTGGCTTCTCCAGTGTAGCCGAACCTTCCTTTTCTTTGGCTACTAGAACCCAACCATGGAGTAACCTGTTGTTGGCTTGGCTGTAGCAACCGAGCGTGAAGAAACCTGTTGGGATTTGGGAGGGTTCGAAGAATGAAGCTCCCAGGTTGTCTGGTCCTCCTTCATGCGTGGCCCAAACTTTGCTGAAAGTCGATATTTGTCTGACTTGAAGTCCACCAAGATCAATAGTTCCACTTGCAAAACCTTCACCTATAAAATGGAAAGAACAAAATATTACTAATACTGGTTGACAAGATAGATGCATCTGACTAACAAGCTTGACAATGGAGATTTAGTACCTGGAGGCCAAGAAGGCAAAGGAGAGGGAAGCTTGAATTGGGTCTCAATGGGAAGACCTTTACTTGTCTTGGAGACATCACCAGTTGGAGAAATAGTATTACCCATTGATAACTTCTTCAACGTTAATTAGAGCTGACACTTGACAGATTAATTCCAAAGAAAACGAAAGGATTGTAAAGGAAGAACAAGAGTTGCTTGGAAGAATATACTGACTTGTTACGAGGAAGAGCTTTAAAAAGACTTGCGGAAAGCAATGAGAGAACTTGATGGATGTTTCGTGGAAGCAAGCGAATTGGCTACCATATTTAACATGCTTCCCTGGCTATCCCAACTTCTCTTTCACACCAAGCTGCTCTATATTTCATCTAAACCAATAGCTAGCACAGCATAATAGTTGCTGATCAAACACACGAGAATAATTAATTATACTATATTATATTATGACATGAATGCTTTGTTCAGAACGTATATTCTTTAGTTAGTCATAAGCGATATATCTTCTACGGATCATAGTCTAATTAATGCATGTTAGTTGTCTCTTGTTTTTTTCATTTTCATACCTAATTTTCAAAGCAATACACCTAAAACCTACTACTTAACAAGAAGATCTGTACATGTGGTTATATTGAAATAATTAGACTCTTGCCTAGTCAATGTTTGAAGGCCGAGATGGACACTGGGTCAGATAAGGGAAATTCAACGCGCACGAATATTAACGCTATTCTCAATGTCAATGACCGACATGATATTGAAGCGTTGCAGTTTGCTTCAAGGTTTTGTCTGGCGTTGGAAAGCTATGATTGGAGAGTCCTTTCATTCATGTATCATGTGGCCTATGCTAAGTTTACAGCAGCAGGGTAGCTACAATGATACTCTAAATTGTTTTATTATATCAAATTAATAGTCATTTTTATAGAGGTAATTATATTGAAAACAAATCATTATAATTAATCACAACACATTTTTAATTAAAAATAATGTGAAGTAATTGTGATAAAATTAAAATTTTAGTTATAATTGTAATTCGCAATTTAAAATACGTCTTTTATTTTATAGAAGCAAGCATAATCAAATAAGAAATGGTCATATTTAAAGTGAACTGAAGATTTCAATCGGCCAGAAAAAGAAAAGTGATATGATTACGAAAATTAGAATAATTAATGATTAACAAGGAACTCCAAATTAAGGATATATGACTGACACATGGTTGTGATCATCGTCCGTCACGTGTACGTAACGAACTACTTTTATAAGTCGTTAAAGCAACAACATGCGTCTTTGGTGTACATCTTAAACTACGACATGCCCTTTTATACTAACAAGTTGCTTTGTCTTTCTCAAATCGTCCAACCTCAATCACACTGCCATACCCACATTCTTTAGGTGCAATATGAGAAGAGTATGTTATGCAATACCAGTTTACAATTCTTAGAAAGATGAGTGATCGAGTGATACTTTTACTGCTAACTTTGTTATTGCTTTTAACTAAATTACGGTGTATGTTACAGTTTTATCAGGTCCATAAGCTGCTGGTGTGCTAAGTCTTTCTGTAACATTTCTTATAAGATAATGTATATAGAACTACTTTATCTCCATTAACATGAAAATTGAATGCATATTTGACTATTTTCCATTATTGCTGTAATAGAGCCCAGCAAACAATGAATTTGCAAATCCGATCTTTGATTTTTACATACATTTTTTTTCTTTTTCTTAATCTTTGTTCTTGAGATGAATAATGTCGGAAATACTAAATTATTTTGTAGCAACAAGGTATTTATTAACTCATCTGAAATATTATAATTTTACTTATTCTATTATTTTGTGTGAATTAAAAGAGGTAAACTTGTAGTGTATATACCATCAATCAATTGATTTCATCAATTGTCATATGCATCCACCAATTATTGTAACATACAAATTCACTGTAATATGGCATGTGTTTTTTGTCACAACACCATAAATAAGGTATGGTTCAGCCTGGTCTTGGCGGAACTGCATGACCTCTGACAATACCGATTCTATGGGGCGTTGGGAATTTCATTGCTTGGTAGTAGGTGGAGACGACTGCTCTAAGGGCGTTTTGAGTGGCTCGTCCAATTATCGCATTGTACGCCCCTTGAAACTTCACAACTAAGAACTCAACGTCCTTCTTTATTTGATACGGCTTTTGCCCGAACTTTACTTTTAAATAGACCCGGGCAAACGGGTAGGCTAATGCTCCAGTTACCCCTTTGATAGGTCCTTCTATAGGCAGTAGTCGGTCCTCTGGTACCTCCATCTGCTTGAAGGCATCATAGTACAACAAGTCGACCGAGCTGCCCGTATCAATCATTACCCGCTTCACCTCGTTGCCGTCCATGTTCAAATTTACAACGAGCGCGTCGTCATGAGGGCAACTTACACCGTCAAGGTCAGACTCGTCGAACGATATCATCTCATCGTTCTGCCTCTTTCTTTTGGCTGACAAATCTTCGCCGACCTTCTTGGTGTACCTCTTTCTTCCTTTAGCAGTGGATCCCCCTACTGCATTTCCACCGAATATCATGTTGACGACCCTCACCGGTCGGTCATCTTGTTGCCCAGTGTTCCTGTCGCCTCGTGCCCTGGATCGACCTCTAACTGCTCGTCGATCGTCTGTATTCGTATTCTGCCTCCCTCCGTCATTTCTATCATTCCGCCTCCAATACTGTCGTCTGTTGTCAGGCCGACTGGTCCTATGCTCGTTATCCCGATCGGCATTTTGCTCGTTTCTCACAAACCAGCTCAACCTTTCCCTTTGGATGAGGAATTCGATCTCTCTTTTCAATTGCCAGCAATCTTCTGTGTCGTGACCGATATCTTTGTGGAAACGACAATATAAATCGGGGTTCCTATCCTTGGAGGGAGTCTTCATCTTGTCAGGTTCTCGGATAGTTTCCCCATCCGCTCTCATGGCCGCCAGTACTTCTGCATATCGTCTATTGAGTGGGGTGAACTCCTGTCGATATCCCTGTCGATCGGTCGGTTTTCTCCAGCTCGATTGGCCTTTTTGTAGCTTATGCGAACCACTTGCTCCGTCATTTGGCGAGCGATCATTCGTCCGACGCTTCGTATTTTTCAGCACTTCTTCGAACTGAATGTACCTATCCGCCCTATTTCTTACTTCCTGAATGGATCGGGACCGATCAAGGGCTAACAATTTTTTGAACTCCTCATCCCTCGTGTTGTTCATAAGCGTTGCCAACATGGACGAGCAAGTGAGGTCGGGGACCTGGACCGCTTCATTATTAAACCGGGTAATGAATTCTCGTAAGCTCTCGTTCCTCCCTTGTGTCAGCTGCATCACTTCTAAGGCCGTCTTCTGTGGCCGCTTACTTGTGGCGAACTGGTTGAGGAATAACAATCTAAAGTCCTCAACGCACGTGATACAAATCGGAGGTAAGCTATTGAACCACCGTCGAGCTCCTTCTTGAAAAGCTGTACAGAAAGCCTTGCATTGAATGGCGTCTGGAACGCAATGCACGTGATACAGCTCGGAGGTAAGCTATTGGAAGTGCTGTAGGTAGTCCAGGGGATTGGTCTTTCCCGTGTATTTTTCGGGCGTTGGTATTTTGGTGCCGGGCGTCGGGAGGCTATCCAAGATTGCCGGAGTGAAGGGAGAGCTATATTGAGCTGTTGGGCGATCCGGGCGGAAGCTCATGGCTGCATTGATCCGATCGTCCACGATTTTTTCTAGGGCTTCGGTAGGGTGGCGATCGGTCGTCATACTGATCTGCCGTGCAGACGGCTACTGTTGTGCTGGCTGAGACTGTAGAATCTGGCGAATCAACAGATCAGCCGCTTCCTCAATCTGTTTTCGGGTGAGGGAGGTATGGACGGGCGCCAGAGGATCCGCATCTGAGGGGTGTTGGAGATTCGGGCGCATGTTGGTTCCAGCGTTATCTTCTAGGGCTGCGCTCTGTTCTTCTTGTTCTTGGTTTTGAGGCTGCGGTTGATTATTCGGGTCCGAAGACTGCGTTCAGGAAGCATGGTGTGTCGGCGGCAGGGTAGCAGGTAACTGCAAACCCATCCATTGTAACGCCAGAGCCGTGACAGCGGCTATATCAGGGTTAGCTGCCGCCGCCTGACTGATCTGCGTATTTCTGGACGTGGTGCCCTGATGTCGGGCCCCACGGTGGGCGCCAATTGGTTCTGTCGGATTCTGGCGAAACTGAACGTTGCCGTTTGGATCCATGGAGTTGATCTCTTTTCTTGGGAGCTTCGTACAACTTAAATTTCCAAAACATTGTCATCATCTTCACCCTCTTCTCTTCTTTTCTCTTCTCTTCTTTCATCATTTTCCAGTCCTATTTTCTCCACTTTTATCCCTTCATGCAACTTCAATTATTTTCTCAAACGACCACAATAGGCAATCCAACTATAAGTTAATGTGAGATGATCAAAAATCACAAAAATGATAGAATAGCTGTTGGAATTTTTACATAAGTGTAAGACACTATGAGGTTGTTAACCTCCACAACTCCCTCCAATTTTTTTGCAAAACGAACAAAATGAGGAAACCTATAAGGAAAGTGTTACATGCAAATGCAAGAGGGTGTTTTTAGATGCACTTACTAGCTAGGAATGAAGAGAAAATGAAGAAGAAGATGGTGATTTCCGTTAGTGTATAAGGCACTTCTAGATCTGTGTTTTTATGCAACTCAATGGTACGTGGGTTGGGCTGAGCTGTTGGATAAGTTTTTAATTTATTGAGTGGGCTTTACATAATGTTTGTTATATTTTACATGCCATATTATTTACAATTAATATTTATGCACATTTACATAAAATTAACAATTGATTTAAATAATATTTAAAATATGTATTGATAGAGATGTAATATTGTTTTCAAAAGGATTAAAAATTAAATATACTTTTATCCCATATATTTTTTACTATTGGTTCTGCCGGATTCTGGCGGAACTGAACGTTGCCGTTTGGATCCATGGAGTTGATCGCTTCTCATGGGAGCTTCGGTGTGAAGGTTCCTGCAAAACAAAGAAGACACGTCGGGGGTTGTTTCCTGATAAGCCCCTCCGACGCTCAAGTCAGTCTTTTGGTGAAGGTAGGTTTTCTGTGAGAGGAGAGAACTGGGGTTGCGATTACGTACCTCTGTTATGGCAGAGTTATACCTTATATATGATGCATGTGCTAGGTTTAAGTCTTCACGTATGCATGGGAGACCTACATCTGCGAATGGGCCGTGAAGTGTGGGCTGGG
>JANPWT010000005.1:25388065-25407928 GCA_024678245.1 Erythroxylum densum
ACAACTAGCGTTGCAATGAAGCCTCATTATCGTTATTTCAGAACACAAGCACAAAATACGCTCAACTCCTTGCAATAAATTGATGACATTTACGATGTATATGAAACCTTGGATGAACTTGAGCTCTTCACCTAGCTTTAAAAAAAAACTTGAGCTCTTCACCTCTGCCCTTGAAAGGTAAGTGTGAACACTATATATTTAAACTGAATCAGGGTTTAAGAGAATTTGATAAGTGGGATATTTTTGTTTGGTTTCTGGTGGGATATAAACATGATGAACAGGCTTCCATATTTTATAAAGCTAACTTTCTTTGCTTTAGTGAAATACGTAAATGAAGTGGCTTATGTTGCTTTTTGGGATCATGGAGTTGACATCACCTACTATTTCAAGAAATCAGTACTGAACCTTCTCTTTATCAGTTTTAATTTGTAGACAGGGATTACATACGTATCTTAATTTGGCTTTCTATTTATTTTAGTGGATAGATTTATGTAAATCTTTGTGAAGCACAAGTGGTACGTCAGTAGATATAGGTTGACACTTAGAAGATTACTTAGACAATGGATCGATAACTATAAGCAATCCTTCGGTTCTTGTCCACACTTATTTTCTAACAACAAATCCAATCACGGACAAGGCTAGGGAATCACTTAGGGAAGATGGGTACCCTAATGTTATTTTTGGTATTGAAAACCTAAAATTTTTTGTTTCTATTCATACTCTACAAGTTCTTCTGTACCAATTTTTTGATCTTCGTTTTTAATATTTTTAAATAGTACAAGTTACAAAGAGGTGATGTTTTGAAATCAGTCCAATGTTACAGGTATGAAACAGGAGATTCTAAAGAAGAAAGTCATGAACAAATACACTATCTGATCGGTGAGGCATGGAAGAAGATGAACAATGATGGAGCAAGTGATACTTTGTTTCCCAGAGAATATGTTCGGACGTGTATGAACCTTGGAAGAACGGCACAATGTTTCTACCTGTCAAAATGCAAAGTTGATCATATCAAAGGACATACCAATGTTGAAAATTAAACAAGTAAAAGCCCACATCATGAAGAAAACAAAAGCAAGTAGAGAAGAAGAGAGAAGTGAGGTGAGAGAGAAAAAAAGAAAGAGAGACAAAAAATATTATGTGTATTTTTTAGTCTCATTTTTTCTTATAATTCTTCAATTTTTCCTAGTAATAAAAGCCTTCTATCCTTGCCCGTAATTTTTACCCTAATATGGGAGTTTTTGACTTAAAATTTGTGTGTTCATTACTATTTTTCAGTCCTATTTAACTGCAAAGCTGCTCTAATTCGGTCGATTTTCATAGTATCATGTTGGCTGACAGAAGATAGTGATAACCTCACAGCCCAAGCTAATCATTTCAAACATGTAGTAACAGCAATCAAGCTTTATCTGACGATTACAGAAGGGTAGGATTGATATTAATTGATTATGTAGTCTTCTCAGTATGTAAGTCATGACTGAAAAATGGAGAGGAGTATATTGGGTAGACATATGTAGATACACCCACGTTTCAAGAAAACTAAAAATTTTGAATGAACAGAGGCCTATACTGCTTTAGATTCTCCCTGAATACGTAAGAATTCTGTTTTGACTACCATGGTCACCGCTGTGAGCAATCATCCTTTAACCATAGGGATTTCGAAAGTTATTCAAGAAGCTCTGGAATGTATAACCCATCATATCATCGACAGTTTGTATCATTTTCGACTTCAACTTCTCAAAACTGGTCAAAGCTATAACCATTGAAGTGTTCCACATATGGGAAATCTCCTGGAGGTAAATGGAAGTGCCTTTGTACCTGAATAAACAAGGGTGAGAGAAATTTTGGCAATCTAATCAAGGAAAAAGAACATCATCATAAAACATGTTTAGAGGCCTGGCTGAAAGCCAAAGACAATGAGGATGAAACCTTTCCAAACTCAGCTTCCAAATTATCGATCAGGACCAACAACAGCTTAATTACAACTAAAATGAACCTTCTAAAATCATTCTTAAAATGACATCTATATCTGTCACTTCATCAGTTAACTTGTTAAAGCATTACATCTTACCCACAGGGTGTCAAGAGTCTTGCCAGTTCTTGGATTTTGGTACTAGAATGATGTTCAATTTAGTACCTTAATAGAGACTATATTTACTGGTAGAGACCCTACCCTATATAGACAGACACGCATAACTTCTGAAGTGTTGAGAACTTGACCACATCAGAGCTCCATAAAAGCACATTAACTGCAAAAGTTGGCAAAACAAGATTAGAACAATAGTGGTAGAACATATAGAAAGCCACAATACTATATATGAGTGACAATTTATAAACATCACTTACTAGAATGAGGTTACCCTTTGCAGCAAACCAAGATGTCAAACCTGTAAAATCATAAGCTTGTTGTGTTCATTGTTTTTCTCGTGACAGAACTCCAGGAGCGTCCACAAACGTAATAAGCTTTAGTAGCTATATCAATATAGAAAATATGGGTGTTTCAAATGCTCCAACATAAAATCAAGAGATAATTATATGCATTCTAAGACTAACTGGATGTGGCATTTGGGAACATTCAAATTTAGATATAAAAGCAGTTCCAAAAGTTGTCAGCCCACTGAATGGCATGTCTGCTTGCACTGCAACTTTCTTGCCTGGAATGCTTCTTTCATCGGGTCCATTATGTACAGATTCACAATTGGAATCCATGCACTACAAGTAAATTTGAATGAAATACAAACAACTGCTGATGAGCGGGCATGTGTAAAATGGCTATAGGGCAAGTAGCCTGTAAGATTTAGGAAAGTAACGTTATTGCAAGGCCAAGAATGCTCAACATGAGCTAATCAATTTAAGACTCATCCAGAAAGTAATATACAGTTCCATAGATACAAAATAAATAGGGTATAGATACTATAACAACAACACATCAGTCAATAGTTGGTTCAGGTCCAATATGAGCACCTGTAGCAAAAGAGAAAAGGAAAAAGAAGGAAAGAAGTAACAATAGTTTAGAGATGATCAATAGAAGAAAACAAACGGCAATGCTCTCAACTACATCCAGACAATGCACAAGAGAGAGACAGATAGCGGAGGAATACCTAGATAACTAAGTTTGAGTAGGTGTTTAATGAAAGTAGTTTTCCCAGTAAAAGCATCCGAGGTAAGAAAAAATGAACCTGTTACAGGTCTGGTCGTGACAATTAACCAATCCAAAAACCTTTATTGCATCATTACCTGTAATCCGACCATGTCCATCTACGAACGCTCACACACACACATTAACTTTGCTTCATATCAATCCACCACTTCAATAATAAAAGAAAAAGAAGAAGAGGAAGAATTGTACCAGAATCAGCGTAACTGAACCACTGTTGGTAGATTATCTGTTGCTCCTTAAAGTACCAACTGAACTTAAATTTAATTAGAAATTTCCAACTCTAAAATTTTATCAAAACTTGCCTGTATAACTTCAATTGTGTTCCAATTTACTTAAGAGTTGTTCCACTAATTTTGCTTTGTGGACATCTGCTTCAAGATCTTGGGATTCAACTTCTTTTCTTCCCTATTCTTGATGATGAACGTGATCTGTACATCAATTTGTATTTGCTTCCCATCAACTTGATTCTAATAATGATTTTGTTTAGACATTTGCCTAATGATAATGTAAAAATATGATTAATGTTAAATGTGCATTACTTAAATTTTTATTAGAAATCCTTTAACACAACATAAGTCAAATGACGTATTCGATTTAAATTAAAAGTCCCTCAACACAGTGCCATGCAACCCTCTTTAAGCAGTTGCATAAAAACGAGAAGTCTCGCGGTGGAGTCGCAAGAACTTGGAAACACTGGACCTCTACGATGGTTTTCTTGCTCTGAATAAGAGATAGCATCATCATTCATGTGTATTTTCATCAAAACACTATTCATTTCTCATTGGAAATTACAAAAATGAATGACAGCGAGAATGAACAAACTCTGGAAAAATCAGGAAAATGAAAACCAACAAAAACCACTCAAGATTCCGTCAACTAAGTCGTCCTCTCTATTTTCTCTACAAATGTCCTCTTCATGCATCCTCAGGTAATCCCAAATATGGTTACCCCATTATTATTATTATTCAAGAAATACCAACGGTCTTTCCAAGCAACCATAGAACAAGAGCTAACTCCACACTGAAAATGGTGTGCAAGGATGTTCGATCAAGCGTGAAGCCATACACCGTAATCCCAGCTCTGTTGTTCTCGAAGTATGTCACTGTCATTACAATTTTTATCAAAATGATCATCTAAGTACCATAAAACAATTATCAGATTTTGTCTGAAACTGAAGATTCTAATAAGTTCCTGAAGTAACTACTAAAAACAACGTTCATTTTCAAGTTGTGTTGTCATTATTTTGTTGTTGTTCTTTAGGCTGCTACAGGTTATATATATATTCCATTTCTGAGTGTTTTGGAGCTGATTAGATTAGATGTTATGTGAATACTTTGTTGGATAGATGTGCAAGTTTGATGCTTGGAGTCTTACCAAGAGCTTGTCTCTTCTGAAATGAGATGGTACTATACGCATATGCTGGAATCAATTTAGTGTTATCTAATTCATCTTCTTCATCTCCAGCATCACTCGAGTCCCCATCCGTGCCCACCGTCGGAAAGACCTGGCCGATGCCAGTGGTGGGAGTCTCACCTTCAGTGGACTCAAATGTGTCCAGAGTGGCACATATGTGCCACTTAGCAGCTAGGCTTGTAATAGCTTGCGCTTTGTGAGTGATCTTTGTTGCACTTCGAAGCATTACCATAATCCCAGCAAGAAGTGTAATAGAGCAGAGCTGCAAAACATCATATACATTCAGTTGTTGTCAGATACTTTTATAGAGAGTTAGCTATTCAAAGAACCTCTCTCTATTTCAGTGTCAAGTAGCACACCGCAAGTTCTCCAGCTCTGTAAATATCAACAACAGCACCAGTCTTTGTTGTGATAAGCAAGGAAGCAAACTGGCTTCCGGTGACCAAAATCAGGGCCAACAAAACGAATGCTCTATATCTATGGCTGATGATCCTCAGATGTCTCCTTATCCTAAGATGTTCTGAGAGTATAGACTCCACATCAGAGTCAACTTGGAAAACTTGAGCGAAGTCCTGGAGTCGTAGGATCTGGAGGTGGCAGATCAGACGGAAGAGAACACAGACCAGGAAGATTACAGTTGTGCGGTAAAGCCAAGAGCATAGCTCCATAATGCAACCTACTGCGTCGCTAAGTACGACATTGCCCAAGAATGGGATCTGTGAAGCACCAGAGGCATACCACCATATCTTGTATCCGCACTCTGCTATGAAGCACGGCCCAACAAAGCACGATATTATTTTTAATGAACTCTGCATGTGAAATTAAACCAACACATTACTTGTCCATTTCAATAATTAGAGCTTGATTGGTGTTACAATCATGGAGAACGTATTCCCACTTCTACATTCTCCTACATCCATTAGGAAGAGCACATCAACTTTCTGGTTTACTCCAGAGAAGAATAAACAATACATAGTGACAATGTACAATATCATGAGGTCTAAGATTTATTAATCAAACCACATCCATTGCCTTTCACTTTTTCCAAGTTGTTTACAAGCTTTCTTGATGATCAAAATTATGAAGGAGAAATCGACACAAAGAAGCACTGGATCTTTGCTACCCACTTTTAATTTGACCGTAAGAAATTGCTGATACAGATTCCGACCCAGCAGCTGAATATAGGCATATATTGCCAAATTACAACCATTCTGTTCAGCTCTCAAATGAGTCATCTTCACTAAGCCTATCTATAAATGGACTAGCTAAGATAAAGTAAATTGCTCACAAGAAACTGTGTTCTCTACCTTACACATATGCAGTCTGAACTTTTGAAGGAAAGATTTTAACATATCAGGAATCTACCTAATTCTTGAAGCTTCTCGTGATTACTTTTTTACTTTCCTTCCCCCACTCCTCACACCTCCACTTTTGTTTCGTTTAAGCAATTCTCTTTTATTCATCCAAGGAAGGTGTCATATTATTCGGTTTCATTTGTGACCCACCAAAAATGAATGCCCTCTGAAATTTATACGGTACATGTCAAACAAAAACGCACAGTTAACCATCTATATGACTTTCTTCCCTTCTAGTTTGTTCACATCAACAACAAGTCTACAACTTTTAGGTTGGCTTGTTCTAATCAACCGCCAAGCTTTAATCTTTATCATCGCCTACAATTCCGGTAAGTTTATCCTTTTCCACTGTTTCAACCTTGAAGTGAAGAGAAGGCGAAGCACAAGTTTATAAAGATCAAAATTCCAGTTAAATTTCGAAACTTTTTTGCCAAAATTTTCTGACCACTAAGAAATGAAATGATCAGCTGTATGATAGCTGGAGGAACAAAGAAATCAGAGCTGACAGGCCTAGTTAATGGAAATTTCATTATGGAGAAAAAAGAAAAAAAAAAGCAATAAATTAACATCATCCCATTTATAGCTGACCCTCAACAGAATTGGCCGAGGAGAAATACTCTAAAACGATGATCCCAATAAAACATGAAAAAAAATTAAAGAAGAAAGAGATTGAGATCAGAAGCATACATTGAGCCGATCGGTGTAGCCTTTCCTAACAGTCTCGCTCTCATCACAGAGCTTGTCGAAGAACAAGAACCTACGAAGACCATATTTCCTGACAAACTTGGTCAAACAAATGAAAGACAGAGTGGCAACGCTGCTCAACGACAGCTGCACGACGGCGTCGTAAGGCCTCTTGTGGTTGCTGTCGCATGAAGAACAAGCCAACACGAAGTGGGAAATCGCAGGAACAACGAAAGTGAAGAGTAAGAATATGGACCAGGAAAGACAAGCCGTCCATACGTTGGATTGATCCACGCACATCAGCTGAAGATACCTTCGAAAGCTATGCAACTCATCGTATGCATGAGATACACTCCTCGAGAACCTGTTGTTGTCCCTGTTCAACAAGGATTCCCTCCTGTCGTTGTTGTCTCCCATGAGCAAAAAAAAAAAGACAATTTTGATAGATCCCGAGATGGAACAGAGAGTCACACGACCAAAAGGCAATACAACACAATTTGTGTTGTTCCTAAGGTAGTTTTAACGGTTACAGGTAATGAGAGAAGGTGTTTTGTGAAGACTGTGGAGGGTGGGGTGGTTTTATAGCGGCGATGATTTGGCACTGCCCAATTAGAGACTATAACGTGGCTTGAAATGAATACCAACTCTGTTACTAAATCTAGTGGGCACAGGTTCGACTTGTCAGTCTCTGATGGAAAGTCGGGAATTTTGATTTATAAACTGACCGTTTGGTTTGAATTGAGTCAAATAGTTATCTCTCTGTGTTTTTTCAAGTGATTCTGAAATCATAATCACCAAAAGGGCGTTACATACAGCTGGTACACTTGAAGCAACTCCAAGCACCCAACAGCATGCGACTGCCACATGGGAAATCAATCATCGATGCTGAGGTAAATAATCTAATCACAGCTTTGTTAAGGTTCCCTCCCTGGTGTTGTTTGTTGTGAGCCTCTAATTGGCTGCATATGCAATAAGATTCCGTTTCAATTTCATTTCAATGAACTTGAATAAAACAACTACGTTACCAGTCAGCTTCACAGCTTTTTTAAGTGCCAAATATTGTGCTTCCAATTGTCCCCTTAATTTTTTTTATTTTGATTTCTCTTTATATGTTTAAGAAATTTATATTTTGCTAAATTAATGAGTTATCGGGTAAAAACTAAATACTAGATAATAACTTTTCTCAAGGATCTACTCATTTTTTTATGCCTCAGGACTAAATCTTATCTTTCCTTTTTCCATGATAAAATTGTCGGTAGCTAATGGTGTCTTCATGGCTAGAGCTATCATTAAAGAAAAAAAATCGCACTTTCCAACATAAGTTTGAAATCCTTTTTTAAATGTTGCCTCTATGCCAGAAATAACAGTTCTTATCTTGATTTCTATTAAGAGAATTAGTAAATAATACAATTAAATTATTAAAAATATAAGAAATTATATTTAACTTAATAATGATAGTAACATACATTTCCCAACACTTTAAATTGTATCGAACAAAGATCAAATCATCCAATCTTTTGTACTCCAATCTATTCTTCTTCTTGAAATGAATAAATTTAAATGTGCTCCAATTCTTTTTCACAGTCTGTTACACTCACACATTAACTTAAAATTTGAATTACAAACTTTTGCAATTTTGGAATACCACTTATGAATTGGTCCCACCAAGAAACTATAAGTCATAAGACAACAAAAGTAACGTTATAAACAAAATAAAGTGGTGATTATTTTCCAATAAGCAATAAAACCAAAAATATATAACGAGATTAAGTTTTTCTCTTTGACAAATAACAATTAACATCCCAAAATCACTAGAAACCTCTTTATAGATCTCCATTTCTGAGCTAAGGAGATCTTGCATCATCTCATAGGCAATAATTATTGTAATAGTTAATAGTATTCCCCTAATAACTTCAACTTTCTTTGTAAAACTTAGTCTGAAATAGACACTAGGATTCATGAATACCCTAGCTGCAAACCACAGGAGTAAAGTTGTTTTTTCTCATCTCTCATGATGATTGCAAGATAAGATGTGTACAAAGAAGATCTTTTTTTAGATTGGCCGTGATTATTTCTTTTGCCCTCTCCATGACATCATAAAAATAACCCATTATTGACTTTTCATCACTATTAACTAAATGAAGTATCCTCACTAAAGACTCACAAACTCAGATAACAAATTGGCATTAGAATCACAATTTAGTATCTTTAAGTATAATTTTGGAAACCTACAATCCAACACTAGACTTAACATGCTGAGATGCAACTCACTTTTCATTTATAAACATTTGTCTCAATTCTTTCTTCATCATAATAAAGTAATGAAGTGATAAGAAATTTGTTGCAAATCTTGTAACAATAGGACGACACAAATTCCTATCATTAGTGAAATCCTTTTTCATTAAATTTAAGACTCATGCATAATTGTAGATGAACTTGGTCACTTTTTTTTGCTTTTGCATAGTCTCACTAATAATAGGAAAATAACTAGCATCCCCTATATTTTACAACATCAAGTCAATGGAATGTGCATCACAAGGAGTCCAATAAAAAGAACTATACTTGCTTTGTAATCTTCTTCCAGCCACTTTATAAGTGAAATAATTGTCAGTAATGAATTAAGCAATATTTTATAACCCAACTTCATTCATAACTTCATCGAATATTTCAAATAAAGTATCAACATTCCTAACAAGGCCAGATGCATCAATAAAGTTTAAAAAAATTGAGCCCTTTTATAGAATAAACCTAAAAATTAATAATAGGCTTATGTCTTCTATTTACCCAACCATCATATATGATTGAACACCTAAAGGGAACCTAAATAACTTTTAATTTCATAAACATAGCTACTCAAAAGTTTACTTCTGTAATCATTAATTAAATGAGCTTTGTATCCTAGATCGTAAGAGGCAATAACATCTACATAAGCTAATAATAATAATAAAACTGAGAAGCATTGAATGTTATGCATGAATCATACCAACATCTAGCCATTTCCATATCTACATTATGAGTCGCTTCTTTTGATTGTAAGGCACCACGAATTAAAAGTTAAGCCTCAAAAGTTGTTCGTGTTGAAAAAAATTAGACACCTGTCTTCTTCTTTACTTAACATCAGGTGCAACATTTACTTCTTATTGAGTATGAATACTACCACCTTTAACATTCTCACTATCATCTTGAACACTAATAAACAAACTTCCACTACCAATTTCATGATTCAATCTCTGCCTTCTATCTTTCTCGTGATGATACTCTTCAAGCAAAGTCTTCACTTTCTATTTCACATCATGGTTCACTTTTTAAAAAAGTTCCACAACACCTTAAACCCCAACTAAATGCTTCTTTAAGAAGGTAATTCATTCACTTTGCAAATGCTTATTACAAAACAAACAAATGGTATGGTTCTTCATTTCGGCACCAATTCAGCATAAACCCAACTTGGATAATTGTATCTTCTTGAAGTAGTTGAATTATCAAAAGTACTTGAACTTTCTTCCATTTATTTGTAAAAATAAATTGACATATATCAAAATCAACTTAATAGCTTCATATCAAAATAAAGAACATATAATTTCATTATTAACTACTATCACAAAATATATATTGTTTAACTCAAAAGTCCAACCTAACACAATTAGATAATACACATATACATCTTAATTATACGATATAACTCATTTTGTATGATTATATTATACAAAATTCAATTTCATCCAACACAATTCACTAATAATTCAAAAATCAACAATTAAAGTATTCAACATACACAATTACATAATACACATATAGATCTTATATAATATAACTCATTTTGTATGATTACATCATACACAATTCAATTTCATCAAACACAAATCACCAATAAGTCAAAAACCAACAATTTAAGTATTCAACATACATAGTATATATATACATCTTATATAATATAACCCATTTTGTATGATTACATCATTTAACCATAAACTAAAGATATAAACTCACAACTATAACATATTCAATTTCAACCGTAACTCATAAGTATAAGTTTACAACTTACTTTATGTAATCTCTTAATTTAACTATAAACTAATATATTTTGTTTACTTTTACAATTCAATTTGTAATGCTTAAAGTTAGTTTGCTTTCTTAACTAATTTTAATCAACACAGTTACTAAAATCATAATTCCCAACTTTAATTTAATAATCTTTTATTCACTAATTTTAATCAACATTCTTAGTTTCTTACCCAAATTTTCCAATGCATTAATTTTTTTCATAAATTTCCAGTGCCTAAATTACATTGAAATTGAACCAACTAACGCAAACAATTCCAGCTTTCAAATCCAAATTTTTCATTGCATTAATTTTCTTCATAAATTGACAGTGCCTAAATTACATGAAAATTTAATCAACTCACACAAACAATTCCAACTTTTGAACCCAAATTTCTCAACTCACATTAACAATCCCAACCATAAAAAACACACTTGACACGACCAAATCACAATATAATGGAAATTCAGACAAAAAAACACACCAAAAAATCAAAAATTACAATTAAGAGTCAAGTCGGTTTGGTTCAATTTAGGTCGGGCTGGGTTTGAATCTAGATCTGGAAAACTGAAATTTCGGATATGCACTATATACTCTTCATATAGTTGTAGGCACTAGGTAGTGGACAATTGGAAGCAGCGGAGTGACTAGACAACGATTAGGCACTGGGCACTGGGCACTGGGCACTGGACAAGTGAGTTATAAGTAGGTGGTGTGTTGTGCATGAGGAATGAGGAAAGGACAATGGCGAGGTAGTGTGTGGTGGGCTGCGACAGCAACATGTGAGGAAGAGTTAGTGACAACAACAGTATGACAAATCAGAGAGTCAAAGGCAGAGAGAAGAGACCAAGAAACAAACTGAGAGAGTAAAATGAAAAATGTGAGAGAAAAAATGACACATGTGTGGGGGTTTAAATTTTCATTTTCTACAAAACAATCCTTTGACTTTTGAAACTTTATGATACTAACTGATATCTGGTCGATATTTTAAACACTGGCTAATACCACACGAAATTGGCAGTACTGACCAATACCAAAGGCCAATATCCTATAACAAGATTTTGTACCCTTTTTTGGCCGGTATGGTACAAAATTTGTAACAGTGATCATATCCTTATTGACCAGGCTATAAAGCTTTTGCTCTGAATAATTATAATGGTTTATCTTGGCTTGCCATATATGGTATAATGAAAGAAGTAGCTTTGTAACTTCTTTTGATATCGAGTTGAAGTTCGCAATATCTAATAAAGCTTTGATTTATGCCTGGAAATTCTCAATATCTTTAGACATATGTTCCAATAAGTCAAATATCTCTTCTTTGAGGTTGACCATCTCTAGTTAAAAAATCTACAAAGACATTATTATATTTGATAATCTTAGTATCAAATATATAATCTTCTAATAAAGTATACATTTAATATATCTTTTATATTCAGGTTTAGAAGGCAAATTATTTTGTACAAAAGCCTTGACATATTATTAGTTCTTAATAAAAATCTTTTAGGCAATAAAAATAATAAAAATTTACATCTTTTTACTACCACCAATAATTCTTTTTCAATTATATGATATTGTTGTTGAGTATCTGTAAAGGGTCTTGAAGACCTTGTGGAGTAGAGAAAGTAGCATATGGAATATTATCTTTATTCATTTTTATCTGTCAAAATCCACTATTACAAGCAAATTTAGAAATACTATATGATAATTTAACTTTTTATAATTTACTACCATTCTAGCTTTATTTCTAGTTAGTTCTACATAGTTTCTAACCATAAAAGCAAGGGAAGCATGAGGAGATTTACTAGGCCTAATTATCTTTAGTTTTTTTAAGTTGAAGAAGTTGTTTTTTTTAATTATTTATAATCTTCTAAATTATATCTCATAACAATAACTCTAATAATCTTTATTTATCTACCATTTCTAAGTTTGCTTCTTATATGTTTTTCTCCCAAAATTGTAATGGATTATTAAAGTAATTTTTCTTTATCTTTTGTTTTACTAATTCTAATCCATCTTTGATGTTTTTATTTGTTGATACTTATTTTCTATAATATTTTCTATTTTCATTGAAGGTTTTCCTTTTGGAAGGATCGGTTTTTCTTTATATCCTACACCAAGCTAAGCTACGCAAGGTTTAAATATAACTAGGGTAGATCGAGCATAGGTGTTTTTTATTTTATTAACTATAATCCGATGACTATAAGGAGTTTTAAAATGTATTTCTTGTTTAATAGTATCAAATAATATTTTATGAAATAATTACATAAATCAATTCCTAGAAGGATATTAGTTCTGATATCATAAAAGTAAAATGGTGGACATTTTATTAAAAATGATCCTAATAGTATTTAGGGTTGATGAATATTTGATAAATGAATATTTGACTATATTTTGACACACATATTTGATGCATTTTTCTTGACATTTGATACTCGTTTAGGAGCTAATTGAGGAGAGAGAGTAAATGGGAACATCCAAAGACATTTAGAGGTGATTTAGAGCTTAAGGAGTAAAAGATGCAAGATTTTTATTGAGAGATTCATCAAAATGCAAGATCGAACGTCTACATTGTCATAATACACGATAGAGAACATACAAGGAGATTTAGAATTATGATTTTGATGTTTTCTATTTTGTTTTCTGTATATAT
Organism: Erythroxylum densum; assembly: GCA_024678245.1. NCBI lineage: Eukaryota > Viridiplantae > Streptophyta > Magnoliopsida > Malpighiales > Erythroxylaceae > Erythroxylum > Erythroxylum densum. Next base: position 25,401,367 of record JANPWT010000005.1, read on the forward strand.
GGATGTGATTTTGTGTTCACCAATGTATGACTAAATTTTTGTTTAGTATCTAGGTCAAATGAACCCTAGTTGATTCTAAAAAATGATTTGATTAATTTGTGAATGCAATTGCATTTTTTGATTATTGAGGTCTGATTATCTGTTCTTATTACTGTCTATTAATATGATTTTTTAGACTTTAATTTGATTTCATACTTAGTGGTTGAAAAATCCTAGGTTTGGATAGATCCACGATAATTTGAAAAAGTTGTTTACAATCCTAAAGGACGACGTAAATCTTTTAGAATAGGTTTAAACTTAATAGAGGGATTCATAACATGGTAAGGTAATCATATAAGTTTTAACCTGAGTAATTCGGTTAGAGACCTTAAGATTAGTTGTTGGTAGACTCATGATCAGCTACTAGCATACCTTAGGAAGCTCCACGGTCCAATTAATCAACAACATAATTGCATGACAAATAATTAATCAGTTAAGAGTTTAAGGGGATTCAAAGCCTAGGTACTGATAATCTGATATCAGTAATTAATTAAGTGTCATCATCCTTTGCTTTGATTTGTGTTGCTTGTTTACTTTAATTATTAAATTTTAGTTTCCTTAATTAAAATTACAATCAATCCGTAGGTTAGATAATAAAACAATAGTATACTAGTACTTACATCTTCATGGGATGGGCCTGTACTTGCCAGTACTAGCTACAGTTACGTTGTACATTTGTGATTATTTAATTGACTATTATGCTTTAGGTCAATCAAGTTTTTAGTGTTATTGCTAGGGATGGTGATATTAGGAACATTTTAGTTTTGTTAATCTAGACATGAATTTTATTTGTTTGTTTTGTTGTATTTGTTTGTTTTATTTTACATGATTTTGTTTGTTTAATTGCTTTATTTTATTTTTTTACATTATTTGATTTGTTTTTATTAGTTAGTGTATTTCTTTAGTTTTAGATTTAGACTCCAGCTTAGTTTATGACCCAGAGTAACACTGAGAACTTACTTGACATAAATCCTGAGATAGAAAGAACCATCCGTAGCAAATCATCGAAGAACAAACCTTAGGGAGTTTAAACTATATTGTTGGATTGAGGACTTGGAAGGTCACGCAGATATTGAGGGATCGTGCAATATGGTGGACCAACTATGAACGATGTTCAATTATGCTAAGCCAGACTTAAATGACATAAAATCTAGCATTATGAGATTGACTATACAATCAATAATTTCAAGATTAAGCTTAGCATCATTCAGATAATGCAACGGTTAGTTCAGTTTGACGTACTACGAGACAAAGATCCTACGTGCACATCTATAACTTTTAAAGATCTGCGATACATTCAAGATAAACAAAGCAAATGACAATGCCATCAAATTGTGTCTATTTCCTTTCTCTTTGAGAGGAAAAGCAAAGCAGTGGCTTAATTCTATGCCACGTTCATCACTTACCACCTAGAATCAAGTGGCGGAAAATTTTTTACTAAAGTATTTTCCTCCTGCAAAGATTGCAAAACTGAGGAATGACATCTCATCTTACTGCCAAATTGAAGGGGAATCAATATACGACACTTAGGAGAGATTTAAGGAGATGCTTCAATGATGTCTACATCATGGATTACCTTTAAGGATGCAATCCAAACATTCTACAATGGAATAAATCAAAACACTAGATAGTCTATTAATACAACAACTAGGGGGATGCTCAATAACAAGACACATGAAGCAGACCAAGAGTTGATCCTGGATATAGCCATGAACAACTATCAATAGTGCTTAGCTAAAGAATGAACCACTAGTAAGCCACAAGGAGTTTATGAAGTAAATGTAGTAACAAGACTGATAAGTCAAGTGGAAGCCCTGAACAAGAAGATGGAAAATTTTACTATAGCTCCACAAGGAAGAGTGATGAATTATGAGTCGTGTGGGTTAGATCATCGAGGACAAGATTGTCAATTTGATTAAACCGAACATGTGGATTATTTGGGTAATGCTCCGAGAACCCAAAATAATCTTTATAACAATACGTATAATCTAAGGTGGAGGAACCACCCTAACTTTTCATGGGGGAATCAAAGACAACAAAAAAATAACCCTCTAACGGAATTTAAGGCACAGACATCACAACTAAGGACCTCGAATATGGATGAGAAAATACTGGGATTTATTTAAGATTCCAAGACAAAACTTCAGTTTAACGAAGCATCCATGCGAAACTTAGAGATAAAATTTGACCAACCGGCCAAATCTGTGGTAGAGAGACCAAAAGAGAGTTTGCCAAGTACAACTAAAACAAATCCAAGGGAAAGGATAATGGCAATCACCCGGTCTAGAGCAAAGAAGGTTCGCAAGGAAGAAGATGAAGAGATGACCACTGAGAATCACTCTGAAGCGGTTAATAAACTAATTAGGAATCAATTCAAGAACTCTCAACTCTCAACTCTCAACGCTCTATTTTGAACTCTATGCAATCCAAGAGAAAAGAAATGGAAGTCAAGTTAGGCTATATCATTTGTTTATTGAAGAAACTCATAAAAGAGCTTCCTTATGACAATATCCTTCCATAGACCAAAGAGTTTAGAATTATTGGAAGAGATCTCATCAATTAGAGAGGAACCGAAGAAGTTGAAGAAGGAAGAGTCAAGTAAAGAAAGCTCTAACAAAGTAGCAATACTACCACATAAGCGAGTTGAACCAGGGAATTTTTATATTCCTTATACAATAGGTAGTGTTAAATTCAGTCAGATTTTTTCAGAATTAGGAGCCGAAATTAATTTGATGCCTTATTCTTTAAGCAAGAAGATGGAACTAGGTGAATTAATGCCAACCAAGATGTGTGTACAATTTGAGTAAAGTTATACTCACAAGGACCCACCTGAAAAGCCACAACTTCGAAAGAATAACCGAAAAAAGAAGATGAGGAAGAAAGATGGTATAAAGCATAGTCAAGTAGCTTACTTATAGGTTATAAAACCTATAGTAACGCTACAATCACATGATTTGTTTGAACCATAGTGAGCAAAAGATTACGTTGAGCTAGTTATCGTAAAACAAGTGCTACTTGGGAAGCAACCTAAGATTTAGGATTTTCTTTTTGTTATGTTACTTTCGTATTTTTATGATTATTTAATTATTTTCAATTATTTTATTTTATTTCCTAGTTCGTTTATTTCTTTTTATCCTTTCTTTTATTTTATGTTTGTAAGGTTCGATTAACATTGGATAGATCAAAATCAAGAAATCACCTCAATCAGGAAAGTACTAAACAACCCTCTTACTTGAATGTTTCACTATATTATGTACATTGAGGACAACGTCCAATTTTAAGTGTGGGGATGGGTTTAACAAATCTTTAACTGATTTCTTCAAGTTGATCATAATCTGATTATAAGTTTTGTTAACTGATATCTTGAATTGGTTGAATTTGTCCATAAATACTATATTTTCTTGTTGAATATTGATTTCAATTGGTATGCAAAAGGATGATGGTTAGAATGAAATTAGTTTTTAAAGTCATATTTTTTGTAACCATTGATATTTTCAAGTTGAGTGATATTGCATATTATTTACACATATACACCCATCTTTTTCTTGAGCTTTTGAGCCTAAGAGCAATTTTTCAAAATTTTTAAAGCTCTTGTTATTCTTTCATATGAGTGATCATATGTAAAAAAGGATAATTTTAGAACTTGCTTGTATTATGCATGTTGAGACCATATTTGTAAAAATTAGAAACGTTAATATGATAAAGCCACTTAGATTTACCAATTTGTTTAAGCCTTTTTCTTTGAAAATTATCATACCCAAAAATTGACCTTTAGAAATAACCAAGTTGAGCCTCAACCTTTTTCATTTATTAAACTCATATATTAAGCCTTATTCCTACTTTTCTTTGAAGGCCTATTATTATTTTGAAACTTAAAGGGTATTTGCATTATTTACTTATTGAGATTTGAAATTTGTGAAAGGTCCAATATTTCTTGAAATGTAGTACTGAACATTTATTATGAAAAAGAAAGCATAAAAGAAAGAAGGTAAGAGGACAAAAATGAGAAGAAGAAAGAGAAGAAAGAAAAAAGAGAAAAAAAAGTATGTAGTACCATTAGTTTCGCAATGAAAAGACCTATGTATATTTGTAAACAAGTCTTGAAATATAGTATGTAGTAAATTTCCTTTAATTCAACCTTTTTATTATCTCAGTCATACCTTACTTAAGCCCCATTACAACCTATACAAAGACCTTTTGATTTTTGTTTCTAGTTTGTATATAAGCGGTGTAGTTGTGATTTTATTGCAAGCCTATTATAAGAATTTTACTATGCCTTGATTGAGAGTTTTGATACTTTTCACCCTAAATACCTGAGCGAATTAAGTGAAATCTTGGTGAGGGAATAAAGAATTATGCTTTTGATTTCAATGCGATTGTTGATGTGATTACTATTAATATTACTTAAGAAGTTAATTCTATTATAACTTAACTCTGATTGTATGTTAATTTAGGATATAATGATGTATAGTATGAATGGACAGGTTGAAATTGGTGAAGGATTGATGTTGTGAAATTTATAATTTTGATTATGGTTTTCTTGAGGACAAGTAAAACCTTAAGTGTGGGGATGTTTATGAGATAAATATTTGACTATATTTTGACACCTATATTGATGTATTTTGCTTGATATTTGATATTTTTGTTATATATTTGGTACTTAATATGCTTCAATTGTGTTTACAAGTTATAATTGCCTCTATGGACTTAAAAGAGAAGAAACCAGACAAAAATGCAGCTAAAACTAAAAAAATAGCAATTTGGAATAAATGCTCAATCGTGTACTTTTGCGATATTCGGCGTACCTCGATTATGAATGCTCATAGCACGGATGTGCACATAAGCGTGCATAACCCAAAATTCAATTTTTTCTTATAAATTCAAAGTTTCGAAGCTAATTGACGAGAGAGAGTAGTTGGGAATGTCTAGAGACATTCAGAGGTGATCTTAGAGGTGATTCGGAGCTTGAGGAGCAAAAGACGCGGGATTTTTATTAAGGGATTCATCATAACTCAAGATCGGACATTTACATTGTCAAAATACACAATAGAGAATGTATAGGGAGATTTTTGTATATATGGATGTGATTTCGTGTTAACCAATCTATAGCTAAATTTTTGGTTAGTATCTAGGTCAGATGAACCTAGTTAATTTCACACAATGATTTGATTAATTTATGATTGCAATTGCATTTGTTAATTATTGAGATCCAATTATATGTTCTTATTACTATCTATGAATATAATTTTTAGACTAAAATCTGATTTCATACTTAGCGATTGAGAAAGCCTAGGATTGGATATGTAATTCTTCTAACATAGGGTCAAACCTAGTAGAGACATTTATAACAAAGTAAAACAATCCTATAAGTTTAAACCTGAGTAATTTGTTTAGAGACCTTAGGATTAGGTGTTGATAGACTCAAGATTAGCTACTAGCATTCCTTAGGAATCAATCGGTTAAGGGTTTAGGGGGATTCGAATCCTAGGTACTAATCATTTGATATCGGTAATTAATTAAGTGTCATCAATCATTTGCTTAGATTCGTGCTACTTATTTAATTAATTGTTAAATTTTAGTTTCCTTAATTAAAATTACAATTAATCTACAGGTTGGATAATAAAACAATAGTAATTACAAGTACTTACCGTCTTAACGTACTAGCTATAGCTATGTCATACACTGACGACTATTTAATATTGGCTATTACTCTTTAGGCCAATCAATACCTTTGGATAAATATATCTTATTATTAGAAATATCTAATTCTATTATATTTTTTAAAGTTTCATGATATTGTAAAGGAAAACAACTTGCTTTACATAAACAAGAATTAACTCTACTGTCTATATAGGTAGCAAAGTATTCAGCCCTATAATCTTTATAAGTGCTAATTGGAGTAGTCATTATCTTGGAATATATATTACATTATTGTTATAAGATTGTTGTATTCCACATTAAGCTACGTTGTAATGTTGAACTTTTTCAAGAAAACTTGTTCCTATTAGTATGTCTAAATTGAATTTTGCATTTTCAACTAATAGTCTTATAAGCAATGTTTTACAAACTAAACTGGATATCGAACTGGTCAAAAAAAAGTTTAAGGTTTAGAGGTTCAACCGGTATTAAACCGTTAAAAAACGGTATATAATAAATAAGAATAAAAATTATAAGAATAGGTGAAATTTTAGTATAAAATAAAATTCTTTATTGAAATAAAAAATACACTAATAATGCCTATTAATATATAATAAATATAATAATTTAAACTAAGATTAAATCTAACATAAATTTTAAAATAAAAATAAAAAAAAATTGTATTTCTATATTTCATTTATTTAAAGGCTCATAAAAGTTAAAATATGTTTAAAGAAAGTGAATAGGAATGACTTTAACTTTATTCTAACTTTTTTTAATGTCCTTTAAATATACTCTTTATAGTTTAAATATTATTTTTAACACATTCTTAAATTATTTTAAGCAAATTTACTTATATATACTAATTAATAATTTAATTTATTAA
>JANPWT010000005.1:25460793-25486443 GCA_024678245.1 Erythroxylum densum
AAGTCATAAGTTTTTATTGTTTTAAAACCATAACATTAGAATATTTTTACATTTTCGGTTAAAAATATTATATAAAAATATAATAATTATTTATTATTCATTATATTTCCTTGCATCGATCATTTAAAAAATATTTATTTCATCCCTCTAATGATATATTCCATCTCATCTCTTCTGTCAACGAAAGAACCCTAAAGGCTAACCCTATGTATGAAGCCAAAATTAATGACATGAAAACAAAAACTCATCTTGCAAGACGAGTGAGATCCGACAGTCCTGCAAATCAGCTCTAATAAAAGACTTTGGCTGATTAGTTCTACCACAACTCTCCTTTTTCTTTTCCGGTGTTACAGAATCAATCAACCATTGCTGAGAAAGAAACAAGATCTTGATTTACTCAACTAACGCAAAAACAGAAAGATTGTTTACATAGATGGATCTGTAATCACTAATCAGTAGTTAAGGACTAATCAAAACAAGATCATTTCTAAGAGAAAAATAATAGAAACATCTCGCGGTAGCTTGTAACTTCTCTTCAATCAACCATGGGTTGCATAGATCAAACATAGAATTTAAGATCGTTTCATCTTAAAATATAATCCCATAATTTTTCTATTTTTTTTCCCTCTCCCTCCGTTCAAAAAACAACGAAAAGAAATTAAAAGCATAATAAAAAGGTTTAATCTTTTTTTCTTCATTAATGATAATATTAATGGAGGATTGGGTTTTGATGGTGATCATCATCAGAGGCATAAAGCAGTGCAGTGGAGAATATCGTCATCATCGTTACCACCACCAACAACAAAGTCAACCTGATCCAACGGTGGAAAGTTGAGATCAAACGGCAAAGGGGATTTGTTGCTCCGGCACAAAGACGACGCCGTTCCTACATCCCCGTCATCAACAACCGACGACGACGAATCACAATCACTATGGCAGTCCTCCGGCATCACCGGCGGCGTCCGAGGATAATATTTCCTCGGACCACTCGCCCCCACAGCCATCACTGCCGGCGGCCGTGGGCCACTAAAAGACTCAACAGTACTACTCAAACTGCTCGACGTAGGTCTCTGAGAATCCAAAACGTTCGTCTCATGAAACCCATTTGCCGAATACAATCTCCGATCGATCAAAGCGTCGGGAGGCGGGTTCTGGTGGGCGAACGGCGACGGCGGTGAGACGGGAAAGTTGGTTTTGGCCTTGGGACCTCGGAGGTTCCGAGCGGCGGCGTCATAGGCGCGTGCGGCTTCCTCGGCAGAATCGAAGGTCCCTAGCCAAACCCTTGTCTTCTTCCAAGGGTCTCTGATCTCTGCGGCGAATCTGCCCCACGGTCGCTTCCTCACACCTCTGTATTTAACATCTTTCCCTTGTAAGACAACTCCTGTCGGAGGAGGGTTAGTAGATCCGTTGGCCTCAAAGGCTTGTTTAACTGCTGCTGATGATGTCACTCCTCTTCCTCTCCTCATCGGATTGGGTGCTTCAAGAGATTGAAAAAAACAAACAAGAAAACGAACCTTTGAAGAGAACCCAGATGAGAGAACAAAGAAGCAGCAACGCAACAACGATCGAAAATCAATTTAGTACATCAAGATCAAAACTTCATGGAGATGATATACAAACACGAACAAAGATAGATACCAAAAAAAAAAATGGAAAGAAAGAAAGAAAGAAAATCGATGAGAACACAAGAAGTAAAATAAAAGATAAGAAATTTCTATGCGCGTGAGAGATAGAGAGAGAGATTATAATAGATGGGGAATATAGGATCTTTGAGATAGACCAAGAATGGTTGGCACTTCTCTTCTACACACAAAAATGGGGGCTTTTTTTTTTTTTTTTTTTTTGGGTATGTGTGGGAGAGGAAAAAAGGTAGTTGTGGTATTTCTCTGGCTGAGAATTGGGGTTGGGGGGGTGGCTCTTTTGCTTCTTTTTCTCGATTTCTCTTTTACCTTCGCTCGTTGGTCTAGCCCCCACAAACCGACTAGGAGGCAATGAGAATGGAAATGGACTGCTTGCTTCTTTCTTGTTCTTCCCCTGATGTTCTATATTATGTTTGAAATGACCCCTCACTCCCCTTCACTTTACTCTATTCAACATTTATTGCATTTGGTAAATTAGTAATTACAGATTCCCTAATCTCCATTCCATACCTGATGGCAAATAATTAACTGTCCATTGATTAAGGTTTTATTTTAATTCCCATTGATTAAGGTTTTGCAAATTCCTGAATTAGGGATCTTTCTTGTTTCAATCATAACATATTCTCTCTATTGGGTTGCTTTGTTTGTAAGTTACGTACTGTAGCTGAGTATTTGCAATTAATGTTCTTTTAATAAAAAAAAATATGGACTTCCCTTTCTTCTAAATTAAGTAGCTGATTATAGTGCTGCTTACCCTTTCTCCTTCACACACTTTCTTTCTTTTCTCTTAAATCGTCTCCCTCAAATATTTTTACTGACTTCCTCTTTCTCTTACTCTTTTCCCTTCCTTAATTATTGCACCCTAAGCTTTGGGTCCGAGTGTTGGACCCATATGGTTCTGGCAAAAGTGAACCGCTAATTTAAAACATAATTACTCCCCAGAAACTCTCATCTTCTATGTTTCAGGAAGAAGCCTTGAACCAATTACTTTTCCTCATATGTAAATTGAGGTCCAGACAACTAATCAGACGGTAGATGATGCCGATGCCGATGCCGATGCCGGCGGCTATAATCCATTAATAATTATAGGAATTGGACACCGCTCAAGTTAAAGATTGCGGCCGGGCAACTGTCTTAATTAGCCGGTAATCATATAGTTTAATAATCTAACCCTAAAGAAACCCCTTATTTTCTGGTGAAAACATTGGCAGCTCCAGGTACACCCAATCATAATTCACATACGCGCGTACATTTTCACGCCCTAATATTTATTGTGGAAGGCACAACAAATAGTAAATACATACATACAGTACAGACAGCTGCCTCTCATCCGTATATATCAAATCTAACATACTGTATATGGATATAGAATTACGTCTACCTAATTGTAGATTTTCTATAACAACACGTCTAATCATTGCATTTGTGAATCGTCAAATATTAGGACCAAAGATAATTGAGTTAAACTCACTTTAAGTACATTAGAAAAAGCATCATTAGTAACCAGAAACACAATTATATTTGCCTTAACAATCAAGGAATGAAATGATTAGACACCGAATCAACATGGGAATAGTTGATTATAAGAATTTATTGTTGATTAACTTTCAGGCATCACTACTGACAATTTTTGTTTTTTCTTATTTTTAAATAAATTATAAAAATATGTAAACAATTTATAAATTAACATATTAAAATTATACTGTTACATGAATAACTTAAATAAATCAATCAATCAACCTTGGAATGGAAATGACGAGTCCCTGACAGGGGTTGGTCCTGAGCCAGAGCTAGAGCCAGAGCTTTGGTCAACTTTGCTTTGCAGTTTACCAATTCCAATAGGCAATTGTGGCATCTTGTGATTGGGCCATCGCTCCATTTTCTGGTTCCTTTGTTTTCAAGCTTCAAGAGTCAAGAGTCATCACTCATCAGTCAAGTCTCCCAATTCTGAACGCCGAATTGGCTATTACATGGGGCCCCCCATTTGTTTGCTCATGTCTTTTGTACGATGATGCCAGCACTGACAAGCAAATAATCTGGGGTGAAATTGGAGCTTTTCTCTTCATGTGAAAATATTACTTAAGAAAGTTTGAAAACTTTTGGTTGAAATCCAATTAGGTTTTCAAATATTTATTCTCACAATTTAAAAGTTTAAAAAATTCAATGTTATATATCTATAATATAATTATTTACTTGAAAATTAAATTAGTAACAAAAAATAAATAGAATATATATAATATGACATGTGTTACGGTAAAAATTAAACAAATTAAGTCATATATTTTAATTGGATGTCATTAATACTTTTCTAAAATATTAATACAGCTTTATTAGCTCTCTATCTCATGTTATTATTTATTAATCATTTAAAATCAGTTTAACAACTTTACTTAATGAAGATTTTTTTTATATAAATACTATTGGACATAGATTAGTTTCAATCAATGTTTTAATGATAATAAAACATAGTTACTATTATTGAGTTTATTATTTTAATAAAAGCAATATAAGAACAAAACAAAACTATAAAATCAAGAAGATAGCTTATGAAATTGATAAAGAGAAGTTAAAGTTGTAATTGCCAAAATGAATACCAAACTAAGAACAAAAGAAAATCAAAGCTCATCAAAGTCATTTTACATCTTGTATTATTCATTGTAATCTCATTTTGTTAATTTGATGGTTTAAAAGACTCACTATGTTACTAGAGCATCGTTGTTTAATGAAAATGGTTACCTCTATTATAAAACTAGGATTAGATTTTTCTTAATAGTTAAATGTGTTGACTTATGAGAAATAGTTTCAAATGGTACCTTTATTCCAAAAAAAAAAGCATCGATAAGAAAAAGTTCCCGAAACTAAAGAAAGAATGGGAAACTTAAGATAAAAGATTAATTTCCTTAAATAATATGATCATACATTTCTTATTTTGTGCATTACAAAGAAACGAATTTAATATGGTCTCTATATCTAAAATAACCTATGACATTTAACATACATTATAAACTACACATTAGGGCACAAATAAAGTTAAGGAGAGTAAAGTAAGCACGCTAACATATCAACATGACAACTTACTTAATTTTCCAGCTGTATGGAAAGAGATTACTAACCACAATCTTCACTTAAATGAAGAATAGTTATACTGTGTGATTCCTTAATGGTTTTTGCTCGCATAACTTTCATTTCTGAGCAGTTGATTAATTTGGAGATTTCATATAAGTGTTCAAACTAATCTATCTATAATTCCTTTTTGTGTGCTTTCAATATATCTTATCATAGAAGTTTTATGTGGAACCAAAATAAGAATTTAGCAACCACCATTAACATCCCTCAGATCATCACAAGGGATTTGAACTTAATCCAAAAGTTGGAAGAAGCTGAAGGTCCCAAATCTAAGGGAATTTCTTGTCCTGGTTTTAGGAAATGTGTTGAAAAAGCTCAAATTGTTGATATTCCTTTAGTGGAAGTAGAAGTTTCTTAATTATTGTTCCACGTATCTCAATAGTAGCCTTTCAGATCAATCACCTATTATCAATGTTATCAATATTATACCAGCTCCAATACTAAATTGAGTTATAGTATGATACTGTATCGGTATCAGTTAATATTGAATATCATTGCAGACAATTTTTTAAATTTGTAAAATAATTCATAAATTTTTAAAATTTACAAAATAGTCCATTAGTTTATTATACTGTATACTTTATAACTTTACATCAACCATGTTTCCAAAAATCATAATAATAGAAATTTAAAATAATAACAATTTATTTATTTTTATTAACATTAATTTTCACATATTTTACATATAAATACTAACAGACAACATCAATCTTGTGAGGTTGATCATGAATGGTAGATAAAAAGTAAGGCTGGTAGAAAATGCTTAACATGCATGCTTATGCTTCTCTCTATGCAACCCATCTTCTAATTTTTCTTTATTTGTTTACTCTAAAAAATCTCATGTATCTACTTTTATTCATTTATTTATTTTTTGGAGTTGCTAAAAGGATCTTAAGTGCATTAAGGAGTAGACAAGTTGCAGTCTTGTATTAATGGCCAAATTCTTGTTGTTCAAATCTCACAAAATAAAGGAATGCTCCTTATAAACATTCTTCTGAGTTATACCATGAAACTCTCAAGCTCTAATGGATCACAATAAAAGCATGACTTAACTATATAGATTTTACAAGAAAAGGATTACGAGTCAAGCACACTAAAGTATAAGAAAAGTTTTATCTTTTCTTCCCAAACTATTTCCTCTTTTCGGGTACTCCACTCTTTATCCAATACACTACTTGGAAGGTCTTACACTTTTCAATCATTTCCTATTTTTTGTTTTCTTCTCAAATTTTCAAGTTTTTTCTTATTTGTATGGGTCAAATCGATCCACATGGTAACGTCAAGGTCACATACTTTTACAACTTTAAGGTATATTGATGACTTACTTGGAAAAGGAATTTTTCCTTTAACTTCTTTTAGTACTATAAACAAAAGGAAACAAAAACAATGGAGAGCGGTTGGGGCGTTGGGCAGTGGGTGACCGGTGGTGCACACAGGACTGAGGAATAGATGATGTTTATTGTGTGTGTGAGAGTTGTGACTGTGAGGAAGAGATGATGGTGCTAATTGCATTGTGGAGAGTCACTAGAAGGGAGAGTTGCTAGAGTGGAGAGATCTCTGAGAGTGAGAGAGAAAATCAGACAATGAGAGAGAGAATTTCAAGAGGTGGGGGAGGAGGGAGGGGATTTTTTTTCAATATGGACCTTCAATTTTTTGAAGTTTATGATACCGATAGGATACATGAAATAACTAGCATTGAACAGTACCAATGACTGGTACCAATAGGGAAAGTTTCATACTATTTTTTCCTGTTATTACATAAACATGTAACGTATATCCAAAAAGGCCTTTTCGATTCAATAACTTTCTGTATGAGCTAGCAGATTTTGAAGATGCATTATGGAGAGCTTTGAGGATAAGGTTTAATGGAACTAACCAATACATTCTCCTCAGAAATTTGAAGTTTATTAAGTTGGAAATGAAGTCATTGTTCAGGAATAACATTGGAAATACACATCATTTGTTGAATACTGCAAAAAGCAATCTAGATAACATTCAACTACAAATTTATAACAATCCTGGTACTACTTATTTACTAGATATGGAGAAAGTAGCTATACACAACTATGTCAAAGCATTAAGGTTTGAATACTCTCTTAAGAAGCAAAGATAAGACTCTAGTGGATAAAAAAATGGGGATAAAAACTCCTCTATATTTCACAGATCAATTATTGCAAGGAAGGTTATCAACAAAATTGTGTCACTTTCTCTAACTTTATGAACAAACCTTTTGAAGCTTACTTTTCAGTATCTCTTCTCTCAGATTTTATATGGTGGACTATCCTTTCAAGAGGCTGATCTTCTCATCCAAACTGTTACTATCAAGGAGATTGAAGAATCATTGAATTCCCTACACCCCAATAAAGCCCTTGGTCCTGCAAGATTCAATATAAATTTCTTTGTGAAGACTTGGTCACTTATAAGGAATATGGTGTAGACACTTCTCTAATTATCGACCTATATCATGCTGCAACTCTATCTATAAGTTGATCTCTAAGATATCAGCTCACAGGATTAGGAAAGTAATTCTTGATCACATTGGTGATTCATAGGGTGCTTAAATTTTAGGTTGATCAATTGAGGATAATGTACTAATACTACAAGAATTGATCATATCTTACTCCAAGAGAAAAGGGAAAGCCAATTGTTGCATCAATATAGATCTCAAAAAGGCATATGATAATGTGGAGTTCATTAGAAACATCCTAACTGCATTGAATTTCACAAGCTTATTCATACAATGGGCCTTTCAGTGCATTTCTTCACCTAGCTTCAATATTCTCGTCAATGGCCTACAAACACTTTCACAAGGTCCAAGTGGATTAGACAAGGTGATCCCATTCTACTTTATTTATTTGGATTAGTAATGGAGACAACAGATTGCTTCAGAGAGTGGTGTAAGGTGCCAAGGGCTTTAAATTTCATTTCAAATGTAGAAGATTAGGAATAACTCACTTATGTTTTACTGAAGATCTTATATTGCTTTTAAAGTTAATCCTACTTTTATATCAATGCTTATGAAGGGTCTTAAAATGTTCAATAGGATGTATGGACTTACTATTAATTGCTCAAAGAGTGGTTTATTCTTATCCAATAAAGGTTCTAGATTAAAAGCCACTCTATCCACCATCACTGGCATTTCTAAACAATAGCTACCTTTTGTGTATCTTGGTATCCCTATGACAGATGTTAGGATGGGTTCAAGAGATTATGCTTATGTAATTGATAAAATCAATTACATAATTGCATCTTGGAGTTCTAAATCTCTCTTTTGGCCAGTAAAGCTCAACTTACCATATCCATCTTGAATTCCATTAATGTGTATTGGGCAGCTCATATTGCTTTTCTTGCTAAAGTGATAAAAGCTATAATAGGATCCTTAATAGGTTTTTGTGAACTGGTGGCAAGGTGAAGATAAAGTGGACAGATGTTTATCTTCCTAGAAAGCAAGGTGGTTTTGGTATTTTTTTCACTTCAATTACTCAATAATGTTCTACTTATCAAGAGACTACGAAGCCTAATCACAGATAGGTAGACTTTAGAGTATAGATGTATTCACACTTACTTTATAAAAAATAAGAGTTTATGGGACTTCAATGCAGAATTATTACATCCACAACACTCACATTTCATCCACTTAATTGGAAATTGGAAAAATCAATTTCTTTTGGTTTGACAATTGGTTTTCAGTTAGCCCTCTAATTAATATAAGGGAAGTATATTCTCACCATTAATTGACCCACAAAGTTCTATAGCTCAAGCTCTTATATTTAGGAACCAGATGATATCTACTACAATAACTATAGGTTTGAAGACTGAAATCAACCAGACTTAGCTTACCTTAGATATGGATTATGTTATATGGAAAAACAATGCTAATGGAAAGTTTACCAACTAGACCTATAGAAAGGTAATTGTAAGTAACTTACCAACACTACCTTGGATAGAAGTGTTTTGGTTTTATCATCTTCATTCACAAGTTTCCACAATTTTGTGGGTAGCCAGCTGAATAAACTACCAACTCTTAATAGAGTTGCAAAATTTAAAAACCTTGCTAATTGATGCATTCTCTGTAAAAGGGGATGAGGAAAATTCTGATAATTTATTCTTCAAGTGTAGCTATTTGTTCTACACTTGGAAAGCTTCGTTTCAAAGATGCTTGATTAAGGAAGTCTCACAAAACCTAAGTCAGATTAAGGATTTGTGCATTAATATGAGATTTCATAATGATACTATAAGATGGTGTTTTTACATTTCCTTATCATTTTTTGTTGTTGCTGTATAGGATGAAAGAAATACTCAGATTTTCCATGATAAGCATTTTAATAACTAACAATTTGGTATCCTTCTAATATAGAGGATAAGAATACATATTGGCATTCACATACATAAAGTATTGGATCTTCAGTTTCTCAATTCTCACTAGAGAGTGTAACTTATATCTGTAACTTTTTTTTATCTTTATTTGGATTGTATTTTCAGTTTGTGGTCAGTTTTCCTTTATAATCTTTAAGTAGTCTTATACTAGATCTCATATATTGTTTGCCTTTTATGGATTAATTTAATTATTCATATCTTTAAAGACCTATACTAATATTGAAACTGTAAGAAAATTTCTTAGATCACTTTTAAAGACGTAGGAAGCTAAAACGACGACTACAGAAGAAGCTAAAGGCCTAACAACACTATTATTGGAGAAACCTATAATATCTCTCCTCATATATGAAATGAGGATCCAAAAGATATAAGAAGAAACAATGTTCCCATTGAAAAAAATTTAGCATTCAAAGCCTCAAAAGAAAAATCGAGTGCAGAAAAAATTCATAAACTAGTGAAAGTAATTAGAAGAAATTGACTTAATAACTAAAATTCAAGAAATTCTTATAGAAGGAATTCTCCAAAAGAAAGGATCTCAAAGAATGCTAAAGTTATTTTTTAAAAAATCCTCTAACATTATTTTCTTTGACGATTTACATGAAGTTATAATGCTCCTTACTCAAGGATAAAGACAAGTATAAAAAAAGCAATAATAAAGAGAAGAAGGACAAATACAAGAAGAAAGCACTTGAAGCCTCAACTTGAGATGACATAGTTGAATTTGAAATTGAGTAATCAGAAGGAGAGATAGCTCACATGTGCTACATCGCCATGAACGATGATAAGGTACCATCTAATATTAATTCGTTAAATTGTGATAGTGATTTGACATATGATAAATTAGTTAAAAGTTTAGAAATAATGGGTAATAAAAAATTATCTTATAAACTCAAGGAAGTTTAAAAATAGTTAGATGCATGCATGAATGAGAATGAAAAGATAAAAAGTGAATTGCATAGCATTAAAGCATCTAAAAATGTGATCATTTATGCATTAATGACTTAGATGCATTAAGCAATGAGAATGAAAGATTGAAAAAGGAGGTTGATTTCTTTAAAGTTTCATTGTCCAAGTTCACAAAAGGAAGTGAAATACTAGATAACATGTTAGTAGTTAAAAATAATTCCAATAATAGTCATAGAATCAGATATATCCATTGAAGTGCAGCCAATTCTAAAACTACATTTATTAAGGGAAAATATTTGCATAGCTAAGACCCATTACCTAATGTGACAAACGAGTATGGAGCATCCACATCTAAGCATATATATGGATATGCTCCATCCAATATGACTAATTTTAAAAGCTAGCATTATGCTTTTGTATATGGCTTACAATTTAGGCATGGAGTTAAACATTTTGAGAGAAGAATAGACATAACTTCTATAATAGCATACAATTCCACTCACATCCCTTTAGACCTTAACGAAGCACACATCAAGCCTTCATTAAAAGTAGGTATCATACATATAATCATGATAGCTCATTTCACTACCCTTAGAAACCATTCAACACCTCTAATGTCTAAAGGAAGATTCCTTATTATGCTTGCACACATAGAATACCAAATAATGCATTTATGCATCATCATTACCTATATAATATGGTATATCATCTTTGTGGTAAGTGTATACATATTGGTATATTTTTTCTTAAATAAAGAATGCCAATCAAACCTTGAAAGTGTGGGTTAAAAAGAAGAAAGAGCTTAACAATCAAGAAACCAAGCTTATTTGGGTATTTAAAATAAATGGATTATCTTGCTTTGTAGGTTTCTTAAAGAGCAAATAGTATACAGTAGAGATGGTAGCTATTGAATTTAGTGTTATTTTTAAAGAGTTTATTTTTTTAATCTGAATCTAACATTCTTGTGTTTAAGAACATCTTAAAAATATTTATATAAAATATGGAAAAAACTTCAAGAAAGCAATAATGATCAAATAATTTTTTTAAAAAATTATTGAACCAAGTAAGGATAACAAGAAGGATGAGATGCCTCCAATGGGTTGTAAACTTATAAAGAATTTTCATTCAAATCATTCATAAGTAGTACTTAAACAAGAGGTAAATACTAGTTCATACTTTAGAAATTTGTTGCATATTGCTCTATTTATCAATTTGAGTATAAATCCTTGGCGTTGATTGTTTAGGTTTGAATTATTAATAAGGTACTTTAAGAATTTTTCATAGTATGAACCCTAGTACCTAGAATTAGAGACTATGTGCAAAAGAATGTTACTAAGTTAGAATTCATATCAGTGGATAATTTCTTTAAACCATTAAATAAGGATAATTTTTATAATTAGAAGATAATTGATTGTGTTTGATGGAAATTCTATTTGTTAAATGACTCTTTTTAATGTTTATATTTTCCTTAATTGATTTTATTCATAGTTTACTTTGTGGGTTTGCTTTAATTTGAGTCTTACAGCTGTGTTTAATTTCATCCATTTTTAAGACTTTGATTGATGGAAATTTTAAGATATTAAAACATACTGATTGATGGAAATTCTTAGATACCATGACATATTGGTTGAACAATACCTCAATATGGTCAACCAATGTCCTACAAAACATCAACACCCCTACTTACCAATGAGTTTGTTAAATTTTTAGTCATTTTTTGGTCACCTATAAATACATATTGGTTAACCAATGCCCTTCTTTGGTCTACTAATATCCTTATATCTAACATTCCCTTCTTTCTAGTAAATTTTTAAGGAGTTTGTTTCTTCCTCTAATAGAGCACCTATGCACATTAATCAACTAATGTCTTCAAGTGGTCAACCAATACCTCCTTATTTTCGAATCTTTTCTTTCCACTAGGTTTGAAATTTGTTGGGTGGATACAGTATTTGATCACAAAAGTCATTGGTCAACTAATATAGATATATGGTTGACCAATATATCAAGTTCAAAATAAAATTTTTAGCCTATCTTCTTATCTGATGAAAATTGGTTAAGAAAAAAACTCCCGTCGATCAATATAAGCCTTGTGGTAGACTAACCTCAATGATTTAAGTGCTATCTCCTTCTCTTTTCTTCTCTTTCCATATTTTGTGTTTATATCTTCAAAAATCCTAAAAAAATCTCTCTTTTCTTTGAAAAGCTCCATACCAGTTTCATAAAAAAATCTTGTTAGTTTGCATCATATTGAAAATTTGTCATTTTTGAGTTTCAAATTTGAAAATTTTTATTGATTAATAGTTATCTTTTCAAATTTATGTTTCAATAGTTAAATTGTAAAAGAAGTCAAGGTTGTTTACTGATAAATGTTAAATAGACTATATTTCTGCTATCATATTTTGCTTGTTTATTTGAGAGTTTCTTATTGTTTTTGGTACTTGTCTTATTTTTATTATGTTTTTAGGTCTTATTTGCCTTTATGGATAAAAAGGAGAAAAATTAGGGTGACGTCAAGACCAAAAAATGAAAGAATTTGAGCTATTTTAAAGGGACCCTTACTGATGAAAGACATACTTGTGTAAGTATGCACGACTATTTGGGTGACCATGTAGCTCTCAAGGATCACGTTTCTTTACAATTTTTAAAGAATTAAGCAAGATTAAGGGACACAATAATGCACGCAGCTATGTGGGTGATAATGTCCACTCTAGAAACCCTAATTTTGAGCTATAAATGGGCAAAATAAAGAGAAAACAAGGGGTTCATAGTTATTTATATGAAATTTGTGAGAGGCTCAAAGGAGGCTAAAAAACACATATTGATGACCTATAATGATAGAGAGATTGAAGAACAAGTAAGGAAACATATTTAGAGTGGATTTTCATCAATCTAAAGTGAATATCATAAAGATTAAAAGGGATCTCATTATGGTTCTTTTAGTTTTCTATTTTTCCTACAAAGGATCTCATCATGGTTCTTTTAGTTTTTTTTTTAATCTTTCCTTTAGCCTTGATGTTATGATTATAAACTAAACTTTTATTGGTACTTGAACTAGATGAACCTTGGGATAGACCTTGTAGTGATTTTATTTAACTTAATTTATTATTTAGTTTTTATTGAGATTCAATTATGTGTTCTTATTTATCCTTAAATTAATATTGTTAGCATATTATTTCATATGTGATTTCATGCAATTGAGATTGAAAATTCCTTTTGTATGAAATTAAACCTAATAGTGAAATTCACGAATTGTTTTATGCAATCTTAGGGATTTTAATTAGAAAAAGATTTTAGCTAATCAACTGAGGGTTAGATGTTAATAGTCTTGAGAAAGATATTAGCATAAAATAGGAGTTTTCATGATCCAATGAACTAAAGATTAAATTAAATAGTGAAATCATGATTGTAAGAGAAGTATTAGGGGGATTTGAAATCCAAGTACCATTGACCTTCGTTCTAGTCAGTTAATCTTGTCAATTTATTTTAGTTTATTTTTTTAATTTTGCATTTGATTTATCTTAAACACCATATTTTTTATGTTAGATAATAAAAAGATAGTAAGTATTAGTAATTTCTAGTCTTAGTAGGATCAACCCATACTCGTCAGTACTAGCTATAGGTACACGATGTGCTTGTGGTTTAAAATATAAAATTTCATATCAAGTTTTTGACTAGTGTTAGCTATAGCTATACCATGCAGTTGTGATTTAAAACATAACATTATACATAAAGTTTTGAGCACTGTTAATAGGGACTACAATATTAGGAAAACCTTACTTTTATTAATCTAGTCATTTTTTCTTTTAGGTAGTTTTTATTTATTCTATTTTTATGTTTATTTGTTTATCCTTAGAGCTCCCTCTCTCTCTCCTGATCTTATATTTGTGACTTATTTTTAAGATTTGGGTAATCATTATTATGGCCATTAAACATAATGGAATGATGGAAATGATACTGTTCTCACGGGGATTATGTTACACCACCAGTTAAGGTAGTTTTGGATACTTAGAAAGAGAATAATGGTGATATGATATGTTGTACCATTTGTGGAGGTGATCACTTTATTAATGAATGTTTGGAACCATATATGTGGGATCTTCCACCTTGCAAGCAGAAGTGGCATTTTGACATTTGTGGGGGTTATCATCCTAATCATGAATGTTAAGCATTAGACTATATGTGGGAGCACCTAATTTGCATGTAATTGGCCTTAAGATACTTATTATGAGACTACTTATAATTAAGAGTGAAACAATTATTATGACTTTATATAGAATGATTATGCTTCATCCAAATTTTAAAACAGTAGCAGCAAGAGGAGTATCAATCCATGTGCATATAATAACTTTAAAAGAGTGGAGAGGAGTTAGAAGTTGAAGAAAAGGAGGGAGCTATTGTTTAAGAAGAAGAGGAAGAAAAAAAGGAAGAGGATGTAAAGGAAGATAAAGAGAAGGAGCAAAATAAGGAGACTATCGAGGAACTATCGCTAGTCATCTTAAGTACAGAAGGCTCCTACTTCTCATAAGACAAACTATTGGATTGAAAATTTATTACTAAAAAGGGCATTGTGGAGTTAATTAATTTTATTAATTTGACACCTTATATCATATTATCTTGCAGCTTGTGGCCTATTTATAGGATACTTAAATTTGATGTAGAAAAATTGGTGGAAGCAAGTCATTAAATTATAGATACAGATTGAAAAAGGGTTTATTAAGAAGTTCAATTACAAGAATAATAAAGAAGCGATGGTTTGGAGGCAACCCAATAATTATTTGTTTTTTTCTTTTTATTGATTCATTTATAGGATTTTCATTAGTAGTTAGTTATTATCATAGTTTTAGATTGATGGTCCTAACTTTATTACTTGAGATTTGATGGAGATCTGTATGTTATAAAGGTGACATTATCCTTTGCTTTAAAGTAGAAAAGTTATCCTTTCCCCTCCTTTTTTTTTTGTATTTTTCATTGTTCTTACATGTTTTGTAAATTAAAGGCAATGTATAACTTGGGGGGGAGGGGGCGACTGGACTTAGTAGTCATGCTTTTCAATTTTGTTATAATTAGCTCAATAATAAATAATTTGGAATTTTTTAAAAAGAGAATGTTTATTAAGATGATTCATCATGACTTTGGTTGTCATTGTAATTTAATTTTTTGGGTAATTAGTTATGAGTTTTAATGATAAAGTTGATTTCAATTTATTTCATTGATTTTGAGAATGGATACTTGATTTGCATTATGATACTTTATATATAATTTGCACATATTTTGAGTTAAATGTGAATTCTTTTGTTAGCTCACATATAAGAAAAGAAAAGAAAAATAGTAATATGTCAATAAATGAGCATAAATAATTTCACTCTAGCTTTGTACCATAAAAAGGTCAAAGTTAAAGAGTGGTGTTAGTAGTCATTTGCGATAGTGACTTAGTTAAGCAATTGGGAGTATTCATGATAAGGTGTTTACTCTCACATTATAAAGCTATATAACTTTTCAAACAAGCTTCCAAATGCTATTAAAATTTTTAATTTTCGTGTTTTTTAATAAGGGGTATAAAGGTGTTTAAAGTTTTTAACATTTTTCTTATATATGTTAACTTTATGCATTAAGTGGAATGGTATGGATTAAGTTGAAATTTGATGAACTGTGAATTAAATTGGATTGATTTATAATTTGATGGAAGTAACTAAATGCTTCACATTTCAATGAACTTTGCAATTCAATGAATAATTGAGAATCTTGATGGATATACTTTTTGTTTAATGCTTTTCTAGAGTTGTTTCTTATTAAGTTGAGAGTAATGAAATTGATTTATATGAGAAAAAACAAATACTTAAGTGTGGGGGAGTTTAATAAATGCTAAATATACTATATTTCTAATCCCATATTTAATACATTTTGGTTGTATATTTGATTGTTTCGTATTGGTTTTAGTACTTATCTTGTTTAAATTAGTTTTTAGGTCCTATTTTCCCTTATAGATAAAAGGAAAAGAATTAGGTCAAAATCAGGATAGAAAATAGAAGAATTAGAGCTATTTTGGAGGGACCCTATTGATGAAGGACACACCATATAAGTCTACACAACCGTGTGGGTGACTATAGACCTCTCTAAGACCATGTTTCTTTGTAGTTTTCAAAGAATTAAACAATATTAAGGGACGTGATAATGCATATGACTATGTGGGTGACTAAGACCACTTTAGAAACCTTAATTTCAAGCTATAAAAAGGAAAAACAAAGAGAAAATAAAGGGTTTATAGGTAGTTAATAGGAGATTCATGGGAGGCTTGAAAAGGCTCAAGAAGACACATATTGATGGCCTATAGCAATATAGAGAATGAAGAACAACCAATAAAACATATTTGGAGCGGATTTTCATCAATCTAAAATAGATTTCATGAAGATTAAAAGTGATCTCATCATGGTTCTTTTATCTTTCTATTTTTCTTTAGCCTTGATATTATGATTATAACTAAGCTTTTGTTAGTACTTAGATTAAATGAACCTAAGGGTAGACCTTGTTGAGATTTTATTTAACTTAATTTGTTCTTTAGTTTTTATTAAGATTCATTTATATGTTCTTAATTACCCTTAAACTAATATTGCTAGCATTTTATTTCATATATGATTTCATGCTATTGAGATTGACAAATCCTTTTGTATGAATAGACCTACCATAACTGGAAGGACTTAAATGAATACCTAGATATAGGTCAGCATAAATCCTTTTGATTTGGGTCAAACCTAATACTGAAATTCACAAATCGATTAATGCAATCTTAAGGGTTTTAACTAGAAAGAGGGTTTAGTTAAACAATCGAGGGTTAGATGTTAATACCCTTGAGAAAGATATTAGCATAAAATAGGAATTTCAACATTCTAATGAACTAAATATTAAATTGATTAGTGAAATCATGATCGCTCGAGTAGTCCTTGGGGATTTGAAATTTAGGTACTATTTTCTATTATTGTTTCTTAGTTTAATCTTTGTTCTAGTAATTAATCATATTGATTTATTTTAGTTTATTGTTTTAATTTTTCATTTGATTTATCTTAAACACCATAATTTGTTAGGTTAGATAATACAAAGACAGTAAGCACTAGTAATTATAGTCTTTGTAGGATCGACATTTACTCACTAGTGCTAGTTATAGTTATATTGTGTTTTTGCGGTTTAAAACAAAAAAAATCATATCAAGTTTTTGGTCAGTGCGAACTATAACTACACTTTACGCTTGATTTTCAAAACATAAAATTTCATATTAGGTTTTTAGCCAATGCTAACTATAGCTACATCATGCACTTACGGTTTAAACATAAAATTGCATATCATTTACCTTTCAATTATATAAATACATCTTTAATTTTTATTCAATTTTGGTTTTTATGGCTTTTTTTATATTTTATATTTTGGGATTTTTGAAATTATACTCTTTTTGGAAATTGAAATTATGTTTATATTTGTTAACAATTCTAACCCCTAATATTGTCAAAACTTGTTTTTATTGCTTTAATTGATTTTTTTAAATTGGGCATTATATTGAAAATGGAGATTTTTCAAAATTAAACGTAATTATAGATGTTTCTTTCAAAAATAACTTTTTAAATAATTACTTTGACTCTTTAAATATCCAATAGCTATCTTTCTTTAACAAACTTACCAATCTTAATAAAATTCATTTTGGTTTTTTAACTAAGTTAGCTTGACACCTAAAACTTTATATTATACATTTTTTAATAATTAATTTCTTTTTAATGATTCCAAAAAATGGGAGAGAAATTAGCAATATTAGATTTAGGGGAAGTGATAACATTTGGGTAACTTTATATGTGGTATTATTATGTAATTTTATACTTAAGTAAATTTATGTTTAAGAAAATGTGTGGATTTTTCTTTTACATTTGACATTAAATATTTCTTTTGTTCTTCATTTTGAATTTAGACTTCTACAAGAATTAAGGGGGAACTAATCTTTATCTTGATTATATGCTTAATTTTCATATTCCTCTATAATATCATAAATATTTTGTCATCATCAAAAAGGGGGAGACTGCTGAACCAAAGGAGATTCCGATCAATGTTTTAATGATAACGAAACATAATTACCTCTAGTGAGTTTATTATTTTGATGAAAAGCAATATAAGAACAAAATGAAACCATAAACTAAAAAAAGATAGCTTATAAAGATGACAAAGGGAAGTTCAAGTTTGCAATCGTTGAAATGAATACTAGAAAAGAAAAGAAGATCAAGAATCATCAAGGTCATTTTATATCTTGTATTATTTATTGTAATCTCACTTTGATAATTTGATGCTTTAAGAGGCTCATCATACATAAACATTTAATTTCACTTTATTGCCAGAATCTTTACATTCATCAAGAGACATTAAAGCTTTTGGTTTTAATAGAAAAATCTCTTAATCTTTCAAACACTCTTTAGGGAATATTTTGGGAAGTATTAAAATCATAATTGCATTAAGCAAATCGATTCTAGCATTTGAAGTTGTTAAAACTATATTTTTAGGGTGATTGGTTAACCCATATAACTTAGTGGTCGACCTATATAGGTTAAAGTTGTTAAATTTCTTGTATTAAGAGTTTGTTGTAATATTGGTTGACCAACGTGTCATATTGGTCGATCAATAGGTAATGTCTCAACGATTAGTGAATTAGTGCATTCAATGCACACTGATTAACCAATATACTATACTAGACAAACAATGCTCTGCAAATAGCTATTGTAATAGCAAGTTCTTGGCTACAGTAGCTAGCAAGGGTCTCAAAACCCTATAAATAGTTTTTTATTAGTTTTAGCATTAATAAGCATTTGATAAGTGTTTTTAAACAATTTGAGCATTATTGTCTCATATTTGTGTGAAAGAGCATCTTTGGAGTTATTATGAAATAAAGTGAGCTATTTTGAGTTATAATATTTGGTTGCTTTACTTGGAAGTGATCCAAGTAAGATTAAGGTTTCATTTCACTTTGTGAGAATAATTTAAAAGGTTCTTCTTTGTCGAGAAAGATTACACAAATGTTATTTTTTGCCTTGAAAGAAGAGTTATAGTGGAATTTCAAGAAAAGTCTTGAAAGTGGACGTAAGTAAGAGTTTTTTACTGAACCACTATAAATCAATTTACATTCTTTTTTCCTTTCCTCTTTAAATTATTATTCAATTGCTTGGTTGGTTTATGATAAGCAACCCATACACACACACACACACACACAAAACAATCAATATATATATATAGCGATTGTTATTAAATTGAGTTAATTGGTTAGAAAAATTATTAAATTTTATAAACACACAATGCACCTCTCCTCTTAGTTGTAATTAGGAACTAATAAGTGGTATTATAGTGGGTCTATAAGACTAGCATTTCTAACAAAATTATATAGCAAAGATCTCAATAGTGTATTTAAGAGCATCATCTTCCTAATTCAACCAAGAGAGACAAAGTATTAGTAGAGCAAATTATTTTGGTGGGAATGATTACGTCTATTGGAAAATTAGGATGAGGTTTTTCTTAAAGGACAAAAGTGTTAACCTATGAGAAATAGTTTCAATTAGTCCCTTTATTCCAACAAAAATCGTAGATAAGAACAAAGTCCTTAAACTAAAAGAAGAATGTGAACCTCAAGATAAGAGATTAATTTCCTTAAATACTAGGGTTGTACACATCTTATTTTATGCATTAAGAAGAAATAAATTTAATAGGGTCTTTATAGATGAAATGGCCTATGACATTTAGCATACATTAGAAATTACAAATGAGGGCACAAATCAAGTTAACGAGAAAAAATTAAGCATACTAACACATCAATATGAATTGTTTCAAATGAAGCATGATGAAAGCATATTTAGCATATATATACTACATTTATCAATATTATCAATTCTCTAAATGTCTTGGAAAGAATTATACTAACTTTGAAATGGTATGAAATTTGTTTGGGTCACTTTTAAAGATATGGGAAGCTAAAGTGATAGTAATAGAAAAAGCTAAAGGTGTAACAACACTGCCATTAGAGGAATTTATTGTAACTCTCCTCATATATGAAATAAGGCTTCAAGAAAAATAAGAAGATGATGATCTTAAAGAAAAACATTTTACCAGTCAAAGCCTTAAAGGAAGAATCGAATGAAAAGAAAGAGGCATCAATTAGTGAAAGCGATGAAGATTACATTGCTCTAATCACTAGAAAATTCAAGAAGTTCTTGAAGAAGAAATCCTCTAAAGGAAAGGACCTCAAGGAAGGAAAATGTGATTTAAAACAAAATTTCTTTTAATATTATTTGCTTTAAATGTATAAAACATAATCACATGAAGTTGTAATGCCTTCTACTTAAGGATGATGACAAAGGAAGATCCCCAAACTTAAGTGTCATACATATAATCATGATAGCTCACTTCACTATCATAGGAGACCATTCAACACCTTTAATGTCCAAAGGAAGATCCCTCATTATGCGTACATACATAGAATACTCAGTAATGCATTTATGCTTCATCATTACATATATAACAAGGTATGATATCTTTATGGTAATTTGGAATATATTGATAGATTTTGTTTTATCAATCAAAGAATAGAAAGCAAATCTTTGAAAGTGTGGGTTTACTTTCTTTTACTTTTGACTTTATTAATTAGTAAATTAAATTAAAAATTCAAACTAAATAAAATAACATATACAAAAATAATGAACCATAATCAATACTTTAAGCATAATTTTTTTTAATTTTTTTACAGAACTATAATTTTATTATTTATTTTTATATTTAAATTCTAACTATTTTAATCTTAACTTGAATATAATGAATATTAAGTTATTTTTGAAGAATTTAATTGTTTTATTTGGAGATATAGCAAATATATTCCATTTAATTTATGTCAACTTATGTAATCATATTTATTCAATTAAACTCATTAATTTTATTGGTAACTTATATATTTCTTATATGAACTAATTAAGAGTAGAGCATTTTTTTGAAAATTGAAAGAAATTTATCAAGTTAGCTTAAAGCTTATACATTACCTTGGTTTAGATGCCATAAAATATAAAGAATCCTATTAAGGGTAACTATCACATTTAATATGAAAGTATATTAAGCAAATGGTTAGGAGGTTATAAAGATAGAGAAAATAATGTTTAACCTTTTAAGTTCCAACTGCTTCATTTACTAGGTCCTACATAATCTTTGTTTGTTAGAATGATTTCCCTAATCCAAAAGATAGTCTTAGTTACTAATCCATACTTGTCCCTTGTATAGCCTTTGTGTAGTCTGCTGTTGCTTTCACGCCATATTTTATGAATGGCAACACTAGATAAATATCTATTTTTCCATGATTTAATTCTACTTTTCACTGATTCAATCAATGGGATATAATAAAAAAATTCTAGGTTTCTTAGTGGTTATAGGTATATAAAGGTATTTAAAAGGAGCCAAATGAACACTTAACCTAAAATAGAGTTAATGGTATCCATATTCATGTTGTCAACAAAAATGTAAAGCTTACATTTTTCTCTATTGACTTTCAGTCTTGAAAGTATAAATAAATGGTTGAGAGCGTTGAACATTATTTGAAGGGAAGAATATTAAACACCACAAAATAGCATAATATCTTATGATGAATATAAAATGACCACTGGATCCAATATTGGAATTAATTAACCTTGTAAGGATTTCAATGGCCAAGGTAAACAAATATGTGGATAAGAGATCCCTTTATCTGATTCACTTAACTCAACTAAAAGTTTGTAAGGGAGTACCATTTACCAGGACACTATATGTGGTTGATGAAATGCAATATTTAATCCATTCTATATAGGTTTTAGGAAAATCAAATACCAGGAGATAGTGGATTATAAAGCTAAATTCCAAATAATCAAAAGCTTTGGAAATATTTATTTTCATTGAATAACTCTTTATAAAGGCCTTGGTATTATATTGTTTAAACAACTCCTAAACTAATAAAATATTGTCTCCAATCGATCTCCCAATTATAAAAGCCCCCAGATAAGGATTAATAAGCATTTTAAGAGCCTTCTTTAATATAATGGCTAGGAGCTTAGAAATACCTTGCAGATTGTGTTGTAGTAGGAAATAAGTCGATAATCATATATAGAGTTTGGATTCTTCTTCTTGGGATCAAATAAAAATGTGTTTTATTAAAATCTATAATCATTTTGGTACTCATAAAGAATTCTTAGACAATTTCAATCACTAATTCTTTAATTAAACTTAATGTTCTCTAGAAAAAGAAAGCATTGAACCTATCTAGCCTGAGAGAATTATTTGGATTTAAGCTAAATAGAGCCTCCTTAATCTCATGGGGACTAAAAGGCCTCATGAGACCAGCTTTAATCTCTTAACTTATAAAACATTCTATAAATGATTTCAGTCCTTCTAAATAATATAATTAATGAAATAAATGGATTATTAGCTAATGAAAATTTTATTATAAATTAACAAATTTTATTATTAATTAATGAATAATAAATGATAAGTTGACTATTCAATCACAAAATTTTTCTTTTTTCTACTATTCCAATCTAATCAATTGTAAAGATTCGATTAGAAATTAATAAAAGAAAAAGTGAGTGGACCTAACCCTTTAAATCTTGATTACATATGCTATTCTAATATTCAAGTAAAGCTCAGAATTCTATCCAAGCAACTTCTTATATAAGTTAAAAGCAATTTGACCAATCTTGTCTTTTCCTTGTATAGTTGCCCCTCCTTTTTAACCAATGAGGAATTTTGTTCTTGTTTCTTTGAGTTAAAATGGTGTTGAAGAAGTATTTAATATTATCATCCCCCTCACTAAGCCAATGCAGCCTCAGAAATGAATTATGGAATTGATGAGCTTGATTATAATTATTGAGGGCCTTGGGTTCGAAGACTTTGAAACCCTAATTGAGGAGATCTTTGTCATAATCATCCTAGATTTTTCGAAGAGTTTCCTTTGCTACCTAAAGATTAGTTCTAATGTTTAAACATACCCTATACTGAAGAGCTTTCATACCCTTTTTGATAACTTTAAACTTCCTTATTAACTAAAGGGCCTTGCAGCTAACCATTATCACATTCATACCTACCTTAAGAACTTGCTTAAACCCTTCATATTTAGACAAAAGTCATATAATCTAAATTGGGCTATAGGAGATAAAATGGAATAGAGATTTAATAATTAAATATTTAAGTGACCTGAAATGAGATGAGGGCCAAAATTGGCAAACGATGTAGGAATTGCCTCAATCAAGACCATTAACCGAAGCCCTGTCAAGTTTTTTTTCCTCATAAACTAGTCCTTTTGCTTATCATTGCTCTAAGTAAAGAATTGCCCTAGATAACTAAGGTCCAACTCTTCAATTTGGTTTATCACTTGACATAGCTCATTCATTATGCTTTTATAATTAACTTTCACTTCTTTTGCTTCATTTAAGTGTAAGAAAAAAATCAAATCACAATTAAGCATGTATAAACTTTAAACTCTTCCTTGAATTTATATGAGTAGATCCCATAGATTCAAACTTTGAAAAGTATGAGCAAATCCTATAGTTTCAACCTTTGAAAAGTAAATGTTGCAGCATAAATGACTGAGTCATCAAAAGGGCTATTGGACCATTCAAAACAACAAGTGAAGTGAATCAATTGATCAGTAAAAACCAAGTTAATAATTTGAATCAGAGATGAATCAAAAGCCAACACTATCCTACCATTGAAGTGTTGTGAATGGTTTTGAGATGATAAACCATTGAGTACCTAAAAATCTCAGACTTTCCCACAACTTATCAACCTTTATTTTAGAGGGATGTTTATTCCCTTAGTTTCTGCTAGTTCCTGATATATACCTGTAACAAATAATCTACCTATAGATCTCCAGCATTTATTCTTAACAGAAGGTTTCTAAAAAAAGAAAAAAGAACTTAAAATTTTGTTAATTCGCTAACCTTGTTCAAATTCATAATTGATAAGTTTATGGTAAATCATCATTCCTCTTAACTTTAATGCAAATCCTAGCATAACCTTGCCTATCTAGCTTAGTTGTTTGAGAGTCCAATCATAGAGGCTTACCTAAAGAATTGTCCAAATAACTTAGCCCCTCCATCGTCTAGTATTCTAATGGTACATATTAGAAATTGATCCGTAAAGGAATTAGTTCCTCTTTACCTCTTCCCAATTCCATTCTCAGGTGCCACTTCTATAGAAGCATAGGGTGGCCACCATTATGCCATAACCATTGCTCCATAATCTAAATCAAGTTAGTATCCATAGAAAAATTGAAGATGAATGCATCATCCTGTAAGGTTTTCTCCAACCTTTGTTTACTCCACTTGGAAGACATCTAATACTGCACTTAAGGAAAAGAAGGTCTCTTTCTTAGAAAAAAGATTATCAAATAGGAGGACCAAATGTCATCACTTGTTTGTAAAACCTCTACCAAGGGGTAATGATCCCATCAATTAAAGAGTTCTTGAAGTGGATCAGTTTGTCCTTAGAAGTGTTCAAAGATACCAACTTGCTCCAAGTTTTAGTTGTGCCAATAGGAATTTTCTCAACTTCTTACCCTAATAAAGAGTTCTTCTCTTTGACCTGATTATGAGATTAATGGTACCTTCTTTAGGCATAGAGGGTTCCATCATTACCGAACTAGAAAGTGCAGAAAATATTCTTTGTTCATGCATAAAACATTAAAAAGGCCCTTAGAGAAGCCTCTTGACATTGAAGCATTGGCTCTAATTGAGTTTAGTTAGGCTAGTAATTTCTCCATAAGGCAAAGCCTCCAAGCAGGAGTTCACATACATGAAGAATCTTACCAGAAATAGAAAATTAAAAGAAAATAATTAGGGGCAGTAAGGTAATTATGCTAGAAAGAAGCCAGAGAACATTAATCAACAGTTGAGTGTTGTTATACAAAAATATATTATTTTAAAGTAAAACATATTTTATTCCTGTATTTCATTGAACAATTTTAATGATTAAACTTTCATTATCTCACATAATATTTTTAAAATGATCAAGGTGACTAATCTTTGAAATAAATCAAATGTTAATTTATTGGATAGACATATCAAATATCATAATTCAAAAATGAAAATAAAAATCTTAACTTACTGCATATACAATTTATAGTTAGAAAATTACCTAGGCATATAATTAAAATTAAAATTAAATATTATTATTATAAACTAAACTATTATCAATTATTTAATAAATATTTAAGAGAGTACATAATAGTCAATTAAAATTATCACAAAGTAGATAAAAACATCAATATAACTATAACCAATAAGCAAAGTTATGAATACCGTACCGGACTTGGTACCGGATTGGGTTCTAGAATGGAACTGTACCGGTACCGATCAGTACCGGGTACCGTTTCGGGTAATTTTTTAAATTTATAAAATAGTTTCTAAAATTTTTAAAAATTGCAAAATAGTCCATATTGGTATATTGTACAGTTGTATTGTATACTTTACTAGTTTATTATTTACATCAACCATGCTTTAAAAAATCTTAATAATAAATAATAATGACAATTAATATGAAATAACAATAATTTTAAATATTTTACATATAAATAATA
>JANPWT010000005.1:25487248-25499732 GCA_024678245.1 Erythroxylum densum
CTCATACAGTGAATTTTTTGTGAAACTATAAGAAAACATAGAAAGATAATCATTGAAAAGTTTTAATTAAAGAAATTGCTTTTCTAACTTTAAAATATCATTTTTTCTTATTTATATGTTTCTCTACTTATATCTCTTTTGAACATATTTTAGTCAAATTTTATATTAGTGAAGATATATAATTATGAGATAAATTATTTTAAAAAATCTTAAACTACAAATAAAATAAAATATCTTCAAATATTTAATTTATTACACCCATATCATGATATATTATAATGTATAATCATCAATCTATTGTTAACACTATTATTAAAAATTTTGTTTTTGTTAAGTTATAATAACATGTTTCATTTTCTTTATAATCATATGGACTTTTATCAATGATGAAATTTTTCCTAATTATTTATAGCTTTCAATTTTTATTAATAAAAAAGAAAGCTTCTTTTAAATACCCTAGTTCCTATAATTTAATGTTTGTAAAATTCCTAGGTTTTACATGTGTTTGCCATATTGAATCTCTAGACATTTAGATTATGTAAAATTTTCTTGAACCTTACTTGTAGGTATGTGGTAGGCTTACACCCAAGTTTCCTTTGTGCTAAACTAATATTAGTATATGTTATTCATCTTAACCTTTAACTTCAAAAGTTTTTCTAATATGCTTACAAGATCAACAAATGACATTAGAGACATATACTTCAAATTGAACTCTTGATTATACTCCTTTCCCCTCCATTCCCAATACTCTTTTATGCATCATCTAATTTAGTCAAGGATCTCCTAATAATATCATCAATATAGGTTAAATCCCTAGCAATAATATTATGATTTGTTACAGAAAAAATTTGTTATATTTTTCCTTGTAAAATATCTTTATTAAAAAAAGAAATATGCCACATATAGCCTCCCCTAAGGCCCATTCACAATGAAAATTGTAATCGACAAGCAAAAGCTTGTACATATAATTGTAAATATGTGTAATTATATCTCTAATTTTTAATAGCATAATATAAATTAGTAGCCTATCCATCTTATTAAAAGGTCCAACATATTTTTGGTCATTTAAATTTAAAAATTATCATATTTAAGTCTTTAAATATAAAAGGTTCTTATTATAGTCACTCATCTTAATATTTTAAATCAATCAGGTACTTTTGGCGATCTCTATCAATATAAAATTGGTGTTACACACCTAAAATAAATCATATGCAAATATGTTAATTTCTATTAGGTCCATCTAGACATGTTTAAAAAATCAATTGGTGGAAATATATCCATAAAGTCTTCTATAAGATCATTATTGAACTTAAGCATAATTTTTTTAAAGCTATTAGATTTTAGGAAAATCCATAAAATATGAAAGTGAGTTCATCTAATTATAACAATGATTTGTTACAATTACTTGAAAGATCCACTTTTAATTTTGCTCTACTCTATAAACCGATTAATACTTTTATGCACCTTACACTAATGCAATGGCTTAATATTTACTTGACCATTTCGAACTGCTTGCTTGCCATCATTTGTCAACCTTTAACAATCTAGAGTTGGATTTAAGGGTATAGAAAACTTACTTTAGGAGGTGGAGGCGGCGGTTTCCAACTGTTATTTATTGGCACAAGAGGAGGAGGTGGTGGTGGTCCATAAGAACTTAAGATTTTTTATTTCAAATTTCAAAACATATTATTTAGGGTTTTTTTACACTTCTAGATAGGCCCAATAAAAAATAAAATGTGTATAAATGATTTATTTTTGGTATGTGATAAGTCTATATTTTATATGTTTGTAGAAGCCAATTTAGTTATGATTTAGCATTTTTATGACATGTTTTATATAGAACTACATGATATTCTCTCTTTTTTCATTATTTTGTAGTTGATGGTTTTAAGAAGATATCACATATTTGAGCATGGATTTATCTGTAATTGTCTTATTGGGATGATTATAGAGGAATTGGAAAGCTAACTCTAAGGGTTACAACTATACAGAAGACCTAGAACAAAATCAGTACCAAATATAAAGCTTAATGACAAACTTGTGTTAAACTACATTTAAAAACTTCTAAAATAAGACCAATATCAGCCTTTGAGTGTAACATGCACTAATTCTTGTAGCAAATACTTTAAATAAAAATATGTGGAATTACAAGTTAAATCATTTTATAACTCTTTTATGTAAGCCAAGCTTATAAATACTTTCATTTGGGGTCTTTATAGGGGATTTTGGAGGCTTGCGGCAACCTCCTTTGTCAATAAGCTTTTACTCTTAAGTTTTTTTTTAACATCAGGTAGGGATTTACAGAAAAATTTAGAGGAGCCCATAACAACTCTTCTATTCTTTCCTTTCTTTCTTTATATTAAGATTGTTTTTGTTTTTGTTTTCTTTTCATTATGTTTAGTAGTTAAAACTCAAGTTAGGGTCAGGAATGTGGTTTGTGATGGATCTTTTAATTATTAATATATAATTTGATTATTGTTTGGTTGAATTTATTGCTTTTGTTCTTAATCTTGGATTTAGACCTGATCACTATATATTTAATCATAGGGATTGTATGAAAGACCAATAGGTGAAGTGTGACATGTGTACTAGAAGAATAAGCACTTTAGTGTTAGAGAATTATAGTATAGTGATAACCTAAATATATTAATTATGCTTAAAAAAATTGATTATGTTAAATCACGCATCAACAAGTGATAGATGTCTAATTTAGATATACCTATATGACTTGACAGAAAGCATATATGCTTTAGGTTAATTGTTATTTCAACTTATATAATTAAGTGTGTTAATAATTAAAATCCTATATAAATGCACACCCAAAGACCTAATGTTTGCTTTCTTGATTTCTTTACACTATTTTAATTTCTTGTTTTTGTTAGTATTGCAATTTCAATCATATTCCTAAATTTCTTAGATCTAAGCATTTTTGTTTAGCTAGGATGAATATATATAGTAATATATTTCCTTGTGCAATCAATACTCTAAATTGCTTAAGTTTTAATAACTTGCTATAATTAACTTTGTACACTTGCAAAACTAGTCGATTAGTGTGTCATATTGATTTTCATTAAAAAATATTGACAAAAGTACTTGATTAAGTCAAAATATTGAGATGAAAGACTATACTAAAGACCTTTTATGTTGGAGGACTTAAATCAAAATAATATTAAAGTTTAAAGGACTAAAAGTACGATTGTCTCATTTTATAAATATTCAGACAATTGTAGGTTGTGGGTTCAATTCCTTACAAACTTCCACCAAAGTAACAGATCCATTATTGTTATTGCACACATAAGAGCCTAAGCTTGATTTGCATTTCCAACTCCAACTTGAGTAGCTAAATGCATCATATGAGAGATGCAAGCAACTTTAAACAACTTCTCCAACATGTCTAAATAATATGTTTTGAAATTTTAAATATTTCTTATATCAGTTCTTTTGACATCTGGTAGCTTTTATAGTAAAATTAGTTTGAAAGCTTAGGCATTTTCTCTTAAAGTTCTTGGATTCTTCTGTTACCAACCTTAGGATTGCTTTGAAAAGTTTCACAATGAGTCCTTAATTTTAAAAGCTTTTTGTTTTTTGATTTAGGTACTTATAAGTATTCCTTGAATTGAAGAACTTTTGCATCATGTTTTGTTCTTTAAAGCATGGCATCAAGTTGAGTAAACATTGATGGAATGGCTTTTTAAAGCTTATGCAAGAATGACTCCTCATTAACCAATTTGTTATGGTAGCTATTGAATTCCTTGATTTTTTATTGCTCTTCTTTGGTTAAGGTAATTTTAGTCAACTTATTGAGAGTAATTAGATCCAGTCCTTGTTCATCATATGCGTCAATGAGTTCTTTGCAACAAATGGGCAGAGATTTTGAAATGAACATTATGTTTTGGAATTCTCTAGCATCAAGGAGAATAATTTATTTGGGTAAAGATGAGTTGAAATTTTTTGGATTGCTCCTATTTTTGTCTTTTTAGATGATTTTTAGTTGCTCATATCCAAAGAGGCTTTTATAAGATCATCATTAATCCTAAACATGAATTTTAATATAAAAATGTCAAATTCTAGGAAAATATATAGAATAAGACAACACATTCATCTAAATACAACAAAGATACACTATAATTAATTGAAATATCCACCTTCAATTTTGTCCTACACCATAGGTCGTTCAATATTCTTTACACCTTATTCTAATGTGATAGCTTAAGTTTTACTTGACCATTCCCAATTGAAGACTCCCTTGGACCACCGTCATTTATTGGCTTTTAAAGACCTAGAGTTAGTTTAAAGGC
Source organism: Erythroxylum densum (assembly GCA_024678245.1). NCBI lineage: Eukaryota > Viridiplantae > Streptophyta > Magnoliopsida > Malpighiales > Erythroxylaceae > Erythroxylum > Erythroxylum densum. The sequence continues at coordinate 25,491,547 of JANPWT010000005.1, forward strand.
ATATGAAACTTGCCCACTTTAACTGGTAATAACAACAATGTTTAACTTTTATTTATAGTCACAAAAGAAAAAGGTGGAGGTGGTCCAAGAACTTAAGATTTTTATATTTCAAAATTCAAAACATATTATTTAGTTTTTTTTAATTTTTCATGTGTTTTAATAGGCCCAATAGAAAATAATGTCTACATATGATATATTTTGGATGTGCTATGATAATTTTTCATTAAAAGAGATTAATGAAGATATTTAATTGAGTTACAAAATTGAAATGAAGAACTATAATAGAAACCTTTTATGTTGAAGGACTTAAATAGGGAAAATTTTAAAGTTAGAGGATCAAAATTATGGTTGTCTCATTTAAAGGACTTAAATAGGGAAAATTTTAAAGTTAGAGGATCAAAATTATTGTTGTCTCATTTGATCAAATGTCTATACAATTGATGGGTTTTTGCTTCTATACAAACTTCCATTATACTAACAAATTCAGTAATATTACCATGGGTATGAGAGTTAGAATTTGCATCACGTATCTAACTCTACTTGAGCAATTAAATGCATCATATTTAGATGTAAACAAATTTTAAAAACTTCTTTAACACTTTCTCACCTATGATAAGTTCTACCAATTCTTTTTTTTATTCATCAAAGCTCACCCTAATCTTCATCAAGATGACTGCCTTAGCCCTGTCCTATGAAAAATCTATATAATGGGGTTCATCATTTATTGACGGAATTTTCGGGATTTCTCTAAGATTATCATTAGGTACATAAGGAAAGCTCGCTTTTCTTTTGAAAAAAATATGATAATTAATTATCATAAAAAAGAAATATAAGTAGTTATACAATTAAAGACAATTTGATCAGTTGTATAAAAAAGACTTGACAATAAACATGTAATTTTTATTTTATTTTTTACACGTCTAGTTAGGCCCAATAAAAAATAAAATGTCTATGTATGATTTATTTTAGGTATGTGATATGTCTATATTTTATATGTTTGTAGATGCTAATTAAGTTATGATTTAGCACTTTTATGGCATGTTTTTATATAGACTTACATGATATTCTCTTTTTTTTGTTCATTATTTTGTAGTTGATGATTTTAAGGAGATTTCACATATTTAAGCATAACTTTATCTATAATTTTCTGATTGAGATGATTGTAAAGGAATTGGAAAGCTAACTCAGAGGGTTACAACTTTATAGAAGATCAGAACAAAATCGGCACCAAATGTAAAGCATACTTACATACTTGTGATAAATTACACTTAAAAACTTCTAAAATAAGACCGATGTCGGTCTTAAAGTGTAACATGCGTCAATTCGCATAACAAATACTTCAAAAACATGTGGAACTATAAGTTAAATTATTTTATAACTCTTTTATGTAAGCCTAGCCTATAATACTCTCATTCAGGGTCTTTGTAGGGGATTTTGGAGGCTTGTGGCAAACTCCTTTGTCAATAAGTTTTTACTTTAAAGTTTTTTTTACATTAAGGAAGGGTTTAGAGAAAAATTTAAAGGGACCCATAACAACTCTTCTAGTTCTGTCCTTTCTTTCTTTTCTTTATATTAAAATTGTTTTTGTTTTTGTTTTCTTTTCATTATGTTTATTAGTTAAAACACAAGTTAAGGTTAAGGATGTAATTTATTATGGATATTTTAACTATTAATATATAATTTGATTATTTGTTTGGTTGAATTTATTATTATTTTTCTTAATCTTGGATTTATATCTGATCACTATAGATTCAATTATAGGGATTGTATGAAGGACTGATAGGTGAAGTGTGATCTGTGTACTAGAAAGTACTAGAGAATGATAGTATCCTAAACTTTAGTGATAAACTAAATATATTAATTATGCTTACTGAATTTGATTAGGTTGAATTATGCATCAACAAATGATAGATATCTAATTTAGATATACTTGTATGCCTCGACAGAGGGCGTATATACTTTAGGTTAATTATTATTTCAACTTATATAATCAAGTGTGATGATAATTAAAATTCCATATAAGTGAACCGCAAATTCCTAATGTTTGTCTTCTTAACTCCCTTACACTTGTTTAATTTTTTGTTTTTATTTGTTTTGCAATTTTACTTATATTCTCAAATCTTATATAGCTAGGTATTTTTGTTTAGCTAGGATTAATTTATATATAGTAATATATTTCCTTCTGCAATCAATACTTTAAATTGCTTAACTTTTAATAACTTGCTATAATTGATTTTGTACAATTGCAAACTCATTCAATTAGTGTGTCACGTTGATTTTTCATTAAAAAAGAATTATATAAGTACTTCATTAAGTCAAAATATTAAGATGAAAGACTATAAAAGCCTATAATAAAGAACTTTTACGTTGGAAGGAAAAAATCTTTTAAAGGGCTAAAAGCATGATTATCTCATTTTTTAAATATCCAGACAATTGTAGGTTATAGGTTTAATTCCTTACAAACATCCACAAAAGTAACAAATCCAGTAATGTTACTGTGCACATCAAAGTAAAGATTGAATTGCATTTCTAACTCCAACTTAAGCAACTAAATGCATAATATGAGAGATGCAAAAAACTTTAGACAACTTCCCCAACATGTCTAAATAATATGTTTTTAAATTTTAAATATTTCTTCTATCAGTTCTTTTGACCTCTAGTAGCTTTTATAGAAAAACTAGTTTGAATGCGTGGGCTCTCTCTCTTAAAATTCTTGAATTCATTTGTTGTCAACCTTAGGGTTGCTTTGAAAAGTTTCACAATGAGTCCTTAATTTTAGAGCTTTTGTTTCTTGATTCAAGTACTTATAAGTATTCCTTGAATTGAAGAACTTGTGCATCATATTTTGTTATATAATGCATGGCATCCAGTTAAGTAAATATTGATGGAATGGCTTTCTAAATATGGTGCAAGAAGGACTCATTATTAACCAATTTGTTTTGGTAGCCATGGAATTTCTTAATTTTTTATTACTCTTCTTTGGTTAAGGTAATTTTAGTCAGCTTATTATGAGTAATGAGATATAGTCCTTGTTCATCATTCAATGCGTCGAAGAGTTCTTTGCAACAAATAGGCAAAGATTTCAAAATAATTGTTACATTTTGGAATTTTCTAGCATCAAGGAGAATCATTTATTTGGGTGAAATGAGTTGAAATTCTTTAGACTGCTCTTATTTCTGTCTTTTTAGGTGATTTGCAATTGGTGGTAACATATCCAAAGAGGCTTTTATAAGATAATCATTAAACCTAAACATTAATTTTAATGTAAAAATGTCAAATTCTGGGAAAATCTATAGAACAAGACAATAATTCATTTAAATACAACAAAGATACACTATAAATACTTGAAATATCCACCTTCAATTTTGTCCTACACCATAGACTATTCAATATTCTTTCACACCTTATTCTAATGTAATAGCTTAAGTTTTACTTGACCATTCTAAGTTGATGACTCCCCTTGATCACCATCATTTATAGACCTTTGACGACCTAGAGTTGGTTGACAGCATAGGAAACTTACCCATTTTAACCGGTAATAACAACAATGCTTAACTTTTATTTATTGCCACAAAAGAAAGATATTGATGAAGATATTTAATTGAGTTAGAACATTAAGATGAAGAACTATAATAGAAACCTTTTTTGTTGATGGACTTAAATAGGGAAAATCTTAAAGTGGATCAAAATTATGGTTATCTCATTTTATCAAATGTCTATATAATTGACAATTATAGGTTGTGGGTTTTTACTTCTTTACAAACTTCCATTACACTAACAAATTCAGAAATATTACTATAGGTATAAGAGTTAGAATTTGCATTGCATATCAGCAATTAAGTGGTTCATAAAGAGATGCAAACAATTTTGAACAAATTTAACAATTTTAGGATTTGCATTAGGTAGATGAGGAAGCTTGCGTTCCTTTTGAAAGAAATATGATAATTAATTACAATAAAAAAGAAATATAAGTAGTTATAAATAAGTGAAGACAATTTTGATCACTTGTATACAAAAGATTTGACAATAAACATGTTGTTTTTATTTATTTTTATGTTATTGTACTTATTTTTAAATATAAGCTATTTTCTTGTTAATTTAATTAAAGCCATTAGTCCAAATTCAAATAGATGCCTTAATTACTCTTTTCTATAAAATATCTTTTTAAGAAAAATAATTAAGATATTATATTCTATAAAATATCTTTTTAAGAATAATAATTAAGATATTATAATGAAGAAAGTCTATGGGGGCGTTTGGTTTGAAGGTTTGGGAACGAAGGAATGGAATAATTGTAAAAAACAGTATTTGCTTTAGGGTTTTCAATTCCAGGAGAATGGATTTATCCCATTAAATTTGGAAATCTACTAAACCCAGCAAAGGGGTGGGTATCGAGTTTTCATTTCAATCTAAGTTTTTATCATGTTTATTTTTTACTTTTTTATCCCTAACCTTTGTCCTACCATCCTCTTTACTTCTTTATCGCCTCTCAATTCCTTACGATCTCCCATCCTGCCTTATCGCGTCTCATCAATGAAGAAATTTTTTGTTCTGCGCCTCTAGGTATATTTTCTGAAATCCCTCGTTTTAATTTGATGTTAAATGCACTGGATAGAACCTAGTTTCATCTCATTGTAAATGGGGCTTTTGCTCCTTTTTTTCTTATATATTTTCATTTTATGATTTAATTAAGAGAATAACCAATCTCTTATATGGTTTAATGATGTGAAAGTGCATATGGTTATAGATTGAATGAAAATCATAAAACCAATATGCTCCTTTTTTCCTTATAATTATTGTTTTGTGATTTAATTTGATTTTTCGTATATGGTTTTAACTCTTAAAAAAAAGGAAAAACATATAGCGAATCGTCTTCTACGTTGGTGTTTGTTTATTTATTTTGTAAAGCTCTTAATGGCTTTCAAGAACAACAAAACAGAAGCACTTTTTTACAATTTTTAACCTTCGTATAAGGACGCAAGCCCTTCGTCTTTATCCAACATCGGTTTAAGGGAAAGCGGTTGTTAGTAGAATGATGTGGAGAAAAAAATTGCATGTGAGAAGCAATGGTTTGATAGTGACTGTTAGGTGAGCTATTCATACTTGTTCTCTTTAATCAAATTGGTGGACATGTGGCCTTATAGAATGCAAAAGTATACTGATTGAAGTTCCATTTTCTATTTTTCTACTTTTTAGATGCATAAAGAAGCAAAAGGAATGTGGGAATTTAAATTCCCATACTTGAATCAACTTGAATCAGTTTATGGAAGAGATAGAGCTACTGGGTTGAACGTTCAGGGATATGTGGATTCTATTCGAAATATGGAGAATGATCAAAATACAGTAAGTGGTGGTGAGTATGTTGGTGAATATGATTTATTATCTGACGAAGAAAACAATGATGTGTATTTGGATTCGCAAGCAAGTCCAACTTACACAAGCAACACAAATGTGAGAAATGTGAGTGCAAAGCAGAAACAACCATCAAGCAGCAATGGAGGGAATATAGCAAAAAAGAAGAAAATTTCACCTATTTCAGTTTCCTTAGATATCGAGGCACAACTGCAAGAAATCAATTCTGGTTTTCGTACTTTTATGGAAGGCTTTAATAGCAATTTCACAACCATAGCAAATGCTAGTATCAGTCAATAATGGGTACCATTTTTGGTAAAATTTTAAAATTATAAAATTATCCCTAAAATTGTTTAAATTGCAAAATTGTCCCTCAATATATTATATTGTATAATTTATAATTTTATATCAACCATATTTCCAAAAATCATAATAATAGAAATTTAATATAAAAGTAATCTATTAATTTTAATCAATATTACTTTTCACATATTTCATATATAAATAATAACCACATTTAATATGTAAAAGATCATTTAATCATTATACAAATATAAAATTAAAGACAATACAAAGTACTTAAAATGTTACAATGTCATCATATAATAAATAATAGTTACATCAAAACCTCAATCAAGGAAAGAGAATAATAAATATTTATGACTTTCTAAGTATTACAATTTACAATAAGAGTTCGTGCCAAAGAAATAACCAACTAGATGTGAAACCTGAAACAAAAACATTTACAATTATATTTATGTTGCATATATATATATATATATATATATAAACTTGAAACTTCATTCAATCAAATATCTATTTAAATCACATTGACCTCAATTTTCATTCGGTACAAATTTCTCATAATTGAAAGGAGTCTTATCATCACCATTATTTTAATTCATTGCACTAAATGACATGTCAATACTTTTCCATCCAAGATTATCTTCTAAGTCACTCTCATATATTAAACTTGGTTTCTCAAAAACTTAATCGGCCAAAAGATCGATATAGTCAAGGTAAATTCGATATACAAAACTACTTGTTCTATGAAGAGTCTTAATAACATTAAATTATTAATAAATATCAAGAAAGTATAACTAACTTATTAATGATAACGACATACCTTTCCTAAAGCTTTAACTTATATCAAACAATGACCAAGTCATCCAATTTTTATGTTCTAATTTATTCCTTTTCTTAGAATGAATGAATTCAAATTTGCTCCAATTCTTTTTACACGCTGTTGCACTCACACATTAACTTAGAATTTGAACTATAAACTTTTACACACTGTTGCACTCACACATTAACTTAGAATTTTAGAATACCACTTCTAAATTGGTCCCACTAAGCAATTTTAAGATAACAAAAGTAATATTATAAACAAAATAAAGTAATGATTAATTTTCAACAAGTAACAAAAGTCAAAAATATTTGGAATAAGTTTGTTCCTTTGAGGAATAACAATAGGCATCCTAAAATCAGCAAAAACATCCTTAAAAATCTCCATTTATGAGCTTAAGAGATCTTGCATCATCTCATGAGCAATAATAGTTATAATAGTTAATAACATTCCATATTAACTTCAACTTTCTTTATAAAACTTTGTCTGAAATAGAAACTAAGATTTAAAAATGTCACAGCTACAAATAACGGGAGTAAAGTCGTCTTTCCCATATCTTATTAATAACTCCAAGATAAGATATGTATAAATAAGTCATATTTTTCAAAATTGGCATTGATTGCTTCCTTCGCCCTCTCCATGACATTACAAAAATAAACCACTATTGCTTTCTCATCACTATAAGCCAAATAAAGTACCATTACCAAAGGTTTACAAAATCGAATGACAAATTGACACTAGAACTAAAATTCATTATTTTAAAGTATAATTCTAGAAATCTCCAATGTAGCATTAGACCTAGTATGCTAAGATCCAACCCAATTATCACTTGTAAACATTCGCTTTAACTTCTTCATCAGAATAAAACATTGAAGTGATAAGAAATTAGTTACAAATCTTGTAATAGCAGGAACACACAAATTTATACCATTTGTGAAATCCCGTCTCATTAAATTCAAGATCTATGTATGATTGTTGATGAACTTGGTCAACTTTTTTTTGTTTTCTATACAGTCTCATCAATAATAAGAAAATATTTAGCATCTCCTATATAAGGTTAATGCAATGTGTAGCACAAGGAGTCCAATCAAAAAATTATACTTGCTTTGCAATTTTCTTCTAGCTGCTTTATAAGCAAAATTATTGTTAATAATGAACTGAACAATATTTTATGGCCCAACTTCATTCACAACTTCGTCAAATATCTGAAGTAGAGTATTAGCATTCCTAACAAGACCAGGTGCATTAATAGGCTTCAAAAATATTGTCCCTTTTGTAGAATAAACCAAAAAATTAATAATTATTGGGCCCGGGTCCCAGATCCCTATTCCCGAGGTGGCCCCTCGGGCTGCGCCAGCGACAAGCTCCCAACCTTGGACCCGATCCCAACATCCATGCATAATTTCGATTCACACACACACACACATACATACACATATTCTAGACATGCACTAATCATCCCAATTACAAAGTCATCATGTCATTATCATTCGGAGAAATTCAACAAGTATTCTCAACTATACATAATACAGAAGAAAGTCTAAATCCAAAATACAATACATGAGAATGCCCAATGATGATATGCTTGGAGAGCCAACCAAAATACTAACTTAATATAAAGCTCCTAACTGGCTTGAAGTTTCCGATGCCTTGCAAGATCAACGATCGTCTCGTTCTGCACCTGAGGAGTGGGAGATAATGGGGTGAG
>JANPWT010000005.1:25576384-25595393 GCA_024678245.1 Erythroxylum densum
CGGTCAAGTGCAGAAGCAGAGTTTCGAGGTATGACACATGGTTTATGTGAGCTATTGTGGATTAAGGGAATTCTGCAGGACCTTGGAATTGAGTGTTCAATACCCATAAGTTTATTTTGCGATAACAAAGCTGCAATCCAAATTGCACAAAATCCAATTCAACATGACCGAACTAAGCACGTAGAAGTTGATCGTCATTTTATCAAGGAGAAGCTCGATCAAAAGATTATTCAGTTTCCATTCGTTAAGTCCGAGAGTCAACTCGCAGATATCCTTACAAAGGCAGTCTCAAATCGAGCATTTCACGTAGTGATTGACAAGTTGGGCATGAGACATATCTATGTACCAACTTGAGAGGGAGTGTTGAACTGATTGCATGATTGCGTTGGCATAATTGTAGGAGTCAAAAAGTTAAATTCTATAATTAGAGTAGGCCATAATGGTAGGGATCCATAAGTAGTAACAATAATTAGAGTTGATTGAAAAGTTATTCTTGTATATAGATATGTAATGTGTGAAGAGGAAATAAAAAAAGAGAAGAACGAAATTCTTCGTAAGTCATTTAAGAAATTAGTCACTCAAAAATGAGTGATAAATTGAATTCAAAGATCGTAATGAACTCACACTTTTTAGGCGAAATTAACTTGCCCTAAAAACTGAAGTTCCCTTTCAAACAGAAGAGAAGAACATGGTCGCACCATGTGGGTTACTTTATACTTCTGTAGTCATCTACATGTGCTACGTGACGAGGAAGGGTAAGAACCATACAATGGTGTTTAGATGGTAGTGGCGATGAGAGGACCACCTGATCAAGTTTATCAATCAGAAAATGGACCCAAAACCAAAGACTCGATGGCAGTAACTGCGTTGCATGCATGCACTCAACTGCTTCCTCTGGAGCCAAGACACGAATTTGTAGGAATGGGTCGTCCTGGAGACATACCTCTGCACATACTTTGGTCCCCTACTCAATAAATTTGGTACTTCTACACTGTTCAACAGGGTACAAAAAGTTACAGGAGTGTGATTGCTACGCCAGTCCTGTTTCACTTTGGAGATATGATATTGGACCAAATCGTGTCAAATGTAATTATTAAGAGCAAGCAAGCAAAATGCAGGCCAAAACACTATTTTCCGGAGTCCCTCGGAAACTTGACCTAACGGACACTCATCCAGTTCGAGATTTTAACGATGTAAACGTAATTACAATGAATTACAGAAACCTTCAATCCTCTCAGATGAAGATTACTGGGTCAAGTTCAAGGTTTAGCATACCTTCGTAGACATGTGTTAGAGAGTTAATGACGTGAGACTTGGCTAATTAACCTAGTGATGGTTGGTGCATGGAAGAAGGAAACAACATACAATGGAGAATCCATGTTGTCTGAAAGCACGAAATGAACAACTCAGGCTTTGGTCCCAGAAATCACCGATGCGTTGCTTACTGTTAAGTTGGTAATTAGGGAGGAGATCATACTTTGCTCTTGGTTGGTCTTGCTTCACTTCTCACTTTTTTTATTTTTCATTATATTAAAAACAAATCATATTTTAGATATTTTAAATATTAAATCTGAACTCGCAAATCTAATCTGAGCTACTTGCTTCGACATGTATGGAAAGAAACAGAACTACTGCTAGGGAATGCATGGTCGTAATCATTGCAACAAACAAAGCTTGCAGCTCAAACCAGGATTGTTCATTTTCCAACTACTTCGAAGCTGAAGTTGATTGATGGGTGGAAGTGGAATCTTGCCCGTGGTGAAATTGTTCAACGACACCATTTACTGCCAAAGACATATTGCAGAGTAGACAAGGACGTGACATTAGCGGCTGCATGTGTAAGAAATAAGAATTGACATGTAATTCATTTATTACTTCGTAATTGTTAAAATTTCAAACGCTCAATCATATTATTGAGTGTTTAAATAAGTTTTTTATAATGATTATTATTTTAATTGATTTTTAATAGGCAAATTAGTAATTTATGTGATACTTTCGTTAATTTATATCTCTATGCTATAATCTAACTTTAAAAAAATTTAATTTAACTTATGTTTGAATAAAGATTAATAAATTCAAAATTTATAATTCTAACATCATAATTACCAATTATATATAATTGAAAAAAATCAACATTGTTATTCAAATTTTTGAAGTCCTAGGACTTTTGTAGTGTATTCATTTGTTAATTTTGTTATTATTAATTAACTTCTAATTAAATATTTTAAATGTGTATTTATTTGAAATTTAAAATTAAGTTATTGTTAAAATAATTTAGATAAACTATATTTAGTGTTAAATTGAATTGAATACTATATATAATTGTTAGGATAAAACTTATAATTTTATGAAATCCTTAAAAATAAAATATACAGTTTACTTTACTTTGTAGAATGTTAATACTCATTTTATTCATCATTTGTAGAATTAAAAAATAAAGTTGATATTAATCTTTGGAAAAAATAAATGGTTAAAGGACGAAAGATCCTAAGAAATTTTCTTTAGATGCCGGACGACCTCGGTTTGTTCATAAATCCAAGGTGGTGGATTCTTCTTTGAAAACTTAGATAAGCTTGAAGTATAGGCTGGCACGTAAGATATGAAATCTTGAATATAATTAACAATTCAGACCATTTTCATTTTCCAAACCGAAAAACAGTCGGCACAGATGGGAGTGTAAATAAGGTACTTGGAAGACCCATATTTTGTGTTGGGACAAGTTGGCAAGTTAGGACAAATACCATATGTGTATTCATACCATAGATGCCAACAGGAAACATTCAGAAACCAAAAGATGAATCAGATAAGAAGTCCCCTGATACTGCCTTCCCCTGCTACCTTAAGAGAGTTCCACTCTTGTCGTATCGAAGAACTACTTTAAGTATGCATTGTCCGGATCAGATTCTCTAATCAGTTTCAACCTTATTCTATTAAATCTTTGAACATCCTAATTAAAATAGGGTACTTTAATTCCAGGTTATTTCGTTATGAATAAATTAGTGAAAATTACTAATGATAATAGAATTACACAATAAAAATAAAAACTTATACATAATGCAAAATATTTTAAGATTATTTAATATTAATTTTTTCTAAATAAAGACTATTTTTTAAAGTATCTTTATTTATTTTAAAAAATAAATATCAATATCCTCTCTGGTTTTAGTATTATAAGCCTATAAAATTGTAGCCAACCTCCTGTTTTGTTATGTATGTATATGTATAGAGTATAATAGGGATGAGTGGAGAGTAGAGACTGGAGACACAAAACAAGTGGGAACAAAACTCTCTTGAAGACCTTCTTAGGGACAGCACATGACTTAGCAAACAAAGAAGATGAGGACATGACCAAAAACAAAATCAATGTCACCTTCATGAATGTATCTTTGTTTATTATCTCTATTATTCCTTGCTAGACAAAAGAAACACTGCAATTCAATTTGCCAAGAGGGGAGGGCCTTGCCATGCGGGCTTGCTCCTCCGTTGCCAGCCGGAAAGTGGTGGTGGGTCCCCGGTCGATCGATCGACCAGCCCCATCTTTCACCACCATGGGCTGCACCGTCCCAAACATGATCTTCGCTAAAATGGTCCCTCTCCAAAAGTGAATATGATATACATTTGTTCACGTCCTTATCTTCAAGTTAAGAACTGCATCTACACTAAGAACGAGAAAGTCAAGAGATCAGAGACATGCAAGCTGATGGGAAGATCTCTTGTGGTTGCATACCCTTTTGTTGTTTAGTACAAGTACATTTGGTCGTTGAAACATAACTCCAAATTATGTGATCTCTAGGAAATAATGATCAATTAAAGAAAAACTTATTACAAGACCTCTTTGCCTAGCATTTTTCATCAGGAGATGGTCCATGCATACGTACATACATACAGACACATTCATGGAACCTTAGCTTCGTTGGAGGTGTAGGGTATATTCTATTAGCCATCAAGTCAAACTTTAATGGTGAGACTTCTTAGTCAGCGAAAGACAGACCAAAACTGAAGACAAAGGGACCATAAGTATATGTCGATGACTTACCTGGGCATTCAACTGAGCTTTTAGGACATTTCATGTTAATTAGATTTAGAGCAATGTAAACTGAGTTTGTGGTATAGAACTGTTAAAACTTTATAATATGAAAAGAAAATGCAGCAGACACGTATCATGTTTTAGAGGCCTTGTCAAGTAGCATTAAACATCAGGATGGGTCATGCACGTCTATTTGTTATGATGATACAGTGAAGAGAAATCTCCAGGATATGCTCTCGTGGCAGAACTTCGAATGGAGTGAACCTGGAGCGCCATATTTTCGGGGAAAAGAAAATGTTGGATTCGTATTTGGATCATTGTGTATGAGGTGGACTGAGCCAAGTGGTGTAATTTCATGAACCTTAAGCTTTATGGAAAGTTATGGGGTTTAAGTTATCTCTAATCTATGGACACTGACACATCAAAGGGAAAGATTTAGAGGATATCAGAGCTTTGTTGTTAAGGAAAGACGTTGTCTCTGTTACTTTAGAACAGAACAGTTGTTCCAATTGAATTGGATGATCATAGTCAGACGCAAATTTTCCTGGATTTTTGGGTGCGTGGAAGCTAACAATTAGTTCGGCCTCATCTTTAATTTCTGGCCAAGTTCCGAAGTTCTGTAATAAAAGACTAGATGATGTTCTTCCTAACTTGGAAAGTATAGCCAAGATGGCCAAAGGAAAATGGGAAGTTAATAAATGTCAATAATGCAAACGTTTGATGAACGATGAACATAGTGACCCAAGTAGGACTTGGAAATTTATGGAAAAACACAAGCATAAATGATCCCAAATGAAGAAAATGATGAGTTGGTGAGCTACAATGTTGTTCCAATATCATTGCCAAAACTTCAATCTCTAACATCATCCAGTTGACATATCCAAGCAAGTAAGCAAACATGGTAAGTACGTATTTAGTTATGCTTCACGTAGCTGTGACACCATATGTTAGAAGAACCGTGACCTCTCTGCCATCCAGTTTTCAACCACGTGGAATATAGAGATTGCCCATCTTGCCGAACTAAAGTCATACTGGTGGGCCTCTTCTGCCATTGATAGATCATCATTGTTCAGCATTAATCATCCTCCACTTTTGTGATCAATGTGAATATTTAATGCGATATATGTTACTTTTTGAATGTGTTTTGAATAGTTGTAAAGGGACCATCTTCAACACTTGAACCATTTCTAGAGGAAAGCTCAAAAAGTTGTAGCCTGTAGGAAGGTGAAAGGAAAAAGATCAAACAAGGAGTAACTAGTTACTTCCAGAGCTAGCTGTCAGCTCTTTTTAAGCTGTGCAGGAGATGGGACAAGACAAGGTAAAACAAAAAGATTGAACCATTTGTGCAACACGACTCAATTATATAAAAGATAGAACCTAAACATGTGGGCCAGGACTAGGAAAAGGAAGAGCACAAGAAGCACATGGATTGTCTGTGTTTACAGTAGCTATTAACTTAAAAACCAGAAAAAGGAAAATGAGTGGAAGGTGTTAAAAGCTTTTGATAAGAAATAGTAATCATATCATTACAAATGATGGGGCAATCATTTTAAAGACATCTACTTATGTCATTACATAGGATAATGATGGATTACATTTAGGATTAACTGTTTTTAAGGTTCTAATGATACCTTGAGTTCTTTAACTGGACAGACAGGTGAATGGACAAGTAACTAGTAGCTGCTGTCGCTTGTCATTTCATATGAAAAACAAGTACAAATTCTTGTTTCAACTTTAAATTATTTCCTTTAAGGCAAAGGATCCTCCTGACTGCTTGCCTTAAAATACTAGCTTGACGATTTCAATCAGCTACTAATTTTTAAATTGAGCTGTCAGGTTTCAGATTTAGCATCCATGTCACATTGTTTCAGGACTGAGGAACAACTTTTTCATTAGTTTAGCACACACTGAAAGGTTAAGTTGTTATTATCCAAGTTAGCCAACTGCAACATTAAACTTGGAAGTGACATTCAATAGAGTGGTAAGATATGAAGCTGAAGGAAAAACAGATTCAATTTGTAGATGCTTTCTGTTAATAACTGATTTCAATTTGCAGTAAATATCAACACCTTAAATGCCAAAACACTTAGAAGATTCGAACAAAAGTCACCAACAACAACTGCATAACTAGTCATAATAAGTTTAGTACAGCATCAACCTAGCTAACCTCTCACTCTCTCTATCAATACATAGTGAGTGAAAGAGAGGGGAGGAAAGAACAGTAAAAATAACTGTAATAACAGAATAACTGAATCCATAATAATTCAATCCCACGAGGTTATTTAAATACTATGTTCTACATGGGAAAAAGTGCCTAGTTACTTTGAATACTATACTCTCTACATGAAAAGGAGTGTCCTGTCTTAACAACCACACAGGAACCTTGGAATTTGTGCATTAGAGACTTGAAGGGGGTCAAAATGGACAGGAACAAGGGATCTACAAAAAGATCTGGTCTTATTTGGTCGGTTGTACATGTTCTCTGATTTCTCCATCCACTGATTTTGGCTGCCCTTTATTCATGTTTAGATTCCACTTAAGAACTCTTTACACTATTGCACTTGCAACAGGTGGTTTCAGCTAAAGAAGAGATAACCATACTTTGGAACATATGCTTATAACACAAGTACTTTCTTCTCATCTTCCCAAGTCACCCTTTCGCTGGCTTTTTCCACCTCCTTGCAAGCTGGAAATTAAAAATAAATTATTAGTCTAGGACATAAGTAAGAAGCACATATTATTATGTTTGGCAATATATAATTTTTGTTTATTTGCTATAGTTGCATGAGACAGGACATGGGGGATTACCAGATACTTGTAGGGCTGCTCTTGTTTATTGTTTTAGTGAAAAGAACACAGGTCATGGCTGAATGGATTGAGAAGTTTCTGCCTTTGGTCTTCCACATCCCATAATAGAGTACCACTATCCTGAGAGATTTTGCATTTGTAACTCGTCAGAAGATAATCTAACTTGGTTATGGTTGATACTTAATCAATGTTTTCTCAAGAAACCACACAGGTGAACTTGCATACCTTGGTGATTAGTTCACTGACACTAGCTCTTTGACCTTGAAGTAAAAGTGAAGCTGAACTATCAATGAGAGGATAGTTATTTACAGCGGCAAAGTTGCTAGTAGAACTGGTGGCTAGAATAGTGGTTGCATCAGCAAAAGCTGCAGATTGGTTGGGGCTGCATTGTTGCACACATGGCGGAGGTGATTCCAAGCCACTCAACTTCTGAAAAATTTTCCACAGATCACGTCAGATTTAGTCTTGTATGTGTATTTAATCTTAAACCAGATAAGTTACAGACATTATTTTTACCTCAGGTCTGATTATGAAAGGATCCAGATCCATTCGAATGTCACATATCAAGGGATTAACAGAAGCAAGCTTCATGGACAGGAACTGGGAAAATGACAAGACATAATGGAGTTAATACTGATCACACCTCAATACAGCAACTACAACTAGTCAAAGATACAGCTTCTTAATAGAAATTGTTATGTTTACCTCCACTTGATTTTGCAAGGACTGGACATAATTGATGATCTCATCCAACACTTGGGCCTTGCCAGTCACCTGTGCCACGTTAAGCTGTCATATATATAAATCAAAGTAAAGGAATAGGGAAAGACAAGATTAAGACAGGGAACTGAACAGCAACCTTGTCACAACCAGGAACAAGTCGCTGCAATGTCTTCATCCTCTCACTGATCTTCTCTCGTCTTACCTGAAAGTTATTCATGGACATTGTTAATGAGACATGACTTGGTGGAATATTAAGCAGGGACTTGGAAATATTTGAAGTTTCTTATATGGGAACATGAAAGTTAAAGGTTTTGGTGAAGAAAAAGCACCCTCTCTGCAAGACTGTGACTGTCTGTTGCTTGACCCCTCCTTGCTCTTACGTGAATGTAGCCTGTTGGAGGCTCTTCAGTAGCTTTCTTCTGATCCTTTTTCTGGGCTTCTGGCTGCTTCTCGGCTTCCTTCGTAACATCATTACATTTCTTATGGTTCTTGCTTTTCCCTTCTCTCGCATCCTAATAAAAACACCAAAGATCAATGAACAAGCATATCATCATGACATGGAATTCTTATGTGTGTATGGACTTCCGGATGGCCTACCTTCGATTGAGCAGAGGTCAAGAATGACCCATTTGCACGCTTCCTCTTCCTGTTCATGGGAGTCACCTTCTGAGTGACTTGCTCACCACTTTCAAGCTTGTCCACTATAGTTGAAGAGTCTGCGCTCTGTTTTTTGGTAACAGAAGTCTCAGTATCACTTATCACAACCTTAGAGTTGTGATCAATATGACTAGGTTCCTGAAATTTAGCAACAAGAGGAGTTCCATAAAGAGATTCAAGAGGGTAAACTTGAGGAAAGCAGTTGTTCTTGATGTTTTCATCATCCAATAAACCGGTCATGTTCTTAACGGACGTGTTTTGCATGAACACTGAGTCCAGAAGAAAAGGGTGGTAGTGTTGGTATGGAAAGGGCGACATTTGATGGAGCTTTGGGATTAGAAAATTGAAAGGTTTCAAGAAAGTGATGGAAGAGAAAAGGTGGGAAGATGACGATGGAGGTGGGAGTTTGGAGGCAGCCAGAAGTAGCAGTCGAGAAAAGTCGTTCTATGGCAATCTAAGAGGGCCTCTAGATCAAGGCTATTTAAAGACCACCAACATTTGACTGGTCTTGTCTCATTAATTTCTCCATCTCTCTCATCCTCCCAAAAATAAATGCTCAGAGAATAACATTTTGAAAGGGAGGGACCAAAATTTTTTAATAAGAATATATTTAAAATTTGTACCCTAGACTTGTCCATTTCATTACTGAATGATGAACATTTTTACTTTTTTATATATTAATTTAATAAATTATTTAACAAATCAATTCGAGATGATAATGAGTCGGCCTAGTCTCGCTAATTAAGTTCGAGTCTGAATTGTCTAAGCTCATACATGTTCGAGACTTAGCTCTTTTAAGCAAAATAATGTCTATTTGTTTAGAAAAGTTAAGTGCCTATTTGGTTGAATTTTTGGAAGGTAAATAAGTACTTTTTTCACTGCAAAAGTCTTTTTAAAAAAAATGACCGTTTGACTGTGAAGTGAAAAAGTACTTTGTTAGTAGACATAGCTTTTTTGACAACCAAAATACAGCTTTTTAATAAGCTCAAATTTGGAGTTTCTCAAAAAAAGTACTTTTTCAGGTAAATTTTTCAAATCAATTAATGAACCTATTTTTTAGTTTCTTTTGCCTTTATGTTTTACACATAATTTCCAGAATGCCCACAGATTTATCTTCATGTTTATTTTAGGATCTATATAATATTATTTGACTTTTTATATGTTTTAGTATTTATTTTTATATTATTTTTACTTATGTTATAATCCTTATAAAAGATTTGGTTAGATATATTTTCATTTATGTTTCATATGGTTTAAAATTATATAATAATTAATATATTGTACTTTGCATATTGTTTAATATACTTTAAATAATTTTTATATGCATACATAATTTTTATTACAAAATAAAATATACTTAAAATTAAAAGTACTTTTTATTTTTATGTTGCCAAATAGTCTCCTGCATGAAGCTCTTTTAAAAAAATCTTTTTTAAATGATAGTCAAACAATCAACTGACTTCTTAGAAAAATTATTCTTGAAAAAGCTCTATAGAAAAAACCTTTACTGATAAAAAGTCTACTGTTATAAACCCAACCAAACAGAGGCTGAAATGTGATAATCTCTATTTAGAAGTAACTTTAGTTTTAAAAACATGTAATATTGATGTTAATTTTTAAGATAATAAATATGAGTTCATACAATTAAGATTAATTTACATTGACAAAAATGATTAACTATTTAATCATTTTAAAATTTTTATACAACTTTATCATAATATTAAAGATATACATTTAATACTTATAAATAAATAAATAAAGCATTATATAACATAAATGCATATATTCACGTGTATTAGATTCCAAAACAAACTAACATATATAAAAGTTTAATTCTTATTGTCTTTCAACTATTTTCAAACTTTTCGTTCATAAAAGTTTGACATATGATAACTTCTAGTGAGATTAGCTCTTAACTTTAAATACATACATCAATATTAATGTTAATTTTTAAAATAATAGATATGTATTTATAAGATGTAGATCAATTTATAAATACTAAAAATTATTAATCATTAGTATTATTCAGTCATTTTGAAATTTGTATACATTAAATATTACTCTACAATAATATATATATATATATATATATATATACAAAATAAAATATTAGAGAAAATTAATCTATAAAAGCAAATGTATGCAAATGTGAAAGTAAAGTTCATATATTATATACATAGTTAATTATTAACATAATGTTCTTCTTAATAGATTAGTAATATATTTGAAATTTGCGAATAATTTTTAGAAATTAAAAGGGAATTATATTAAAGGATAAATTTTTTGAATAAATGTTAAAAATGTAAGTGATGCATAATATAATTTATAAATAATCACATGAGTATGTATTTTTTATACTTAATAACTAGACATATATATATATAATATTTATTGTATATATTTGAAAATTTAATAATTCACTCTAAAATATAAAGTTTTCTTCTTTTATATACAATTCTAAATATTAAGAAAAAGATCCTTTTATTTATTATTATTTATTATTTACATTTGTGCATATTAATTTATTTTTCTCATAAAAAATATTAATAATAATTTCAAATTCCCTCTTTCATTCATTTAACGTGCAACTTTTGAAGTTCCTTTATGTTCTTGTAATTATAAGAAGATATTAATTATGCTTGTTTTTGTATTAGAACTAGGATAATTCTTTTACTCTAGTTGGAAGCTCAAATTGCTTATATTTTTAGCTAGATCTCTATTTGTTTTTAGCTTTTGGTAGCTCTTATCTTTCCTTCTTTTATTCCTACCTTGGTGTTTCATCTTTATTTCTATGCTACTTTCAACTCAGGATACAGGTTGCTAAGGCCTTTACACCCTCTTCCTTTAGTCTTCTAGTTCCTTAATTCCAAATTAACCTTACTCTCCTTCTTTCTTCATGTCTTCTGCTTTCCTCAATTTTCTTTTACCATTTATAGTAACAATGTACTTTTAAGACTTGGCTTAGAAAATTTTCATGGGACTCATTTTTTGCCCAAACATCTTCCACTTACTTAACTTCTAAGACTTTCAACCACTATGCCTCCCAAGCGGTAGGTTTTCCTAACCCAAGGTAGTATATAACCCCTTTAGGCTCTCCTTCATAAGGCCCTAATCACATCAATTTTTACCCACTAAGTCCTAAAGCTGACCAAACTTAATTCTATTTGGATTATTCCGGGGGATTTCAACCCCATCTTACACCCTTTGGAAGTAAAAGGGAATGTAAATATGAGAAACTATAATGAGGATTTGAGGAGTGATTTGTTCAATTACAAATGAGGAATTAAGGATGAATGGGTGGCTTTTTACATGGTCTAACAAACAGGGAGAGGATGGTTATTTGCAAAAAGTGAAATAGGGCTATTGTTAATGCCATATGGTTAACATGGGTTAGAATAGTTTTGCTTCTTTTCCCACTTTCCTTATTTTAGATAAGTTACCTTTACTAATTAGATTGATGAACCAAGAAATAAGGAAGCACGTTTCATTTAAAGTCAACAATTATTTAGTTGAGATTGGAGGTTTTGAGGAGGTTACCCAAGCTGGACTCTAAGGTGCATTCCAAGGGCACAAAATATGTGTGTATATATATATCATAAAAAAGATATAACAAATAAAGGCTAAAATAAAAAAAATTGAATATGATTCACCACAATAGCTCTTCAAGAACTGCAATAAAAGCTAGAAATGAGTTATAAGGTTGCCAGACCTACTCCATTTAAATCTAGGGGATCAAGGAATTAAGGCACTTGAAGCCAAGGCTATGGAGGCTTAAACTTAAGTTATCCATATAAATTACTCACTTCTTAAAAAGATATTAAGAATTCTATGACTTAAAGAAAGTAAAAAGTACTCAAAATTTTACTTTAAGATAGTGCTAGCGAGGAAGAATTTCAACAAACTAGTTTCCCTTCACAAGGCTGATGGAAAAGACTATTACTTAGGAGGAGATGTAAGAGAAAGTGTATAACTACTTCTTGGTAACCTGTACATCCACAGATACAATGAATCCTTCTCTAGCCCTCTTGCAGGAAATTGTAGAAAAGTAAATCACTCCTTAAGAAATGGATATTTTTAGAGCCCTATTTTTTAACCACATTGTGGATAAAGTAGTTTTTGAGCTGCATCCTAACAAAATGTGAGGCCTAGATGGATTGAATGCCTATTTCTTTCAAAAATCTTGGTCAATGATCATGGATCAATAAAAAGCTTCTAAAGGAACTCAACAAGACCTTCATTTCCCAAGATAACTTCTCCTAACTCCTTAAAGGACTTTAGGCCTATGTCCTATTGCAACATCATCTACAAAATTATTCATAAGTTTCTCTCTAATGGGCTCAAAAATGTTATACCAAAATACATTGACTCATTTCTAGAATCTTTTATAAGAGGAAGGCAACTAGGAGATGACATACTCCTAGCACAGGAATTCTTTAAGAATTACAATAGGAAAAGTCATGGGAGTGATTGTTCATTAAAAATAGTTTTTCATAAAGCTTTTGATACTGTAGAGTGGAATTTCATTTTAAACACTCTTCAAGCTTTTGGCTGCCTGATATCTAAGTTAATTGGATTCAACTATGTATATCATTTGTTTCATATATTGTGCTTATAAATGGAGAGCCATCTAAGTAATCAGAAGTATAAACGGACTAAAAAAGGGAACTCATTGTCCCCATACCTATTCACTTTGGAATAGAGGTGTTAAACAAGATTATTAAATTTATAGTCTCACAAAAAAGGAAATTCAAGTTCTACTCTAAATTTAAGAGACTAAGTATTGTGAATTTAAGTTTTATAGATGAACTAATGCTTTTCTCTAAAGCTCCATGCTCCATCAAAGTCATAATGATAGGTCTTAACTTATTTAAAGACATATCTAGGTTATTCGTCAACAGGAATAATAGTCTCCTAATTCTTTCTATTAGTGTCTATCAACTAATTGGCTTTCTTTAATAGTTGGTCTAAAAGTGGGAAAACCTCCAGTTACGTATTTGGGCATTCCCATCTTCTCCAAAAGGCTCACACAACTTAGTTTTCAACCCCTACTTGAAAAGGTCCAAAAAAGGATTAATAATTAGTGCAAATATTCACTCTCCTTTGCAAGCAGAATCCAACTACTAAAGAAGTCCACCCAGAAGATTCATAAAGAAGAACTCATTGGTATGTAACATAATGATTTAGGTGTTTTTATTTCAATTTGATAGCATTTAGAATCTTTAACATTAGTTTTACTATGTTTTTAATTGATGCTATTTTTTCGCATTTGTTTTAATTTAAAACTAGTTTAAATTCATGAATTTAAGTATATCTTGATATTCTTACATTATTTGACTAGGATTATCCTACTTAGGATAAGATTCAGCTAAGTTGTATAGGTTATATAGGCAACAAAGATTCATATTTCTCCATATGTTATAGAACATCTTTATACATCTCTAGAGAGAGAGCCAATAGTGAGGAACTCCAACTCCAATGACAGATTAAAGATTAAGGATTACTGATAACATTAGACTATGTCGATAGTTTTTTATTATTAAAAGAGACCCATTATTTTAAATTTCTTTATTTCCCTTTATTTCCTAGTTTTTCTTGTATGTCAAGGGAGGGAATTAATTACTTATGGTTATCAGTTTGTTGTAATTAGCTTAATAGGAAACAATTCTAGGAAAATTTTTAACTTTAAAAGAATTTTGATCCTAATAACTTATAAGTTTGGTTATTATTGAGAGTTGACTTGTTTAGGCAAATAGTCACGAGCCTTGATGATTAAATTAAATTTATTTGCTTCTTTAATTTTAAAAATGAATATTTAACTTGCTATAATAATTTTGTATAATTTGGACATACAGTTGAGATATAAGGGGATTTTTTTAAACACATTTTACTATCGCAATGAAAAAATACAATATAAAGAAAATTGAGTAAATAAAGGTAAAATAAATTTAATTTACTGACTTCAAGCTAAGTAAAATGATTTAAATTAAAGAGTGATGCTAATAGCCATTTAAATGACCTAGTTGTGTAACAAAGATTGTTCATGACAAAGTGTTTACTCTCATATCAAAAGGTTAAGTGACTTTTCAAACAAGCCTTTAAAGCTTTAATGTTAACTAAAGATCATTAATTTTCTTTTTTCAAATAAGGGTTATAAAAATATTTGAAATTTGAAACATCTTTCTCATGTATGTTCACTTTATGCATTGTGTTAAGTTTCATGGACTGAGTTAAAGTTTTAAGGATTGTAGAACTGAATCGATTTTATTTATGACTTGATACAAGTAGCTAAATGTCTAAGAAATTGATAAATTTTGCAATTGAATGAATAATAAAGAGTTTTAATTGTTCCAATTGATTTTTTAAAACTCATTAATGGAGTTGCCACCTATTTAACTTATGAACGATGATTGAGGACAAGCAAATGGTTACGTGTGAGAAAATTTAATAAGTGCTAAATATACTATGTTCTTAGCATAATTTTGAGTGCATTTTGCATATATTTAGATTATTTTTATATGATATAGTACTCAAAATGGCTGTATATTTTATTAGTGGGCCTTATTTTAACTGTCCACCAAAGAAAGAATGAATTCAGGCAAGTTAGAGCCAATTTGGACTTAAATTAGAGAAGTTTTAACATAAATTTAATTAAACATATTATACATAGAGCCATGTTTAGAATATGATGTAAACATAGTCCGTATTTAGTCTTGTGCAAGCGATTGGTCCATTATGTTTCTTCAAAGATTTGTCATATGGATAACATGATCTAAACACAAACCTGTGTTTGTGGTCTTTAAACTCATGTTTCTAAGATGAACTCTCCCAGATGCATGATTGAGAAGTTATTGAGCCAATATAAGGATAATACATGTTCGTATTAGGGTCTTATGTTGGTGGTTATATTTATGTAAAAATAAGAGTTTTTGCACTTGTAAAGAACATTGGCCCAATGTGGATTCATGTTAGTCTCATATTGGGTGATACACTTTGATTGTTTTAGATTTTCATGAGAATACAAGAGTATTTTTTAGAATTAGAACATACTAGGACAAAAATGAAGTAACTTTGGTGGAAACAAGGGGATTCCATTAACATTGAACAAAAGAACATCAAGATTTTAATATCTAAGAGAATAATTTATTTTATCTTCCTTTGTTTTCTAATTATTGTTTGTTTCTTATTTTAGGATGAACTAAAATGGGATAGACTAAATGAATTATAGAATTATGTTCTTGGATTGATCTCTTTGATTTGATGAAAGACTCAAATCATTCATGATTACCTTTTGTATTTGAATAAAAATATGTTAACGTCTTAATCCAATTTTGAATTTCATATATAGGAATTGAGAAATCATATGTACGAATAAAATCTAGGATGAATAATAAGAGTTCTATGAAATCTTAAAGATAGAACCACATAAATAGTTACATAAAATTATAAAGATGAAACTATAAAAATCTTCTAGTTTAAAGTCAAATCTATGATATGAATTCATATAATGACTTAATGTATTCTTAGTTATTTTGATTAGAAAGATATTTTAATTAATCAACTTAATTCTATGGGTTGTATGTCTTAAAAAATAATATACTAGTCTAAGAAATTTCTACTAGTCTAAGGTTTTATGGGTATTCTACATCTAGATCTTAATTATCATTGGGCAATTCCACTCTTGTTCATTACTTTGATTTGTTATTTTAGTTTCATTAATTTTCTTTTAATTAATCATTGATTTTTAAAATTGATAATAAAAGACAATTAGTATTAGTACCTACAGACCTTTAAAGATCAACATTCATATTCACTCTATACTATAAGAATGATATGTGCATTTGCTTAGTGATCTCAACATAGTTTTGATCAGAAACACACAATGAGTGTTTATTGTTATGTCATGACTTTAATAGTGAAGTTTATCAAAATAACTTGATATAAATGGAGCAAAAGGTTGTTTTAATAAATTTAAATCGTAATTGTATTTTTAGGATAACAAAATTTCAAGAAAAGTTTATATCTTTTACTTTTAAAAATTATGATGATTAATTTGCTTTGCAAACATACACTTATTCTCGAATGGCTATGGATTCATTAACAAAGAGAATTTTGATAAGTACCCTCTTTCTATTGATTAATTAGTTAGAATAATTATAATGAATTTAAAAGTTTTAACCTTTTATTTATTTAAATCCCCATATTTTAAATTTTAAATTTTATTATTATTTACCCATTTGTGGTATTGTTTAACTATCACATAATATTTTCTCTCACACTCTACTTTTTTTTTATTCAAAACTTTCGAATGACGTCGTATTAGAACTTAATAATTTTATTCCTATGTCATTTAAATTTTAAACATAAGTAAAAGCTAATGAAATATGAAGAAGGGATTATATGACAGCTAAATAACATTGTAAGAGGCAGTAGTAGATTTTAAAATATGAATATTAAAATTAATAAAAAGGGCAAATCAAAAAATATAGATTTAACTCTAATTAATTTTAATTGAATTTGTTCTCTTTCTTTTTTTACTTTTTTAGGTTTATTGTATATAAATAGTAAATTTGAGTTTACTTTTGAACAAAAGTTCAATTTTATTAACAAACCTAATTGTAATAGCTTAATTAGCACATATATATGCAAAAAGTCGTATCTTTCATTTAATTGAAAACCACAGTAGACTAAAGTTCAATTTTATATGTTTGATGCTATTATCTTTGTTCTTTGTTAGAATGATAACCAATTTATTAAGGATAATAAAATATAAAAATGGTTCAATAAAAAATAAAAACAAGTGCAAGTTAATTATGATATTTTCATTTTTATAATAATTATTACAATTTTACACCATTTATTATTTATTACATATATATTTTTGTAGATAATACTAGAAATTTTTATTACTAATGATTCATTTAATACGTATATTGTTTTAAGAAGCAGGTGGCGATGTCTGACCACCATATCCGCACAAAACCATGAATACATCGAACGCCCCAAGGGCATCTGTTTCCACGTCGACCATAGTTAAAGGGGTTGCTATTGGAGTCGACTCAGAAACCATCACAAGATTGCCATGCAAAAGGACATCGTACTCTTCTTTTGCATTTCGACTGAAGAACATGAAAATAAGACTGAAAGAGGGGTCAAGTATCAATGTCCTTAGCCTGTTATTTGTTGGTTTCCTTTATGATGGATCGTGTCTGTTCATTTTGAAACCTCACGTTCTTTTACTGTGAACTGTCATGTCCTTTTGTTGTTTTGATGGAAGACAACAATGAGTATAAGGTGATTAGGTTCCTAGACTTAACAATATTCTGCATACTCCATCTTTTGCATTTTCTAAAAACTTAGAAGGGCCCTCTCATATTTGTCCAAAATCTCTCAACATCAATGACTGGAGGTATGTAATAATATTTCACATTTTCATTTTTTTATAATAGACATGTATATAGATTATTATCATGTCTAAGAGTTGGTATTAGAGAAAAATGTACCACTATTTTGATTTAGTCAATTTTCTGTAATTATATACCTGACTAGGTGTATTTTCTATTGCATATATTGATAATATGGGAGTCATTCTTCTATCATAGATGGAGACACATGGGGCCCAATGGGACACTGGGTCTCTCAAAATTTTAAAAAATTAAATATTTTTATTTTTTAATTTATATATTTATATATAAAGGTGGAGTTATTTGGAGACCAATGGTACATTGGGCTCCTCAAAATTTTAAAAAATTAAATATTTGGAACCTCATTTTAAATTTTTAACTCCGTCACTGTCTTCTATGATTGTGCTTTGATTTCTTTGAAGACGTGATAGTTAATTAACAACGGTTTGCCTCCATTTAAACTTGATTTCTTTTTATCGAGTTTTTGACTAGAGATTTTCTTTTTGTTTATCGGAAAAGCTCTTTGTTAAATAAAGATAAAGGTACGCGTGTTTTGAGACCTTCTTAAAAAATTCTGTAATTTGCCGTACTTCATCTTGGTGGAGATGACGATGATGAAATGTTAGCAGTATTTTCTACAGTCATCCTTGTTGTTTTGGTTTACAAAACACCATCAATTTGCTGTGAAATCTAGACAAATCATTCTTTTCACGGGGCCCACGGTTATAAGCATTAACAAGTGTTTGCTTTAATTGTTTCATGCCTTTCCATCAAAGTTACGGATTTCATACCGTTTCGGCCGGTACCGACCGGAAGGTACCTTATCGGTCGAAAACCGGTACGAAATCGTAAACATCGGTACTGGGGTCAAATTTTGCCCGGTACTGGCATTTACCGGACTAATTTGCAATTTCCGAAAAATTTTACCCTAAAACTACCCCCCCTTGGACTTTTGGATTCTTCTTCGGCCTCCTCTCTCCCACGCCGCACGCCTCCTCTCTTCTCCGGTAAGTCTTCGACGTTTCTCCCTTCGAGGCTTCGACGGATCGGTCTCCTCGCCGCTCCTCGCCGCTCCTCACCGCCTTCTCCTCCGTCCTCCTCGTCATCGACGCACCACACGACCACCGAAGAAAGACCCGACCCTCAGACGACCCTCATCGAAGACCCGATTGTTTTGGGTGTATGTTTTTTATTTTGTGTTTGATTTTTAATGGAATTTTGTTGTTGATTGCTTCTGTGATCCTAGGTGTTGTTGTTGATTTGGTGTTGTTGTTGGATGGAGGTGGATTTGGGGAAAATCGTAGGTTGATTTCGGCTGAGCTGAGAACGAGGAAAACAAAAATGGTGGAACCGTGGAATTGGGGCAAATGGTAGAGCCGTAGAGTTGATTTCG
>JANPWT010000005.1:25600421-25621757 GCA_024678245.1 Erythroxylum densum
ATAAACATGGTTGCTTCTTTTGACCATAACTTCTTCTCTAGACCTCCGAATGACTTGATTCTTGAACCATTGGATTCGTAAGACTTTTCTATATGTCTCCTCAAAAAATAGAAGCTATCTGAAATGAAGTGAGAAAGATTAAGTGGAAAAGGTGGGACGGGTACAGCTAGTGTGCTCTTAAGTGTTATGAACTGGTGATAATCCACTGAATATACTTCAGTATTTTGATGATTTTGGGACCAGTAGAACTCTAAATGAGATTATTTCTAATTTGTGATAAACTAGATTCATGGAGCTACAAATGATATGAGAAAGTGGAATCTAATTCAGTCTCTAAGATTTGTAAATTTCATATGGAAGTTGTGTATAGTATACTGTTATGAGCAAGAGCAATCCAAAAATGTTTGAAGTATATCTTTTGAACCTTTAAACCAAATTGAATGATTTCGGTGGTGTTAGAAACTTAAAACAAAGAGCGACATTTTGTAGAAGAAAGTGTTATGTAAGTAGGTTCAAGGATATTTTTGGCAAGACACTTAAGTTTAAAAGAATATAAGCTTATAAGGAAGGATAAAATGGACTTTTTGGACTCATTAATGGCATAATTGGAAAAAAAATTGTTGTCTTGCTTATAAATGGAGAAGAATTACGGGAATGAGAAGATTCTGGAGAAACAAAATGTGTAGATGAGAAAAGAGATAAGAGAGAGAAAACATGAAAAAGAATGAGAGATAGAAAGAAGAGAAACCAGCTAGGGTTTCATTTGTGTTAACCCTCAAGAAAGATTTTGAGGTTGTTCAACAAAAGAAAAGGTAGAGGAAGAGAAGAGCTTCCTTTTGAGCTAAGGATCCCCTCACTTGGTGAAGAATGAAGGGATCAAGAGGAACAAGACAAAGAACCTTTGATACCTCAGGTTGTTTGCAAAGAGAAAAAGGCATTTTAAGCAAGTCAAGTCTTTAAGCATGGAAATGAGGTGGGTACCGTGTTTATATTTTGAATTATAAGCCATATATACGCTTTCAGAAAATTAAGAAAGAAAGTATCGAATTTTTATTTGTTTCCAAATGTTTTAGAAAAATTGTTACAAGTTTTAAAATGTTTTGATAAATTAAGAAAATTTCTAAAATTATGAAAATTGTTACAAAGGTTAGATTTATTGTTTCAAATGATTTTGATAAATAGATAAAAATTATGAATTTCATTATGCTTGAATGATTTGTTAATTATGAAAATTTATGCATTCATTTGACTTTGATGTTTAAGAATCCTTGGTTGTAAATGATTGAAAAATTGCTATGTGAATTTTTGCAATTGTGGAAATTTATGAATGACAATTTGTTTGATATGATATGATATGAAAATCAAGCTTTCGAAATGTGCCTTTGGGCAATCTGATTTCCAAGTATGAATTTGTGTGTTATGTGAATTTGGTTAGGTCCCATAAGTTGAGTCAAGAGCACTTGTCTTTTTATAGGCTTCGCCCGCCTGCCCACTAATGGCATTGGAGCTCCGATTTCGGACTCCCATAAGTTCACGGCTACACTGGACCGCTATGCAGGAAAGTGTAGTATATTCTGTTCACGGCTACACAGGACCGCTATGCGAGAATATGCAGTATCCGTTTTAGACCGACCCAAACCATTCTGATGTGTTATGTATTTTTCTGATTTGTTTATATTTGTGATGCATTCATGTTTTTGAATTTGTCTATGAATTGTGAGAAATTTGAGAAATTTGAAAAATGAGAAAGTGAGTTTTCAACCATGAAATTTTGGAAATTGTTAATGATTGATTTTGAAAAGTTGAAAAGTTTGAAAAATAAGCTTTTGATAAATTTTGCTACTGTGAAGTGTTTATAAATGAAAAATTGAGTTTTGAAAATGTTTTTGCTTATTGTTCGATTTATAAACATGTTATCCATGAGCTATCGAGCTCACCCCTTTTCATCCCCATCTTCAGGTATCGAGCAGGAGATTGGATGAAAGAAAGTCAAGGTTTTTGTTCGATTTTGTTTGTCCTATGTTTTATGTATTTGGGATTTTGGTATTGGTTTTGTACATGGCTTGGAATGCCATTAATATTTTTGCAAGCAATTATTTCTTGAGGTGTATGAATTATGAAGAATTATGAAATGTGTGTATTGAATTGAGATAAATTATGAATTTGTGTAGGTTATGAATGATTGAGATATGAATGTGACTGTATATGAATGGGATTGATTATGAGATGGATTTCGGAGGGTCTTATGATTTTGCTTATTGATTGAGACTTATTGAAGTGTTATAGGTATAGAAATGTGTTTGTTTATGCTGGGATGCCGGACAGGAGATCCGATGAATTGTGTTACTGGATATGTATATTTGTTTTTATGGCAAAGAATAAGATTTGTTAAAGATGAGATTGAGATATTGCTTGATTATGAATAATTATATGAATTGAGATTATGATTGAGGATGAATTTCCAAATGGGAAATTGATTTGCTTTGTATGAGATTGAATAAAGAATGAAAAAGAAAGAAAAAAAAATTATACCGATTTTCGGATTGGTTTAGTCTTAAGGTATCCAACGCGCGTTTTTCTAATATATGAGTTCACGGATGTCAGAAATTTGATTGAGTCCATTTGAACCGTTTGTGTGCTTTGATTGTAAACCTATTCGATTCGTGTTCGATTTAGCTTTTTGATAGGTATTCGATTCTTATGACTTCCGATTTGATTCGCTTTTCGCATCCGTTTTGTCTGCCTTTGGCTTATGCTTTTGATTGAGTTCGTTTTCGCCCTCTTGTTTCGCTTTCTGTTTTCGTTCTATTTTCCGTTTCTCCGGTTGGGGTCCGGTCTTGAGATCGGGTCCCCACAGCTTCCCTCAAATTCAAATGGGAGGTGAACAACCAATCATTGAAGTTCCATAAGTTACTGATGACAATCTAGTAGATCCGATTGTTCGACAATCACCACAGGTTGTTGAGCAACAAGTTGTACAAGCTCCTCCTCAGGAGGGTGCTAATACCATATTAAGAAGATCAACTAAAGAAAGGAAATCAATAATACCTAGTAAATACATTGTGTATTTAGAAGAAGTTGACTATAACATTGGAGTCGAAAATGACCCTGAAACGTTTTTACAAGTTATAAGTTGCAATGAATCTCAATTATAGTATAATGCTATAGTAGATTAGATGAATTCTATGGCATCTAACAAAATCTGGGATCTTGTCAATTTGCCTAATGGTGCAAAGGCCATTAGATGTAAATGGGTCTTTAAGACAAAAAAGGACTCATTAGGCAACATTAAAAGATATAAAGCTAGACTTGTTGCCAAAGGATTTACTTAATAAGAAGGAATCGATTACACAGAAACCTTTTCTCCTGTATCTCAAAAGGAGTCCTTACGAGTGATTATGACATTGGTTGCCCATTTTGATCTAGAACTACATTAAATGGAAGTGAAAACAGCATTCCTAAATGGATACCTAGAGAAAGAAGTTTATATGACACAACTGGAAGGATTCTCCTCTAGTAATGGTGAGCATTTGGTATGTGAGCTTAAGAAATCCATATATGGATTGAAACAACAAGCCTCCCGTCAATGGTATTTGAAATTCCATGATATCATCTCTTCATATGGTTTTGTAGAAAATATCATAGATCAATGCATATATCTGAAAGTTAGTGAGAGTAAAATTTATTTCCTTGTTCTATATGTGGATGATATTTTACTTGCCACAAATAACAAAGGTTTGCTATATAAGGTGAAACAATTCCTTTATAAGAATTTTGATATGAAGGATAGGTGAGGCATCTTATGTCATTTTCATTAAGATCCATAGGGATAGATCTTAATATATTTTAGGTATATCCTAAGAAACCTATATCAGTAAGGTCTTAGAAAGATTTCAGATGAAAGATTATTCACCGAGTATATCCCCTATTGTCAAAGGTGATAGCTTCAATTTGAACTAGTGCCCGAAAAATGAGGTTGAAATGGAACAAATGAAAAATAGTCCATATGCTTCTGTAGTAGGGAGCCTAATGTATGCTTAGGTTTATACAAGACCTGACATTGCATTTGTTGTTGGAATATTGGGAAGATATCAAAGTAACCCAGTTATAGATCATTAGAGAGCTGCTAAAAAGGTGATGAGGTACCTTCAAGGGACAAAAGATTATATGCTTATGTATATACGAACTAATAATCTCGAAGTAGTTAGCTACTTGGATTTGGACTTTGTTGGTTATGTTGATTCACAAAAGTCAACATCTGACTATGTCTTTATGTTTTCCAATTGAGCCATATCCTAGAGGAGTTCAAAGCAGACTTTGACTACTATTTCTACCATAGAGGCTAAGTTCGTTTCTTGTTTTAAGGCTATATCACATGGTGTATGGTTGAAGAGTTTTATATCTGGGCTTAGAATTGTGGATTCTATTACTAAGCCATTAAGAATGTACTGTGACAACTCAGCTGCAGTTTTCCTGGCCAAAAATAGCAAGAGTGATAGTAGAAGTAAACACATTGACATTAAGTATTTGGCAATTAAGGAGCGTGTCAAAGAGATCATTCAACACATTCGCACTGAATTAATGATTGATGATCCTTTAACAAAAGGCATGCCACCAAAGAGTTTTAAGGATTGTGTTGCTAGAATGAGACTTAGTTCCATTATGTGATTTATGTATTTACTTTTACGAAACTCTTATTAATTAGTTGTTTTTCTCATTCTGGTGTACACATTTTTATTTTGAGAATTACAACTATTATGGACCTAGAATAAACATAAAGGTTTATTCATTTAGTTAAAGTGGCATAAGAAATAAGATGCATCGTGATACATGGAAGATAATATTCACATTTAGAGGACTTATCGCCATGAATCGTGCATTTGGTTTCTTTAATTAAGTAGAGGTTTTATGACTTTTAGATTACATCTACGACCCAAGTAGGGGACTATTATCTGTTAGTTTCCTTTATGATGGGTCGTGTCTGTTCATTTTGAAACCTCATGTCCTTCCACTGTGAACCGTTATGTCCTTCTGTTGTTTTGATAGAAGAAAACAAGGAATATAAGGTGATTGGGTCCCTAGGCTTAGCAATATTCTGCATACACTATCTCTTGCATTTGCTAAAAGCTTAGAAGAGCCCTCTCATATTTGTCCAAAATCTCTTAACATTAATGGCAGGAGGTATATAATAACATTCCACATTTTCATTTTTCTATAATAGACATGTATATAGATTATTATCATGTCTAACATAGCCCACATAGATCAATATCAATAAGAATAGCAGTCGTATAGGTATAAGTTAGCACTTCTTTGCTTGCATCTGAAGTAGCGATTCCTTTCTTTGCTCAGGAAACTAAGAAGGAAACACAACATTGCCACATAAAAGGGCATCTTATCCAACAAAAGCCATAGTTATTAGGATCAGAAGCCACATCAACACATTGGTTTCTGCAACATCTTATTCACGTAGGTGCTAGATGAGAATTGTCTTTGTGATTGGTGCTAGATGAGTTTTATTAATAATGAAGTTGGTGATGTTGTTGTGCTAGGATGGTGGGGTTTGAGAATGATGTATAGGTTTATCCTTGGCTAGTGTTAGAAGGATAGTTTGTGGATGTTGGTTTGAATATATGTGATGAATGATTTGGAGTTGAATTCAAAATTGTTTGATGTTGTTGGATGTGTTTGGAGTGGTTTTTATGGTTTTAGAATAGCATGTTGGAGTTTGAAGAGTTGATTTGGGGTGATTATGAATGTATATGGGGTGAGGATGGAGTTTGGAAGCTTTGGATAGGCTTTAGAAGGAGTTTTGGAGGGTTTGGGCAGTGTGTGTCCGTTAAACGGACATGGATGTCCGTTTAACGGACTTTCTCGGACATTTTGGGGCTGTTTTGCCAGTCTGTGTCCGTTAAGCGGACATGCATGTCCGTTTAACGGACAGCCTCGGGTGAGCTACAGTAATTTGCGATTTTGACTAGTTTAGAGGCCGAATCTCGTTTCGAGGCCTCTAATAGAAGTTATAGATCTCGATGTCTTCTTTCTAATGGTACAAAACGAAAGCAATTGGACATTTGTATAAAAAGTTATGGCATTTGCGCCAAAACATGTTCAGTTGGAATGAGGACATGAACATATTGGATTCTTTCGACCATAACTTCTTCGTCCGACCTCCGAATCGAGCGATTCTTGAAGCATTGAATTTATAACATGTTTAACTACCTCTCCACAAAAATTGGTAACCATTGGATTTAAATCCAGAAAGTTTGATGAAAAGGAAGTGATGGGTAGATTTGGAGAGCATGATTGGGCTATAAACCCACTTCGATTTCTTAAGCATATCTTGAACCATAGAGCTCTGATTGGGGTGGTTCTTGTTTCTAAATGAACTAGAGACTAAGAACTACCATTCTGAAGAAGTTTTTGGGGGATTTTGTGATTCCGTCGTGTGGGCTCGCTCTTGGGCTTGAGATATCATGCCAAGGAGGAATTTTTCCTTGATGGTTTCCAGGTTAAGGAACTTGGAAATTCGCATATGTTTCTGTCTACGGTCCGATCGTTGGACTTCGGAAACGGAGCCCAACAAATCATTTTGTTATTCATCTTTATCTTAGTCTCTCATTATTTTCCTTATCTTTGTTATTATTTTTTTTCCCATATAGAGACATATTTCTTAAAGAGTTGGTGTGTTTGGAGTAAATATAAGATTCAATAATATTGAAGGACATTTAATATTTTAATTTTAGTTTTCATAAAGCTTTAATTAACTACTTGTTTCCATCCCCCTTTGTGCAATATTTAATAAAGTGAATATTAATAATTACAATAGTTTTCCTTAATCTAATGGTTACTTTTACTTCTATTTCAATTATGTGTATCGTTTTTCTTTATTATATTTAGAATAATTTATTTAATTTATATTTAACTTTTCATCATTTGCGTAGAGGTCACTTTTTAATGAAATATGACAATTTCTTAGATAGAATGTCTTAAGACTTGAATTTTCTTAAGGAGTCATTTATGTAAGTTATAAAGTTCACTTGCATATCTAGATCATATGATTGTTGATATGTTGTTGCTGCTTTATTTCTTTTTGTCAATATTCATGTCACTAGTAGTTGGCACTAATGATTATTGGACTGTTTACTTTGAATATAAAACATATGTATGTTTTTAGAGTTCAAGTTGTGTGTATATTTTTAGAATCTAAGATGTATTCTGTGTTTGTTTTGAGTTGAACAATATACTTTTTGTGATAGTAATTGATAACAAAATTAAGTTAGAACAACACTTTATTTTAATATAAAATTATTATTTTAATTTTGACATATGTTTTTATATATTTCACTAATAAATAAAGGAAAGTTTAACTATTCCTGATAAATTAGTCGCTTTAGGAAGATTTAATAATCCAATTTGAGCTCATGTTAAATTGGTTCCTGAGATGAAGAACCATACCATTTGTTTGTATTATAACAAGCATTTAAAAGATGAAGGAATCACTATATTAAAGGATTATTTAGTTAGAATCAAAGGTGATGTAAAGCCTTATAAGAAAGTTAATCATCACGTGAAATAGCAAATAAAAATTGTGCTTAAAGAGTGTTAGTATAAGAAAGACAAAAGACAAAGATTGAACTAAGAAATTGGTAGTGGAATTCTTTTTGCAATGGTCAGGATGATACTGGAGATTTTGAAGGTGGTATTACTTCTCAACAAGAAAGGATTATTACATTTGATGTAAAGAAGAGAAGAAAAGTGTCTAACTTTTTTGCTCCACATCAACTTCTGAAACTTAACCTTCAACTTGAAGTACCTTACAATATAAAGAAGCAACTTATAATATGGAATGTCAATTGTAAAATGGTGGTATGATGTAGGTATGTTATTCAAAGATGCTCATTCTTATTATTACTAGCCTATAGTAGATGTTATTTCCTCTTACAATTTACGATATAAAGCTCCTTTAATTGATGATTACAAAGTTAATCTTTTGAATATCTTTATTTATAAACAAAGAGTTATTGGATGAAAGAAGAATGACTTGGGCAACTTATAGGTGTTCAATCATGTATGTGATTTTTGGTTTATGCTACTAAGGGAATAATGTTTTAGAAGTTCACTAATGTAAGTGGTCTTGTTAGAAATGCTCATACCCTGTTTTAGACATTTGATGAAGTTGAAAGTGAACCTGAACTTGAAAATGTTTTACAATTTATCCTTAGTAATCGTTATGCTTATAAAGTAACTAGAAAAAGGTTACAAAGCATGTATAATTCTTTTTATTAGACTCCTTGTGCTACATATTGTATTGATATGATGATAAAAAATATAGGAGATCCTAGATACTTTTCTATCATTGATGGAACTATGCAGAAAGCAAAAAAAAGTGATTGAGTTCATCGACAATCGTATATGGGTCCTAAATTTGATGATAAAGAATTCCACTAATGGTTGGAATTTGTCATCCTAGCAGATGTTGGAATCAAGATTTGCAAGGGTACAAAAATTATCAACTGATGTTGAAACTAGAGTTCGTGAAGTATAATTAAAGATTTTGTTAAAATAAAAAATAAAGCCTTAACAATATTAAGTAGAAGCTTAAGTAGCATGCTATAACCACCCCCATAAGACTAATTTCATAATTATGAAAATTTAAAGGATGAAAGAGTATGAAGAGGGTTTGGCTTTCCAAATCTATATACTAAAGTAGAAAGCTCGATTTGATTGGATTAAAGATGGTAACTCCAACACTAGATACTTTCACTCTTCTCCTATTTCAAGGAAAAACAAAAATAAAATAACTAAATTGCAAAGATAACCTAGGAAACTCCATCTGGGATCAAAAAGATCTTGAACATTTAGCAACAAGTTACTTCTAGCAATTAATGGGAACAACTGACAATTATTAACACAGTTTCAATGTGAAAGATGCCCTCGTTGCTCCATATAATTAGGTTCTTAATTCATACCCATTTCTTACTGCACAACTATACACAAAGTCATTGTTAAACTCCTTGCTATGAGACTAAAATTAGCTCTGAAAGAAGTCATCAATCCTGCTCAAGGTGCCTTCATACCTGAAAGAAACATTGGAGATAAGATTCTCATTTTATAAGAACTCTTGGAGAGTATAAAACAGGTAAAAATAGCAAAAGCTACTTGATGAAAATCGACTTCTTTGAAGCCTTTGACATAATTAGCTGAAGATTCTGGCAAGATTATCTTGAAGCAATAGTCCTACTAGCCTTCTCCAGAAAATGGATATTGGAATGCATTCATACTCCCTCTCTCATTATCCTGGTTAATGGATTTCCATCTTTACCCTTCAAAAAATGCTAGAGGGATAAGGCACGAGGACCCTTTTCCCCCTTCCTTTTTTACTTTAGCTATATAAGGGATCTCTTGAATGATTTCCAAACTACTAGAGCACAATGGTAGATTTCAATTCCACTATAAGTGCAGAGACATTAAACTAACTCATTTGGTTTATATAGATGATCTGATGCTTCTTAATGGTTCAAATAACCAATCCATCGACATTTTCTTAAACATCTTCCAATTATTTTCAGAATGTTCTGGTAATGCAGAGAAGAGTAGTTTTTATATATGTTCAGATGTTAGAAATTAAGAAGTAATTAGCAACAATGTAGGAATCGCACTACACTCCCTTCCTTTCAAATATCTTTGATTCCCAATTACAACAACCAAGCCCCAAGTTTTTATATTTCATCCCTTTGATTAAGAAGATCAAATATAGAAAAATCCATGGCAAAATAGGTTCCTCTCTATTGCAGCTATATTGACACTTATGAAAATCTCACATAAAAGTGTAATAGTGTATATCAGAATTTAAGGCCAAAATGTGTTATGTCAATATTAAGTAGTTTGCATATTCATTGGTCTACATATGTAGTCATACTCAAGAAAGTCATTAAAGAAATTGACAAAATACTCAAAACTTTCTTATGGTTTGGCAAAATAGAAAATGGAAAAAATGCTAAAGTGAAATGGAGCAATCTCACTATACCAAAGAAGAAAGGAGGGTTAGGCATTATTCCAATTTCTCAAATACAATAAGTGCTCTTATGCAAGAGACTATGGAGAATTTTCATAGACAAAGAAGCCTTATGGATCAAATGGGTGCATGAATACCATCTCAAAGATCAAAATTTTGGCAGGTAGTAAATTCTCATGAATTTTCTTAGTTTTTCAATTAGCTACTTAATATTAGAGGTATGATGTACCCACATATCAACTATAATTTGGGAAATGGAGACACTATATGGTTTTGGTTCGATAATTGGACGAACTTTGATCCTCCTATTCAAAGAACAAATATTTTATAACTTAGAAACAGAATCCCCATAAATGCTAAAGTCTCCACATTCATCCATAATAAAGAATGGTATATCAGTTTTATAGGCTTTTCTTTACTTGCCGATTACTTTCCTCAAATTCTTAAGGGGCATGGAGAAGATAAAATCATTTGGTCTCTTAATCTAAGAGGGACATTCACTAATATTTCTTGTCATAAAATAATTGCAGGCAATGTAGAAGAAGTTCCATGGCGTGCAATTCTATGGAAGTAGTCTCTAAACCTAAAACCCTCAGTTTTCACTTGGTTAGCAAACAAGAATACGCTCAGAACCAAAGCTAGATAGTTAAAGAGAGCATGAATCACCTATTTTCTATTTCAAGTACAACAAAGCAATTTAGGGTGGAAATCTACATTTATTACTAGCTCCTTACTACACATTTGAGTGGGCTAAGACTCTAAACATAATCATTGAAATCACTAAACAAGGAAAGCAGAATGAGCTACTTATTAAAAAGAGCCTTTACGACCACCATCTACTCTAAATGGAAGGAAAGAAAATGGAGAATATATAAGAGACTCAAGGAGGAAAAATATCAGATTGCAAATGTTGGGCATCGTTTTCGGAACTCAACCTTTTGCGAATATCATAAGACTTGAGCGTATCTTTACTACATCATACTCTTTAATACATTACATACAAATAATTTTCATCATTTACATTTCAATACCCTAAAAAGAAAAGAATTTTACAAAGTTATAATGGCTTTTTAAGCCAAATTACAACATAATCTAAAATCTCAAACTACAAATTCTTGAAATGTGTTACAAGGATAACTTAAATTTCAAAATATGCAGAATTTGAAGTAACGTCCTTATACTCTTGATCACTTTATCTCTTTATCATCACTTGAATAGGGGAAGAAGAGTGGGGTGAGCTTAAAGCTCGTGGGTAACAAGTTTATAATAAAAAGATAAGCAAATTTTTTTTCAAAAACTCATTGTCATTTTACATTTTCGAAACCAAATTAATTTCACATGCAAAATATCATCAAACATTTATTCCTCAAAATTCTCAATTTATCAAACAATTTATGAACAATTTTAAATCATGTATGCATCAAACTTGTCATGAGCACATAAGCATATCAAAATAGTTTGGGTGGATCTAAAATAGAATGTACTACACAATTCCTATAAGGGTCTTGTGCAGCCGTGAACTTATAAGAGTCCATAAAGGAACTCCATGTCACTAGCGGGCAGGCAGGAAAAGCCTTTAACTTGGTCAACGTGCATATGACTTAACTTAGGGGATCACCACAAACTCACATAACACATATATCATGACTTGTAAACTTGTGTTGCTCAAAATGACACTTCTTGTAAACTTGTTTTTTCATATACTTGATATATATCTTGAAAACCATTCTCGAAAACATGAATTCATGTACATTTGATCTTTTTTTTTAAATCACTTTTATAAATCACCACAAAACCCAAGTAGCAAACACATAGCAAATTTCATAAATCATTCATGGTCAATGAATGTAGCACTTGTGATGCAATTGGAAACATTAAACTTTCTTTGATTTAAAGAAAACAATAGTGGCTTATTTACTCTATTATAAACATGTACCCACATTGATTTCTTTGCTTATAGACTTGCTCAGAATGTCTCTTCTCTTTGCAAACAACCCGAGGTCTCTAAGGCTCTTTCCTGGTGTATCTTTAATGTGTGCTCCGTGAGTTGATCTAACTGAAATAGGTCTCTTCGATCCCTTTGGTTCTTTACCAAATGAAGAGATCCTTAGATTAAATGAAAGCTCTTCTCTTGCTCTACCTTTTTCTCTTCTTGAACAACCTCAAAATCTCTCTTAGAGGCTAAGGAAATTGAAACCCTAGCATGTTTTCTCTTCTTTCTCTCATTCTCTACTTCTCTTTGTATTTCTCTCTCTTTTTCATGACATTCTCTCTTTCTTTTTCTTCCTCATTTTGTTATTCCCTTTTGTCTCCTTCCATTCACGTTTTTCTTCTTCATTTATAAGCAGGACAATACTTTTTCTTCCAATTATGCCCTTAATGATTGAGAATTGTCCCATTTGCCCTTCCATTTATGCCTTTTGTCTTTTACACTTAAGTGTCTTACCAAAAGTATCCTTGAATATTCTGACATAACACTTTATTCTATAAGAATCTTCTCTATTGTCTTACGTTTCTAACGACACCAAAATCATTTAATTTGGGTCAGTGATTCGAAAGATACACTTCAAACATTTTTGGACTGCTCTTGTCCAAATCAGTATACTATACACAACTTTTATCCAAAATTTAAACATCTTAGAAACTGAATTAGATTCCAATTTCTACATACCATTTGTATCTCCATGTCCCTAGTTTATCTTGAAACAAGAATCATCTTATTCAGAGCTCTACTAATCCAAAAATCATCAAAATACTAAAGCATGTTTAGTAAAGTATCCGATTCCTACTATTCCAATTTATACCCTTACTTTGGTTCAATCCATCCCTTTCCAATCAACACCAAAAGCTATTACCTTCAATGGAGACACCAAAATAAAATTTTTAGAAATCCAAGGGTTCAATAATCACTTCATTTGTCGGACAAACAAATTATGGCCGAATGAAGCAAATAAAATTTGGTCCTCACTCATATTGAACTTGTCTCGGGACAAATGGCATAACTCTCACTAGATATGTTGGATTAGGATTATATTAAAATGATTTCAAAGATAACTTTGAAGAAGACCTTAAGGTCAGATTTTTATCATTTGAAGGATCAAAATGGATCAGACAATGTAAGATGAACAGTAACCTAGAAGAAGTTTATAAATAGTAACACAGAAGATGTTTTACAATTGTCATAACTTTCTCTAAAGATATCAGATTTAGG
Organism: Erythroxylum densum; assembly: GCA_024678245.1. NCBI lineage: Eukaryota > Viridiplantae > Streptophyta > Magnoliopsida > Malpighiales > Erythroxylaceae > Erythroxylum > Erythroxylum densum. Next base: position 25,613,651 of record JANPWT010000005.1, read on the forward strand.
TTTTCTTTATATGGTTTGAAAGAGATCTTCAAGAACTACAACTTTCATGAAGACCTCAAAGACAAATTCTATTTTTTGAAGGATCAAAAATGGAACAGAAGATGTAAGATGAACAATAACTCAGAAGAAGTTTATGAACAGTAACACGGAAGATGTTTTATAATTAGTATAACTTTCTCTAAAGATATAGTATTTAGGTTTTATTTAGATTGTTTGAAAGAGGATTTCAATAGCTACAACTTTCATGAAGACCTCAAAGACAAATTCCATCTTCTAAAGGATCTAAAATGGAACAAAAGATGTAAGATGAACAGTAACCCAAAAGAAGTTTAGGAACAGTAACACAGAAGATGCTTTACAATTGTCGTAACTTTCTCTACAGATATCGGATTAAGATTTTTTTTATATGGTTCAAAAGAAGACTTCAAGATCTACGACTTTTATGAAGATCTTAAAGATAGATTCTATCTTTTAAAGGGTCAAAAATGAAACAGAAGATAGATACAGAAGAAGCTAAAAGACAGAAGGAGCAAAAAGACAGAAGATAGCAAAACACAGAAGAAACGAAAGATAGAAGAAGCAAAACACAGAAGATAGCAAAACACAGAAGAAACAAAAAGCAGAAGGAACAAAACACAGAAAAAGAAACGTCAGCAAAACACAGAAGAAGATGCGTCAGCAAAACACAAAAGAAGCAAAAAGGCAGAAGATATCAAAAGACAGAAGAAGCGAAAGGCAGAAGAAGCAAAACACAGACGATGTAAAACACAGAAGAAGATGACGTCATCACAAAGGAAACACATAAGGAGATGAAGTCATCACAGAAGAAGCAAAAAGGCAGAAAAAGCAAAACACAGATGAAGCAAAACACAGAAGAAGATGACGTTATCACAAAGGAAACACAGAAGGAGATGACGTCATCACAGAAGAAGTAAAAGGCCAGAAGAAATAAAACATAGACTAAACAAAATATAGAAGAAGATGATATCATCACAAAGGAAACACAGAAGGAGATGACATCATCACAAAAGAAGCAAAAAGGCAGAAGATATAACTTCCTTTACAAGGACCATAGCTTTCATTCTACTTCTAACTTTCACCTTAATTCTTCTCACTTTAAAATCTTTTATCCACCAAAAACACCAAAGAAAAACTTGGACATATCCACATTTTCTTATTCGCTACTTTACCCTTGCCTATCATTTCTTGGTTCAAGAATTTTCATTCATTTGTTCTTTACTCATGACTACTTGCCAAAATTTCTCCTTCAAATAGTTCTAACTTCTATGAAATATTCGTGGTCCAACAAATGGAGTAGTTTGCCTCCTTTAAATTTCCTACAGATGGGTGTAGAAACCTAGTCCTCCTCCTTAGTTGGATTTTTTTTAGAAAAGAGACCATCCTTCCCCTAAGTAAATGTATAGGCTTTGTCTAAATGGGGGAAATTTAGGTTTAGAGAAAACTCTCTTTGTAGAAGAAATTGTTTATCATCAAATTTCCTAGAGATGCAAACCTCACCAGTATTATGGAATAAGGTCCATGGCACATCGTAGGAAAGGCCTTACTTGTCTAGAAATGGTATCGTGGGATGGTCCTAGAAAGGAACAAGATTAAGGTAATCCTAATCTAGATAAATTTCCACGACCTACCTTTAGAATACTAGACTCTAAAAGGCTTGAGTTTCTTGATAAGTGCACTTTGGAAACCCCTTTGCTTAGACGTTCAAATAGCTAAACTAGATTGCATTGGTTTTAAAGGGTGTGCATTAAAGTCAAAAAGGAAACTAAGTTACCCACTTTCATAACCATCAAAAGGTTATCAAAGGATGGTTCTTTTGTTAACTTTGTGATCCAGTTCTCCTACACTTTAGAAACCCACCAAATCTATAATATGAAATCTACTAGAAAGATCTTCGAAACAAGCAACTATAGTGAACTTATAAAAACTTAAATTGAAAGTCATAAAGTGACATTAAATAGTAAGGACTCCACTATAGAATCGAAGGATTAGAACTTACTTATGGAAGAAGATAATAGTCCTCAAAATAAAACTTATAAAAAGGGTCTTGTCTGTGAAAATCACTCCGAAAATTTTCTCTCCAAGTCTTATAATAATTGAGGAAGGTCAAGAGATAAACTTAAACTCATTAAAAGCTCCCATCACTATATTTTAATATCTATATTTTATAATTCAGTACTAATGATTTATTCAATGAAATGTTTTATCAAATAACTAACAAGTAAATAAATAAATATTTGTATAAAATATATAATAGTATAATAAATAAAATAAATAATATTTTAATATTTTATTTATTATCAAAATGAAATTGATTATAACTCAATAAAATTTTAGTTGATTGAATATATATTTGTATAATTGTGATTGCAGAAACTATATTAATAAATAACTAATCTAATATAATTAACAAAATTTTATATGATTATACTTACGAAATTTAACTTTTTGAATTTTATAATAGGAAATATTAAAATGAAAGTAAGATCCTATAAGTTGCATGTTATGACCTGGACATATCCAAATAATTTGAAGCCTAATTAATAAAAAACCTATTACTTGCATAATAACACCTAAACACAAAATATGGTGCAAAATTAATTATTAAGATTTATCAAAAACTTTTATATAAGATTTAATAAAATCCTATTAGTGGACCCTTTAAGTCTTTATATGTTAATTGGTGAGTTAAAAACTTTTATTGTTATACCTATGTAAGATAACATATTAATAGACTTATTAGGGGATTCACCAAAAGTCCTTATGTAGGGGTTATTTGGTTTATTTTTTATTTTTCTATTGTAATTTTTAATTTTTATTTCCTAATTTTAGTTTCATTTTTAAAAAACAAATATAAAAATTATTTTGTTAATGTCAAGGAAAAAATCATTTTTAAACCTTTATGTTTTCACCTAAATATGAGTAAGATCTTAATGTTTAAGAGATTTAAAAAAGACATAACATTTTCAAAGCTTATCAAATCCAACCCCCAATTGATGAAATCCTCAATCCTGTTAGATTTATGTCAATTATCATGTATTTTTTTATTTTTTCTTTTAGTTGGACCCAACGTTGATAGTATAGAGTCAAGTTGGCATAATTGGACCCCACAATCAAAAGATAAATAGGAACTAGATCTCACCTGTAGGAAGAAGATTATGGTTACCTTAATTTGGATTCTTCTTAGACTATAGAAAACAATCATTGATATTTTTTTCGTTTATAGTTTTCTCTTTAATGGGTTATAATTGTCAAGGAAAGAATAATATCATCAGATAGTTCATTTTATCACTACCTTCTTCGTAATTGAATTTATGATTATTTTCATTGCTTCTTTGCAAGCTAATACATGAAATCATGGATGAAAGGTAAGGTTTCACTAGAAAGAACGAAGGATAAAAATATACAATCCTTATTCAAATAATCAATGATTTGAATTTGATAGCATTCAATCATATAGCTATAAGAAATAAGGAGATTTCAAGCAAATTAATAAAAGAAGAAAAAACCAAATGAGAAGGTAACTAAAGAGAAGAAGAACTATTAGCTTGAGTATTACTTAGACCTCATAATGATTACCAAAAATTAAATGTAAGCACTAAAAACTAGAATAAGATTTGGGAATTGAGGATTTGAGCTCTAATTCACATTTATCTTTTGACAATAGGGCCCATAAGTATCATATATACTCTTTACTGGCAATGGTAGGTCCCCCTAAAGGTGAAAAATATTTTTAAAAAAACATATATGTCATAAGAAAACTGACATAGTCCTAGTGAGGTTAAGGGTTCTGTTAGTTAGGAGTTGAATTTGATAGGTTTTGAAAATGTTGAGATTTTATTTAAGCACTCCCAAATCTTAGAACTGACTTGTATTTTAGTGAAAATTTTAGGATTTAAAATGAAATTTTTGCCTTAATGTCAATATATGAAAGTTAAAGTTTAATAGAAAGGAAAAGTGAGAAATGGTCCAATTTAATAAATTGACCAATCAAATGATTATAGAAAATGAGCAAAATGGAGCACCTGTGCAACTTAAGAAAGCTTCCAGGATTTTGAAGTGAAGAACAAAGAACAATAAGGAATTAGCCATATCAAAAGTAAAAAAAAATTAGTGTGATCCTTCTTATTACTTTATCTTGATAAAATAATAACACTTCTAGAGAGAGAAGTTGTTACTTATTCAACTCTTTCATTTGTTAGCTACTTCCCTCATCCTAGTCTCTTTTTTCTAGTAGTTTGTAATGTTATTTGACTTCTCTCCTTCTCCTCCTTCTAAGATCTCAATGCCTAACTTCTACCATTTTGTCCCACTTTAAGGATAGTTTGACAATTTCTCCTCTACTTTCCCACTTCTATCACTTTCAAATTATGGTCTGTAGTTAAATTTCCTATGAGGAATCTTTCTCATGACTTTTCCCAAATTATTTTTCTATAATAGGTATCCCTCAAAGTCCTAACCAACCCCGTTTTATCCTTCCTTCATTAGGCAACTCCCTAGATACCCCTTCCATAAGAAATCTACCACCTCCTCTAGCCACTAAGAATGCTTCTCAGTCTCATCCAGCTTTAAAATTTCCCCCTTGCATCCCCTTTTAGGAAATGGTCCACATTATAACTTGAAGCTCCTCTAAGATCTTAAAGTAGTCTAGTGAAGTTAAAACAAGATAAGGACATGAGTAAATTCATTTATTTCCCAGAAGCTATCTATGATGGAGTAGTTTTGCCTCCCTTAAATTTCCTATAGGTGGGTGTAGATATCTAGTCCTCCTCCTTATTTGGATTTTTCTTAGAAATAGACCATCCTTCACCTAAGTGAATGTATGGGCTTTGTCAAAATAGGGGAAAGTTAGGTTTAGAGAAAACTCTCCTTACATTAGAAATAGTTTTATCTTCAAATTTCCTAAAGATGCAAACCTCACCTGTATTCTAGAACAAGGTCCCTTACACATTATAGGAAAGCTCCTACTTGTCTAGAAATCGTACCTTAGGATGATTCTAGGTAGGAACAAGATTGAGGCAATCTTAATCAGGATAAATTTCCACAATCTAATTCTAGAATACTAGACTATAAAAGATAAGTTTCTTGGTAAGTCCATATGGGAAACCCCTTTGCTTAGACTTTCAAATAGCTAAACTAGATTGCATTAGTTTCAGATGGTGTGCATTAAATTCAAAAAGGAAGCTGAGTTACCCACTTCCACGATCATTAGAGGATGGATCTTTAGTTAATTTTATGATCTTAGCTCTCTTACGCTTAGAAACCCACCAAATCCATGACATGGAAATCCAATAGAAAGATCTTCGAAATAGGCAGCTATTGTGATCTTATATAAACTCAAATTGAAAATCATGAAGTAAAATTAAATAGTAAGGACTCCACTATAGAACTTGAGATTTAGAAGTTACTTATAGATGAAGGTAATAGTCCTTAGAATAAAACTTCTGAAGAGGGTTTTATCTCTAACAACATTATGACTCCCAAAATTTCCTCTTCAAATCCTATAATAATTAAGGAAGGGAGAGATAAACCAAACTCAAAAAGTTCCTTTCATTATTATGCCTTGACTAGTCCAATAAAAATGCCTATGAGTACTAAGATTGCCAGTATAGGAAATGAAGATTTCACCATGGTAAATAATGCTTCTATGGGTAAATTAGGGAGGAAGTCTAGTCAAAGGAAAAAATATATGGGAACTTCCTACACTAATTAACTATGTCAATACTTATTTAGAAAATCAAAGGACTTAACAATCCTAGAAAAACAAGGAGTGAAGGATGTAATTTTGGAGAAAAAGCCACCTTATTTAGACTTCTTAAAATAAAAATAAAGGCTCAAAAGTTGAAAGAGGAATTTGGTTTTTTAGGTAACAACTGGAGATTTCATTACCAACCACTCTTATCATTTTAATAGGAGACTAGTGGTTGTATTTAATCCTAATTTCATACAAGTTACTAAATTATCCAATTTAGATCAAGTTATTCATATAATTTGTCATCCAAGGAGGTCTCCAAATCCTTTCGTTGTCTTTATTATAAATGTTGTTAACTTACGTTTCTAAAGGAATATCTTCTAAAATGATTTAAAAAGATTACAAATACCAATTCAACTTCCATGGCTTCTTATCGGAGATCTCAACTACACCTTTATTTCAAATGAAGCTAAAGGAAAAAAGGTAAATAGGAAATACTTAGGAAATGATCTCAAATTAACTATTAATTAGCCAGGCATAACTAGTCTCATATTTATGTGGCAATTTTTCATATGGAATAATAAGTAAAGTGGGGAATGATTTATAAGAAAAAAATAGATAAAGCATTAGTGAACAATGAGTGACTTAACAAATTTCCATCTACTTTTACACAGTTTGGCCCTCTATGAACTTTCATCATCCAACTATCAGATTTAAGGATATGGTCAATCCAAATCATATAAAAGCTCCTTTCATTTTTATAATTTTCTCTTATAAGTTGACGGATTTTAGGAATCTATCTTATAAGGCTGAATAGAGCAGTCATTAGTTGTAAAACTTTCTAATTAGTATCTAAACTAAATGTAGTAAAGGAGGAAATCAAAATGCATAAAAGGAAATCTTACCCTAACACTAAAGCCTAGGTGAAGGCTACTAAGGATGTTTTAAAATTTTGTCAAAAGCAACTTTTCAAGAACCCCAACAATGATATGTTAAAGATGTAAGAAATCCAATCCTAGAGTAACTATACCCAAGAACTTCAATATCATAACTCTTTCCTAAGGAGAAAGGCCATAATTAATTAACTCAGAGAAGGGGTAAATGTATAGGTTTTTTCTTTAACATAATTTTGGCCCACAGGAATTTTAACAAGATCAATGCTCTGTTAGATGAACATGAAAACATCTCTATTGATCAAGCTGATGAAGAATATTGCCTTAAATTATTGTAGTATCTTATTAGGAACTAAAGCCCTTTGAAAATCCATAGTTCAATGCTTGAAAACTTTCATTGATATTATTCTTGATCCAAAGGCTTACTCCTTTCTAATAAAACAAATATCACTAGATGACATCAAGCAGGTAATGTTTAGTTTCAGACCAGACAAAGCTCTATGTCCCGATGTCTTCAAAGCCTCCTTCTTTCAAAATACCTAGGATATTACACGTAATTTAGTAGTGGAAAGTGTTCTAGAATCATTCAATAATAAAAAAATGTTAATGAAATTAAACAAAACCTACCTTTGTCTCACTCCTAAAAAGGACTATCTTACATGTATGTAGGACTTTCCTCCTATCTCCTACTGCAACTTAGTATACAAAGTTATTGCCAAGCTCCTTGCCCTAAGGTTAAAGTTTGCTCCCAAACCCCTCACTAACTCTTGCTTAAGAATTTTCACTAATGGGAGGAAAAATTGTCCAATGGCTCAAGATTTGTTTAAAGACTGCAATTGCAATTCTTTAATCAAAAGTCGCTTCCTCAAAATCGTATTTTTTCAAAGCATTTGATTCCCTAGTTTGGAAGTTCATTCTAAATTGCCTCTATACATTTGAATTCCCATTTAGTTCATCTAATGAATACAAGTATGCATTACAACTTCTTCATTTACTGCTTTGATTAATGGGAAACCTATCCCACTTTTCTAATGGGCAAGATGTGTTAGCTAGAGGGATCCATTGTCACCTTACCTATTCATATTGGCAATTGAGATGCTCACCAAGATTATGGAGAGAAACAGTTTTAGGATGAGCTACTTTAAATTTCACTACAAATATCATTAATGTAAGCTTTTCAGTATAGCTTTTACTGATGACATGTTATTCTTTTGTAGTAATGATCATGACTCATTGAAGACCATAATGTCATCTCTTAAATGCTTCTTTAATATGTTTGGGATGAGAATTAATCTAAACAAAAGTAAATTGATTGCCTTTGTAGGTGCTTCTAATATTGTTAGCCCCAAAAAAAATTTAAAATTAAGCATGATTAGATTAATTGAGTAAGTTAAGTTAGCATTAATTGAGTTGACATTAATTAGTATGTTATAGCATTAAAGAGTAGGTGGTGAGTTAATGAAATTAAATGTGTTAGTTGGGCCTTAATGAGGTAGGAAAAGAA
>JANPWT010000005.1:25627563-25648028 GCA_024678245.1 Erythroxylum densum
TCACAATAAACACATATGCCGGGAAATGTCATGAATGCATGTACAATCATGTGCATTTACAAAAATTACAATTTATGAATATATGGAGGCCATACTAGGCATGACCACACCGAGATACATTTACACATTCATAACCCATTCCAATTTACCATTTTGCCCTTCCATCGGTGATGGGATGTTACAAAAAATGCCCCCAGCTCAGTCCGTTTAACGGACATACACTGCACACTTTCAAATATTCACAATTTTGACCCTTAGGGTCTTCACCAAAGTTGTAAATCTCGAAGTCCTCTTAGAAACTACCCTAGAATAATCTCAATCTGATAACTCTAGTTAAAGTTATGCTAATTGTCCCAAGATAGGTACAGTATGATTGAGGACATAATTATGTTTGACTCTTTTGGCCATAACTTTATCATCCGACCTCCAAATGAAGTGATTATTAAACCAATTGATTTCCAACACATTTTTCTATCTCTGCATGAAAATTGGTAGCCTTTGGTGTTGATTTAAAAATGATTGATAGAAAGAAAGTGAGGGAATCGATTGGAAGAACATGAATTGGTTATGAACATACTTTGGCATGTGAGTATATCTTGGTCTATATTGATTAAATAGTAAACTTTTGGGATGTTATAAGAATGAAAATGAACTGATGATGGCTAATGAAAGTCCATGGTAATAACCCTACAGGAAAATATGCAAGTTCACATCTTAGGACTTCCGGATAGTTGGGCTTCGAAAATGAGGTCCAACATAGCAATCACAACATTATCTAGCCGCATTATTTAGAAGCACTATTGTTAGGAAATGGGACCTCCCAGGTGTGCATATATATACATACATACATATAGTATAGGTTGGTTATGGATGATATCAAAGTTGTGAATACCATATTGAATTTGGTATCGAATCAGATTCTAATACGGTACTATACTGGTATTAGTTAATATTGGATACCGTTTCGGGTAATTTTTTAAATTTATAAAATAATCCTTGAATTTTTTTTAGAAATTAAAAAATAATCTATTGTCATATTGTACTGTACACTTTATAAGTTTGCATCAACCCTATTTTCAAAAATCATAATAATAAATAATAACCACAATTAATATGAAATAACAATAATTTTCAAATATTTGAGATATAAATAATAACCATAATTAATATGAAAAAATGCAGTTACCTTCATACAAATATAAAATTAAGAATTATAAAATATTTAAAATATTACAATTTCATCATATAATAAATAATAATTATATCAAAATATCCAATAAAAAGAATAATAAATATCTTTAACTCTCAAACTGTTACAATTTATAATAAGAGTTCGTGATGAGGAACCAACCAACTAGAAGTGAAACCAATAACAAAAACATTTACAATTGTATTACATATATATAATTTAACATATACATCAAATGTAAGTAAAATTTAAAGAAAAAGAAAAATAAAAACCTGGAACTTTATTCAATCGTCTACAAGAGGATACCTGCTATAACTATACTGACCTTAGTTATCATTTGGTACAAAATCTTTATCATTGAGAGGGGCCTCATTATCATCATCATTTAAATTCAATGCAACAAATGACATATCAATATTTTCTCAATCAAGATTATCTTCCAAGTCATTCACATTTATCAAATCTGGTTCCTCATAAACCTAATCCTCCAAAAGATCAATATTATCAATAGAAATTGGATCCATTGAACTACTTGTGCTATTAATACTTGTAGTAAACAATAAAATTTAATTATTAAAAATTTATAAGAAATTATATCGAAATTAATAGTGATAATAACATATCTTTTCCGAAGCTTTATATTATAACGAACAAATACCAAGTCATTCGATCTCTTGTGCTCCAATCTATTCATTTTCTTAGAATGGATAAATTCAAACATACTCCAGCTCTGTTCACAACCTGTTGCACTCACACATTGACTTAAAATTTAAATTGCAAACTTTTGCAATTTTGAAGCACCACTTCCTAATTGATCTCACAAAGAAACTGTAAGTTGTAAAATAACAAAAGTAGCATTATAAACAAAATAAAGTGATAATTAATTTTTAACAAATAAGAAAAAGGAAATAGCTAATACTTAGAGAAACTTTTGCTCTTTATCGAATAGCAATCGACAATCCAAAATCCCCACCACATTGCTTATAATGCTTTATTTGTGAGCTCAGGAGATCTTGCATCATTTCATGGCCAACAATTGTTGTAATAGTAAATAGTATTCTTCTACTAACTTTAGTTTTCTTTGTAAAATCTAGTCTGAAATATACACTAAGATTTAAAAACGCCCCAGTTGCAAACAAAGGAGAAGAAAGTTGTATTTTCCATTTCTCATTAGTGATTGCAAGATACGGTGTATACAAAGAAGACATATGTTTCAGTTTGACCTTGATTACTTCCTTAGCCCTTTTCATGGCATAAAAAAAATATTTTATTGTTGTCTTTGCTTCACTATCAGCTAAGTGAAGCATCCTCACCAAAGGCTCATAAATACGAATAACAAATTGGCATTGAGACCAAAATTCTCTATCTTTTAGTATAATTATGAAAAGCTCTACTCCAGTATTAGACCTAGCATGCTAAGATGCAACCTACTTATCACTTGTAAATACTTGTCTTAACGTTTTCTTCATCATAACAAAATACTAAAGTGATAAGAAATTTGTTGCAAATCTCGTCACAGTAGGATGACATAAATTTCCACCACTAGTAAATTTCTCTCATCAAATTAAAATCCCATGCACGATTATAGATGAACTTGATCACCTTTTTAGCTTTCTACATAGTCTCATCATTAATATGAAAATAACTAACATCTCATATATTCTCCAGCATTAGGTCAATGTAATATGTAGCACAAGGAATCCAAAAAAAAGAATTATACTTATTCTATAACCTTCTTCTGCCTTTTTATAAGCGACATCATTGTCAGTAATGAATTGAACAATATTTTCTGGCCCTACTTCATTCACAACTTCATCAAATATTTAAAACAAAGTATTAGTATTTCTAATCAGGCCAGATGCGTCAATAAACCATAAAAATATTGAGCCATTTACAGAATAAACCACAAAATTAATAATAGGCTCTTATCTCCTATTTGTCCAGCCATCGTATATAATTGAACACCAAAAAGTAGCCCAATTCACTCTTCTTTATGCCAAATAATATCTAATTTCAGAAACTGAACAACTCAAAGTTTACCTCTTAAGTCACCAATCGAAGGAGCTTTGTATCATAGATCGTAAAAAGCTATTGCATTCACCATAGGTTGATAATAATAAGACTGATAAGCATTGAATGATGAGCCTGTATCATACCACCATCTAGCTACTGTCATATTGACATTGTGAGCGGCATTTCTTGATGACATTTTACTAAGAATTGAAGATTGAGCTCCAGAAGTTGTTTATGGTGTAAAAAAAAACTATTTACTAGCCTTATTCTTTTCCTCACATTAGATCCAGGTGTAACATTTACTTCTTCCTATACCTGAGATGGAACACTACCATTACTACTACCACCTTTAACATTTTCATAATCACCACGAAAACTAACAAACGAACTTCCACTACCAATTTCAAAATTCAACCTTTCCCTTTTATCTTTCTTATGTTGATATTCTTCAAGCAATGTTTTCATTTTCCATTTCATATCATAATTTACTTTTTTTAAGATTCTACATCTCCTTTAACCCTAACTAAATGCTTCTTTAATTTGGTGATTTCTCTATCTTTTAAATGATTGTTACAAAACAAACAAATTGTATGATTCTTCATACCTAAGACCAATTCAACATGAGCCCAAGCTGGATCATTATATCTTCCAAAGTAGTTTGATTAGCAGTACTTGAACTTCTTTCCATTTATCTGTAATAATAAATGAAGATATTAGTTTTGTAAGAAATTAATCGTTTAGTAGTTTCATCAACAAAATTAACAGTGCTAAGTCTTTCATGAGGCAATGCAGCATAATAATGTCTTTAACTCTTTATATTAATCCTAAAGAAGTAAAGATTCATGAAACTAGAGTAAAATTCAGAAATAGAGAGACTTTCCTATTGGAGGGTAGTAAATTTATGCTAAATTTAAAATTGATGTAAGTATTATGCTTTGTATTCTTGAAGGTTCAAAGATTTAAAATGATGACTAAACGAATCCAAAAATTCAAGTCACGACGTAAACATCATTAACTTCACTTAGCATGTTCATCTTTATTTTTGTTTTTTTTAGGAATATGATTATTTCCATCGACATATCTTCATAAATCTTTGCCTTTACTAAATTTCTTGAAATGGAATGCACAAATTGAGTAATTTTTTTCATTAAGATGAACTAAGAAACTTTCACACTATCCAAAGATATAATGCCAAGGTACTATAAATGAGATAAAAATGGAATAATAAGAAAAAGATTTTGAATATGCAAAGACTATGGGATGAACTAATTTTGGGATAAACAAAGGTGAATATGCAAGAGACTTGAAGAGATGGACTAATTTTGGGATAATGATAACTTAGAGATATAGATTTTAGCTTTTTTGCTAATTTATTATACAATAATTACAATTAAAAAACCTCCTCTTCGGCTCTTCCACAAGACCACAACCGAATTATTATTATACTCAATTAATTATTTACTCAATATCTAATTACCATTACAATAATTTTAAGAATATGTTAATTAAATATTTATTTTAAAGTTTTTACATTCTCAGTTTTAAGGAAGTTCAAACTTTCTAACTTTTAATTCATGCATATCGTGCATTTCAATGACAAAAAAATTTAAGATAAATCTCACATGAACCAAACCACAACCAATGAACCAAACTCATTTTATTCAAATCCAATCTATTATCCAATCAACATAAATCACAAATCTAATTCACAATTTCATTCCAACTTAGTGTATATTTCAGATTGGTTTTTATAAAGAAAGTTAAAGTTAGTAGAGGAATGTTATTCACTATTACAATAATTGTTGGCCATAAAATGATGTAAGATCTCTTTAGCTCACAGATGGAGCTTTATAAGGAGTGTGGTAGGGATTTTGGATTGTTGATTGCTATTCGACAAAGAGCAAAACTTCCTCCACGTAATTTCTTTTTCTTATTTGTTGAAAATTAATTATTATTTTATTTTGTTTGTAACATTTCTTTTGTTATCTTATAACTTACAGTTTCTTTGTGGGATCAATTCAGAAGTGGTGTTCTAGAATTGCAAATATTTGCAATTCAGATTTTAAGTCAATATGTGAGTACAACATGTTGTGAATGAAACTGGAGTGCGTTTAAATTTTTCTGTTCCAAGAAAAGAAATAGATTGAAGCACAAGAGATTGAATAACTTATTATTCATTCATTACAATTTAAAGCTTCGAGAAAGGTATGTTATTATCATTATTAATTTTGATATAATTTCTTATAATTTTCTAATAATTAAATTTTATTATTTACTGGGAGTCTTAATAACATAACTAGTTCAACAAATCCAATTTCTACTAATAATATCAATCTTTTGGCATATTAGGTTTTTGAGAAACCAGATTTGATAAATTTGAATGACTTAGAAAATAATCTTGATTAAGAAAGCGTTGATATGTTATTTAGTGTATTGAATTTGAATGATGATGATGATGAAACTCCTCTTAATAATAAAGATTTTGTACTAAATGATAACTAGGGTCAGTATAGTTATAGCTAGTATCTTCCTATAGACGATTGAATGAAGTTCCAAGCTTTTGTTTTTTCTTTTCTTTAAAATTTACTTATATTTGATGTATATGTTAAATTTTATATATGAAATGTAATTGTAAATATTCTTATTATATGTTTCACTTCTAGTTGGTTGGTCCCTTATGATAACTCTTATCGTAAATTGTAATAGTTTGAGAGTTAAGGATATTTATTATTCCTTTTATTGGATATTTTGACGTAATTATTATTTATTATATGATAAAATTGTAATATTTTAAGTACTTTGTATTATTCTTAATTTTATATTTGTACGATGATAATTGTTTTTTCAAATTAATTGTGGTTATTTTTATATATCAAATATCTAAAAATTATTTTTATTTCATATTAATTTTAGTTATTATTTATTATTATAATTTTTAGAAACAAGGTTGATGTAAACTTATAATGTATAATACAACAGTACAATATGACAATAGACTATTTTGTAATTTATAAAAATTCATAACTTTGTATTGTACCAAAACCTAATCTAATATCAAGTCCGTTATGTTATTCGCAGCTTTGGTAAAATCTGCTTGAAATTAGTGTAATTGGAACCAAATGATAATCTTGACAGAAAAGCCAATCAATTTCACCACATAGCAATCACCAATTTCATGATTTCTTATTTCCCTACATTAGATATAGATTGTATGACAAAAATGTAACCCTCCAAATCCAGTTCCTCTTAGCATCTCGACAAAACTAAAAAAGAAAACTAAAAAAGTACTAGCATAATTATTAATCATACTTTTAACAATTAACACAGGATAGTCTGAGTGCATGAACAATTTCTGCTTCTATACTAAGACTGATGTTTTTATTAGTCTTAAACTACATTTGGGAAAAAGGAAAAGAAAAGTAGATTAGTTTAATCTTCTACAATGATTAAGTGTTTATGATTAATTAAGACACCAAATTAAAAATTGATCTAGTTATACCATTTTAATACTAATTAAGACACCAAATTAAAAATTGATCTAGTTATACCATTTTAATTTTATAGAGCATTACCCATCATTATATATTATTAATTATTCCAGAAACCAAGTCTCAAGGATTACCTTAACATTTTATATGGAAATTTGAACACACGATTAAGGTATTTCCACAAAACATAATAAAGTACAGATATTTCAAGTAATATTACAAACAGGACCACAGTTGACGCACAATACATAAATCTTACGACAACAATCACAGACCAAGTTCAACAATGCAGACGGTGTCTGCTTATTTAGGCCACCACCACAATCTCAGTTACTTGAATTACAAACTTAAATCATAGCAATTCTTACTGCAGAACGAGGCATTCCTGAACTCCAGTTATCATAGCTCCACCAGAGCCTTTGCTTGTAGCAACCACCTCCTCAGTAGAGTGGGATTTGAACTCCGCATCCTTGACCAAATTCTCGCAATCCTGATTGCCATTATTCTTGTAGCAAATTGCTTCAAAGATGAGAGCACTGACTTCTCGAAATCTTTCTTCGGAGAGAGACACCTCAGCAAGGAGTCTCCAAGCATTTTCCTCAGATGCCTCCTCATAATCTTTCTTCCTCTTCAACACCATGTGACCACTAATTTCCCAAACCGCTGGATTCACCTGGGTATCAAGAAGCTCGGGACTGACTTCCCCAAGAGCTTGTTTCTCAGCATAACACTGTACATTCGACAAGTTAAGACTATGCAATTACCACCGTACCTTGACGAAATAATCACTTGGACCAGGCTCAAAACATTACCTGCGGGAAAAAAAAGATGCGGTTTCCACAATCTGAGATGAGAACATTGAACGGTATGTTGTTATTTTGAAGACAAATGCAAGCATTGGAGACGGTGGTAGACAAATCTTGCAAAGTATTTCCACCCTCAAAGATTAGACCTCTGACTGGATAGTTCACAAGCTCGGATATTTTCACTCCAACATCCAAGGTAGTTATCTTATTAGCAGGAGCTTTCTCAACAGGAAACGGCACAGTCAAGTAGTAAGCCTGATCCATAAAAGTTAAAATTCTGTCATCAACAACCTGCAAATAATTTTGTTTGCCAATCCACACCACGAAGTTTATATCCAAATACCCAAACGGTAAATAACCTGGAAGTGGAGGTGGTTGATTGTAGCAAATGCGCCCAAGCTGTTATAACCCAATCGGAAAAAAGGACTCCCAGCCTCAACTGCCATGTAAATAGCGAGCAGTAAGCTCTCATGGTCGATCCTCTGAGGCAAGCAATCCAGAATGGAAGGGATCAACAACACATGCCCATACTCGATTGGGCTAACCTATAACAGTCACAAAAGAAATATTGTCAATCCTTTAATGCCACCACATAGGCAGCTCCCTCAATCTGAGAGGGGTAAAGAATTACTACAAGAAAAAAAGTACTTACATTGATGGCAACCATGCTGGGTGAATTTTCACAGTCAATTGGGGCACTGGGGAAGAACTGAACTTCACCATCCTCGCTGGCTTCAAACTGGAAGAGGACCTCTTCTTGGCCAACCTTCGTGAAATTAAATTTGTTACCATCAAATGGCTGGAGGACCTTGTCAACTCGGAACTCGGTTGGTCGCTTCTTCAAGTGACGGCCCTCGTTCAGCTGGGCAATGAAACCATACCGGCCAGGTATCACCTAAACCAACATAAACAGAGAGTACGGCACCAAAGCCCATAACCATTAAATACTACGTTGCATAATCTTGACTCCAAAATGAAAATGAAAATTAGCTAACAAACATACCTAAACAAAATATTAAATAAAATACTAACAAATACAGCTTAATAAAATATTAATAAACAAACCTTGGTTTCGCACGCAGTGACATCATAGCGAAAAAGTCCCCTTTGCACGCGATCTTCCCACTGAAAGAAATCCAAAAAGAAAGAAAATTTTGAACCTCAAAACAAGATGATCACACCTAATAACAGCAACACGAAATTATTCATTTGCTTAAAGAAGGGTACCTCCCCAAGAAGAAGAGAATCAAGAAATGCAACTGGAGGCTCGCCAGAACCATGCTCGATCAACTCCTCCTCGTTAATCTTGTTGACCCTTTTGAAAGCATACAAAGGGAGCTTTGCACCTACCCCATTGGACCGACAAATAGAACACAAAACCCAGTTACGAACAACGCCTAAACAGATCAAAAACCTCAAAAAAAAAAAGGATCCAATATTTCAATCATGCATCATAACCCAACAGAAACAATCCATCGAGCACCTCGAATGCAACAGTCCCGAAGGCAATTGCGACCACAACCGCCATCACGTCGGGCACCACCTTCAGCCTCCTCCTTCTGGTAATTGGACACGACGGTCGGAACCCTCTTGATCCTCAACATCATCTCCATGCTGCTGTTGTTGCTGTTCATCTTTACACGATCTTTTTTGCTTAACCAATACCTTAAATACCTTCGTTTTTGGCTAATACAATAACTTGCTTCGTAACTAGGTATACAAACAACGAGTTTTTCTACCTAAACAAGAGAGATGAAGAAAGACGAGCCACCGCCAGCAAGGAAGAGGAGATCGGAAGGGCTACCGCCTTCGGAAGGCAAAGCGCCACGCCCGCCGTGCGGCGAAGGGTTGCTCTCAATCACACATCCCCTGCGTCGTACAGCACGGACATAAATTAGGGGTCGCGTTACTCCGTGTATAGCCGTGATGTCTGCAACTTGTTATACCCCTTGGTCTTTACACCCACACCACCCACAACACCCAAACACCCAACAGCTTCTTCACAAGAAAGAACCGAACTTTTTCTCCCTTCTACGTAGAAACCTACCAAAACGAGCAATTCCCAGACGGTAAAAATAACAAAATGTGGTGGTTTAAGGTCGAGTTGGAAAGCCAAAGCAAGATGGGTAAGTGGATATATGTTGCTTCTTTCCAGAAATGCTGCTAATGTTACACACACACATATATATATAGGAAGAAAGAGAGAGAGATAAGAGGAAGTTGGTAGTTGTGGCTGTGATTTAAGCTAGTGGCAATGATGGGATGTTTGTCTCTGGTTCTCAGCTTTGAGTGGGGTTCGGTTTATTTTGGTCTGGCCCGGCCGATGGACTCAGGGCCGCAACTCGCAAAGCGTATTCCTGCGCTCTCCTTCTGGCTTCTGTCTCTACTGCCCTGGGGTTTCATTTACTTTACGGATGGTAGATAAATACAAAGCTGATTTGGATTCGAACTTTCACCAAATTTGTTGGCTAACATTTTTGCACGGAAGTGTCACTTACGTCTGCTTTACCAATATTTTAGCTTTTGACGATCTTTAAAATATTCACTTGTCACAGTGGAAAAAATAATGCTACAAAAATAATAAAAAAATAAAAATAACACAAAATAAGAAAGATTCCATAACATCAACTTTTATATTACTTTTTTCTCAAAGAATATTAAGGAATATTTTCTCTAACTAAACGACGAAAGCAAATGTCAAACGAACTATATGCAAGCACAGAAGTTAAGTTATATTCAAAATTTCACTTAAACTAAAATGTTTAAGATCGTGCTAAAAGCATGTTTATCTCTATTATATTACTTTTGGATCAATTAAATGGCACCCTCTTTAGCTCTAACGGATACCATAAAATTTACAGAATAACAGAAAGATAGATTTTACATTCAAGTAAAAAATTAACATCCTTATTTTTCAATATCTCCGCTATTTTCAAATGTTGAGATCTATTATAACTTTAACTCTTAATTATCACTTCATTCAAGATCTTCTAACAATCTATTATAACTTTAACTCTTAATTATCACTTTATTCAAGATCTTCTAACAATCTATATCTGATTGATAATACAATGTAATCTTGCTGAAGCTCTAATAGCATATTGCCCTAGATTTGCTTTTCACATTAAGTCCACTAGTTATGATGTATTTAGCTAACCTTCCTTTTAAAGCACATCGCAAGGTCACTAAAAAAAAGCTCGGAAATTTAAGAGTTTAACAGTGGTCAATAACCACGAGTATACGACGACCCAATTTCTTTCCTGGGGATTAATTTAACCGAATTCAATATTCATGCATCTTCGTGGCCTTTCGACAAACGGGTAGTTTCTTTTCATATGAACAACTGTGCGAGTATTAGTTCAATGAAAAGATATTATTTGTTAAACTAAAATATATTCACCAAAATCTAAAATCATTCTTTCAGTTTAAACATAGTTTTAGAGGTTCCTAAAATGTAAAAATTATTATTATTAAAACGAGTTTATTGACTAATTATTCAACCATGTAAATTACTAAATTCAAAGTATATTAAAAGGAAATCAAATCATATGTTATCCTAATTTAATTTATCTTATTTTAAACTAATATTAATCACATTTATACACAATATATTTATAACAGAAATCTTCAAAATATGTAACGTTGAATAAGTACGGTTGTACTGTGCAAAAGATATAATTCACGACTCACTCGTGTAATCCTATGATTTGGTTTCACTCACCTTCTATGAAGTTTCTTCGATAATGAGAGAAAAAAAGCAATGAGCGGACGCCCTTTGGCCGAGTCCTTACCTCCTAAACCAATGGTTGGTGTTTAATGCTTAGAATCATCATTTTCTTACGTCCTTTATCTTTGGACAATTCATCCGTTCATTTCTTTTTCATTATCGATTCTCTTACCCTTGAATATGACCGTAAGGGAAATTTTGAGGAAGAATTATTCGATTTATTCTTTTACATATGCCAAAACTAATATTTATGTAAAGCTTATTAATCATTTATTTATATTCACATATGAACCGAGTTATCCATATGACTTCTTTTTTTTTTTTTGCTGTGCTTAAAAATTTGTAGGTAACAGTAAGTGTTTCGACACAAATTTTCTAAATGATAGCTTATTAAAGTAGTACTCAAAAATAAATATTTTGCAGTTTTTTCTAATTTAAGTACCAAATGAAAATAAATTTGATAATAGATTACATTTATTTTTTTTTTAACTACAATTTTTTTTTTCGTGGCCAAAAAATTTTGGCGAATAGGCTACGTGTTCGTAGCTAAAATTCAAATCAATCTGAAAATAAAATCAACTGTCTAAACAACGTTTTAGCGAATTGTTTGACAAAGAAATTTCCCTCTGGTTCTCTCACGTCTAAACATCCATTGCAATGACTCTCTCTCTCACTTCGGTCGTCACCGTCAAGCCCTGGGTTTTTATCTTTTCACGTTGTGTCTAGGTGCCAAGCTTTGAGTCCGAACCCAACAACCTGGCTGTGGTTGTCACATGTGCATTTACGGTTGATTCCAAAGCTGCTAGCCAGAAGAATCAAATCAGAGGTTAATAATTCTCCTACAAACATTATACTCCGAATTCAGAAACTTACTTACTTAAATCACTCCTCAGAACAAGAGATAATTGGGAGGATAAATCGATTTGTTTTTACAATATAAAAGATTTTGAAATCAATAATTTTCATATACCTGGTTTTGACAAAGAAGATATAATGTTTGATCTTGATAACAATTACCTTCTTTGTATAAAAAAATTTGGTTTCTTTCTCCTTATCTTTTTCTTTAGTTTATTCGCACTTTTTTTGAAGATGTTTAGTTTTTCTTAAATGTATAAATTAAGGTTGAGAGAGGATCAATTTTATGTGTACCTTTTTTTTAATATGATACGTCCATCAAGTATTAATGTGTAATTAATTAACGGATGTTAATTTTCTATATTAATAATTTTCCCTAATAATAACATATTTGAATAGTTGTATCTAAATAAGAAGTTACTAGTCTCAATCCCAAATTTTTAGCAATTTAAGAAAGTTGCCTTTTGACAACTTTCAACATTCTCCCATTTAGCCTAAAATTGGATGAAACTAATGTATAAGTATGATGCATTTACAATTAACCACCAAAATTGATCCTCAAAATATCATAATTATCTAAATGTGATAAAAACACTAAATATGGGTTATGGCAAATATATATTTATTACATAACATGCTCCCATCTATTTACCACAAACACCAATATTTTACTATACTAGACCAATAAATGACATATAAATTTCATCATGGTTCACAGTAATATTTCTAGTAAATTAAAGTTTTGCCATGAATACAATTATGTGCACACTATAACTAGAAACAATAAATGGTGTATATCATAGACACATCAATGAGTTCAAAATTTCAACTTCATTAGATGCATCATTCAAAAGGACAACCAAGACCCATTCTTTGTACGTGTTGTTTAAATGCATTTAGTCGTAAGCCTTTAGTTAACGAATTTACTATCATAAGATCTGCTTTAATATGCTCAATAAACACTCTCTATTTTTGAACCTCCTCCTTCATAGCAAAATACTTTAGTTCCATATGTTTGGCACCTCTTGAGTATTTGTCGTTTTTTTATAAGAACATTGTTGTAGAATTATCATAATAAAATGTCTTAGTAATGATGTCGACAACTCCAAATCTTGAAATAAAGTTTCGCAACTATAATATGTGTATTGTGGCTTCAAAACATGCCACAAATTCTACTTCCATGGTAGATGAGGCAATGATAGATTATTTAGTTGTTTTCCATGATATTCCTCCTTTGACAAGAAAGAACAAATAACCATAAGTTGACTTTCTGCTGTCAATGCATTCAGCAAAATCTAAATGTGAGCATCCAATCGCTTCTAATTGATTAGATCTTCTATACATGACCATGTAATTCTTTGTTCTTGAAGATATCTTAAATTTTTTTTGTAACTTTCCAATGATAAATTTCGAGGTTACTTTGATACCTGCCGAGCATTCCAACCACAAAACTAATATCCGGTCTTGTATAAGTTTGTGTATACATTAGAATTCTTACAACAGAAGCATAAGGAATTGACTCCATTTGCTTTCATTCTACATCATTTTTTGGACATTGCATAAGACTAAATTTATCTTCTTTTTGAACCGGAACAATTCTAGAAGAACATTTTTGCATATTAAATCTCTCTAGAATTCTTTTAATATAGGTATTTTGAGAAAATCATAATAATCCTTATGATCTATCACAAAATATTGTAATTCTTATCACATAAGATGCATCTCTCATATTTTTTATTTTAAAATTCTTCGAGAGATAAGCTTTTATTTCAACATACTCAATTCATTAGTAGCAAGTAAGATATCATCAATATATAAGACTAAAAATAAAATTTTGCTCCCACTAATCTTTCAATATATACAACGATCAACAAGATTTTCTTCGAAACCAAAAGAGATGATGGTATCATTAAACTTAATATATCATTGCCTAAAAACCTGTTTAAGTCCATATATTGATTTCTTGAGTTTACATACCATATGACATTTTCCTTCGATTGAATCAAATTCTTGATCTAGTTATATAAGACTAATCCAAACATGTTTGAAGGATGATTTAAATTGCATTCTGCCTCTACCATTTATATACAATTACATAATTTATTCTCTTTTTTTTCATTTTTTAAACTTTTATTTTAAATTAATTATATTGAATTTCTTATAATTTGATATTTTCATTTCAAAATTTTTTATTTATATTTCTTGAACTTTAGTTAATTATTATATAATTAATTATTTTGTATTATATTATTATTTATAATTTAAAATAATATCGTATCAAAATTTAAGAGTTTTAATATTATATAATTTATGATAAAATAAAAATTAAGAAATATAACAAGAAAATTATGTGATAATTAAATAAAACTATAAAATAAGTAGTATTGTTTTAAAAATATATACAAATTAAAATAAAAATCTTAAATTACAAAGAACTTTAATATATTTGACCTAGGATTAAAAAAAAAAGAAAAAGAAAACCACAGAACTACTCTCGACGAAATGTTTTTGACTGCCTACGTGGGGCGACGGTTCACCCTATAGATAAGTGGAGGGCATTGATTCCGAAATTAGTACAGACACCTTATCAGAGAAGCAGAAGATGAAAACCAGACAGAGGCCTCTCAAAGCATCTAAGATTCGGAATCATTCCGTGCGAAGCAACTTTCTACGTGGCGGTCCTAATGGTCGATGATTGTGACCTGCCACTTGAATCCCACCTTCCCATTGATGGAAGATCCCTTTCAAGTTTCCAATTGCCTCCAGGTACCCACCTCCTCCTTATTCTAGTGGTAGTCTTTAATAATTAAGAAAAAATGGAAAAAGGTTGAGCTTTTGGTGACGTGCATGGTCAAAGAACAGAAGTTTTCCTTGGTGTGGGGATGGCTGAAACTGCGTTGGCTTTCTCCAATTTACCCTTCTAGAGTCAGCAAACGGTCCATACACTGTTGAACACGGGGACAAACGGAAGGAAATTTCCTCGTCCTAACGTACGTTTCACAATAATATGAACCTTTTCGTGAAAACAACCAGATGTAGGAGACCATAAAAGTTAATTCTATGATGGTCAACAATCTGAAAAGGGGCAAATAAAATATAGATTCTAAAATGGGCAACAATCAAGAAGCTTCACTTCCTGATCTCTTTCGATGATGAGCACAATTCATGTTTTCCTTATTCATTATTTATATGAAACTTGTTTTTATTGCTCTACTGTTTTTAATCTGAATTTTTGCATGGGCTATAATGGGAAACTCTTCCCCTCCCCTCTCACGATCACTGCATAAACATACATTAATTTTTATATATATATATGCCTTGCTATAATGATTCATGCTATATGTATGTGTATGTGTGTGTGCTTTGCTATTATTGTATACTACATCCGGGAGTGGGGGCATATGCCTCATTGTGTCAACAAGAAACAAATAATTTTGATATATATATTTAATACAAATTGGGAAAAATAAATTAATTTAAATGTAAGTTAATATAATTTTACTCACATAGCTTTCAAAAATTGAAAATTTCCCCTCAACTTATAGGTCTAGCTCCTTGATCATATTATAGATTTAACAACTTTTATTCTTATACTTTTAATATCTTTATTGTTGATCTATACCTTATAGTCAATTAGTTAGGTGTAATTAATTAAAATAATTATTTAAAGATATTCTTTATCTTATACATGTTCATATATAAATGATAAAATTCATAGGATAAATATACATTCAAATAAAATTATGATAAAGTCATAATTATGAGATTTATATTATATTTATATCAAGTCAAGTTACCGCACCCCAATGCACAAGGTTCCTTATTTTGCGAGGGTCACGAGAAGATCATCAATGTACGCAACCTTCTCTTTGTAATTTTTACAAATAGTCTATTTCTATGATTTGAACATGTGACCTTATGATTACAATCATAATATGTTCATGTATTATCCAAATTGTTTATAGTCATTATTCTATTAAGATTGGATATTAATAAAGCCTAAAAAGACTACCACATATTATATTTATTCCTTATAAAGGAAGTAATAGATCCCATAGCTAGACTAAAGTATTGAGATACTTAAATAAATATATCAGTATTTATTAGGGAACAAATTCACTGAACTAATCCCATATGAGCAATTCATTTGAAACATTACTTGTATGTCTATGAAAATTTTAATTGTGATAATTGTAAAAGTGATCATTTAACTTGAGATTACCAAAGTATCTCATATATATATTGATACTATTTATGACCTATTCTAGTCAAAGGTAGCTCAGTTGGTAATTATTGGATATAATATAAACTAGATGGTGGTAGTTAAATGATCAATATAGGATTCATCCCCTAAAGTGATTATGGAGAAAGTTTTATTATTCTTGATTAATATTAATTTGATAAATCCTTGGTCAAGATGGAATGACACTGATATGCACCTAATTGTTGATATATTTAACCCTTTACGCTTAGTAATTAATGATATAAAAATTCTTAAGATACTCACTTTAATTCTTATATCGTTTTAGGTATAATTCAGATGTAAAGGAGCTAAAGTGAGTCAAAAACACAATGTTTGAGTCATATTCTTGAGATCAACACTCACGTGGCTTTATAGAGTAAGAAGAAGAAGGATTAGAGCAAAAGAGTCAAGAAAATGCCAAAAGGAAGGAAGAATAGCATATGTCATGGCTTAAGATACATTTATCATAGCTGTGAGAGGTGTGTCACGCCTATGACACACCATGTTATGGGCGTGACACTAATTGCATGGACATGATGGCCCATGTCACGCCCATACAAGGTGTCTTTGTGAGCCACCTCATCCGAAACCCTACATTTTTGTATAAAAACATTGTTTTTGTGACGACAATGTTATGTTTTCGTTTGGGAAAAGTTTGCAGAATTGACAAAGGGGTTTTGGGAGAATGAAGGGGGGGAAACCACACATCCTTTAGAGTCCTATGGAGGGCTAGGCTTCTTGACATCGGTTTGAAGGTGATATCAATGCCGAAGAACCCAGTTAAACATTTCTCTCATTGTTTGTTGTTCTTTCTCTTAGGGATTGATTGTGTTATCCTATGTTTAATGTTTGGGTATTGTGTGAGAATGATTGAATACTTTATTTGATTATTTTTATGTAAAAACCCGTTGCTATATTTTCAATATAATCCGTAATTGTTATATTGAGATTCATTTGTAGCGACTAATGGTTTCAAATTATTAGGGATAATATAGCCTAGGTTAAATGACCCGAGCTTGTATAGTTGTCTACTTGTTTAATCTGTTTTCCTAATCCATAATGTGGCTGTCTAATTATATCTAGAAAGCTTATTCTAGGTTGTTTGATAGCTATGTTTAATTAACGAGCTCTTCTTAATTAAATATGACTTAAGGGAAAACTGGGGTTAATAGTGCTTATTGTTAACCTACGATTAATAGTTTCTAGGAGAGGTATAATAACAACAATTTAATAAAATATGTTTAACTGGGTGTAAGTTGAGATTGAACCAAAGAACCAGGTCTTAATGAATTCATCACTTTCATCATTTTTCAATGTTTTCTTTAATATGTTTTCATTAGCTTACTTTCATTTTCATTTTCTTATTTTAAACCAAACAAAACCCCCTACAACCTAAACACTAATTATTTTCATAACAAAAGCTAACTAAACACTCTCTGTAGGATCGACTTAGACTCACCGCTATTATACTGTTTAGTTTATTTTTTGTAGCATTACGACATGCCTACGACCAATTTTAACGTCGTTGCCAGGGAGTGTGGTGCTTTAGTTTTTATTTTTTTTATTTTGATTGGTGTTTTGTACATACTTGTTCATAATTAGTTTCCTTTCAGTTATTTATTGATCTTTTCACTTTTTGTTTAGTGTTTACATGTTGAAAAAATATTTATGGATGGAAGTAATTTTTTTATAATCACATTCCCAATCTTATGGCCATGTTTGGAATGATCATACTAACTTTAGTTATAGATGGGATAAGCAGGAAATTTACTTCTTTAATAGTATGCAAGATACACAACAATTCTCTTATAGACCAGAAGCTTCTTATTACAACTTAAATCTATCTTTGGAAGAATTGGTTAACGCTGCTGCTGCTAATACTCTACAATTCCAGTAGGATGAAAGACAATTTTGGTCTAGTTTCCAGAATTTGTAGAGCCAACAAAACTCAGGTACATATCTGAAAGAATTGATTAATATTATGAATGCTAATGCTTTACAATTTCAATATAGTATATAACAGCAACTTCAATAGTTTCAGAAGGAGACAAAAGCAAACATACAAAACTTGGTAAGCCAGATAGGTAAGATGATGGAAACTCTCGATCACCTAGAATCATAAAGCGAAGAGGCGTAACTATCTCAACCTGAAGTGTACCTAAGGGACATTAGTGCAGAGGCCTTACAGAGTGAAAAGTATCTTGATAATATTACTCAAAGAATTGCTTCTGTGGAAGAAGTGGAGAAGGAGCTCAAACTAGAAAGGGATACTTGTTTTATCTCGAAGGTAAATACTGAGTTCCTAATTGTTGTTAAAATTGACTCTTTACCTTTACTTAGCATGTTAGAGAAATTGACCGAATAAGAAAAAAGTGAAGAGACATTTGAAATATTTCTAGAGACTTAGTAGAGATTGAAAGTCAAATAATAGGGAAGATATTGAATGTGAATGATTATCAATCAAGGCCCTATCCTGAACAACCTCACATGGAAGTAGCTCAAACTGTGACACCAAAAGATCATAATTTTATTATGTGAGGGGAAAACATGGAGTCGAGCTAGTGACAATAAACAAAGATGTTGCTTGGGAGGTAACCCAAGGGAAGTTAAAATTCTTTGCTTTTACATTTATGCATTTAGTTCTTATACGCATGTGTGTTTTTAGTTGTTTTAAGTTTTCAAAAAAAGAGAGAGGGGGAATTAAACAAACAATTTCTCTTTTTTCTATTGCTTCTAGGACTATATAGTCATGATTAAGGTGTGAATTGACTAGAAGAATCCATGGTAACTTGAGCACGTACTTTTGATCTTGTGATTGGTCAATGTGCCTTATCTTTAGAAGAGTAGTGATGGTGGACAAAGCCAATGAGATTTTGAGCCTTTATAGACTGACACATCCATATCTGTCTTATTGTCTTTTGTTTATATGTGACCTTCATAACATGTAGATCCTTACTTTGCTTTGATTTTCTATTTAAGACCATATTTTATCACATGCATTAAAGTGGAAATTATGAGGCATTCTTTGTTTTTCTGGACCCGTTATATGATTTTCCTTTTAATAAGCCCCTTTGAGCTTTGTTATCCTTTCTTTGTGTACTAACTAGATTACATGCTTTTAAACTTAACCAAATGTCCTACCCAAGCTATAAAGCTAGTGGAGCATTTGTGATTGTTGAGTTTGTGAATGTATAAAATTCTAATTGTGGGGGTATGCATATGTATGGGATGGTTATAATTGTTGGAGTGTTATTTTATGTCTTATCATTGAAATTCCCATGTTTGTATAGTTTCTTTCAATGTTTATATATAAAAAAAAGAAGAAAAAAGAAAAGAAAAGAAAGAAAAATGTTTAAATAAAATTATTAAGGAGGAAATGCAAATGTGTTGCAAAGTTGTTTATGATTATTTTTTCCTCTTAAAGTTGTATTAAATGAGTTACTTGAGTATATTGGATATGAGGTGGATGTTGCTTTCAATGGTCACTCCTTATGGTTACAAAGTCTTGTTGATGATAAGCTTTTGTGAGTGATATATGCTTGATATGGTTTGTGTTGAGTGAGATTGAATTTGAGCGAGGAAATATAGTTTTTGCATAATTATGAGTGAATGTTGGTTATTGCACTTGATGGCATCTTGAGTGTTTTCCCTTATTTCACTAGCTTTGATGGCTTTCATGCTACTTTATCCAAATGAATATCACCTTATCTTTGCCCACATTACAACTTAAAATGTCCTTTAATTCATGATTTTGCATGTGAACCTTAGTATTGGAGAAATGAAATGATTTGTAAAGTTATGGAATGTCATGATCATGAATGGTATTGAGTGTACCCATGAATATATCTTATTTAAACACATTTTGTGCAAGTCTACCATTAGATTGCTCAGTTTTTAAAAGTGATTATTTTTTTAATTAATCATGAGTAGAAGTTTTGAATGTTAAGTTCTTGCTATGATTTTTGAAAGTCATTCATCTTTGTTTATGATTATGTATTCTCGAAAAATATGGGAACTAAGTAAATGTTTTTGGGTCGATGATCTTAATTTTTGTAAGCGATCTAGAAGGGGGGGTTGAATAGATCTTTAAGCTTTTTGAAATTTTCTACAATAAAATCAGAAGTTAATTCACACAAAAACAATT
>JANPWT010000005.1:25756288-25770811 GCA_024678245.1 Erythroxylum densum
AAACAACATAGTCAAGGTGTTTCTTCCTGTTTAATTATCTTTTCCTCGCATTGATTTGGGACCATTTGCAGGTCATGTATGATGCTTCTGGTGTTAGGCTTCATGCAGGTCGCCAAGCTGAAGTAAGATCATGTTCCTAGTTAAATAGTAAATAGTTTGTCATGTATAACTTCTAGTTTAAGTCAGCAAACTTGTCAATGACCTACTGCAACTACATTGTGATGGAGCAAATGAACCATGACTATCTAAAAGTAGATTACTTATCAATAGTTTTCGGAACTGGTTATCTTCTCTCTGATATCTTAATGTTTGAAACTTTTTCTTCCTATTTACCATAAAACTTTATTTTTGATACATTACAGAATTGATAATGGTGACTTCTTCATGTTTTCTGTATAAACAAATGAGCATTTGTATACATGTACCTTATCTTTTTGAATGCCTCTCCAAAATTCTTGATCGTCTGTTAATTCTTCTAAGTCTCAGACCCCACAATTCAGTTAGATTCCTGCTGGTGTGTTGTTGTTGTTTTTTAATCTGTTAATCCTTCTAAGCATAGTGCATATCAAACATCATGTTGCGTTTCTCATTGTGCCATTTTTTTGTTTTCATGTATATGGTTCTGATCTAAGTTTGTTGTGACTTGTAATTTTACTAATTTGTACGCATTGCTTATTGCAGTTATTAAACCAAATAGTTTGTGAGCTACCTCCTGAACACCCTGTCTCAAATATTAGACCTCTAAGAGACTCACTTGGTCATACTCCACTCCAGGTCAGTTCCTTATTGCCTTATTCATTGCTTTCTTGCATTGGGTAGTGATTTGCACATACACATATCTAATTCAGGCACACTTGCTACAATTTGGTTGGGATATACCTTTTATGCTTCAGATCTAGTGTCAGAAACCTCAATCCTTTTCCCTCTTTCGCTCTTCCCAAAGTTTATCTTCTGGGCTGCCATGGATTTAATGGTTTACATCCAAGAACCTTTACTTTTACATTGACTATTGTGTGGCAGTGTGTTCTTAATATAGTTCTTTCGGCTCCTTGATCAATAAACAATGGCTTCCTTGACAAAGTCATTTTTGCTGGCCAATATGCTGAGAATGGTTAACATGCTGATGCGCCATATAAACTTAATCTCACTTTTGGGTCGATGTATTTGCATGAAAAGCAGCTACAAAAGAATCCTGGGCACTTGCTGAATGATTGTCCTTATGTTAATCCATGCAAAAATGTGTTCATTTGTCAAAATGCATGAAGATTCTGAGTAAATATTCGACTTTGCCTCTGGTGCAGGTTGCTGCAGGTGCTGGACTAGGGTGCTTCGTGGCATTCCTCATGAGTTCCCCCCGGGGATTATATGGCTGACGGTGACTTGAAAAAATCTGGGTTACCTGTTCAAGCTCTTGACATCATCTACCTGAGTGGAAGTGAATCTCCCAAGCAGTACCCTCCGACTTAAAATCTTGTTGCCTGGGTCCTCGTTTGTGGATTAAGACACCATAACTGAATACGGTTGTGTAAATTTCGTGGAATACATTTGTATATATGTCATGGGAGATAGAATGAATTAGCTGTTGGTTTCATTATTTACTTAACTGTGCTATTGAACTATTCGAGAGAAGTGTAAAGTTTAATCTGGACACTGAACTTAAGAACAGTAAATATCTTCCATTTCTGGTTATTTTTGTACTGTTGAATTTCTTTTTCTTTCAGTCAAACAATTCAACCTGGTCTTTACTTATTCTCTGGCATCAGATGACCAAGAGACGGAAACAAGTTAGTGCAATTGGTTAACCAAATCAGCCAATATTGTTTGAAGTGTCCAGGTGGGCTGAAGATGGTTGCATTTGCGACATTGTTATTCAATCGTGAAAACAGTCTCTTTCAAAAACGAACATAATAAACACATTTATTACAATTGTGTCAGAGAAGAGAGGGAGGGAGGCTGACATTGTCGCGAGTGGGACTGCAATTTCATGAACAGGCATCGATAATGCTTCAATCCCTTGTTACCTCTCAATCCTTTCAAAATTTTTTGTTGAGGGAGCAAATTTGGGTTTAGTTGTAAGATTGCCAATTTTAGAGCCTGAAAATGTTTACAGGATAAAAGCGAACCACTTGGGGCCTGCTACACACACAAACAGGAATCTTCAGGTTCGGCTTATGGTTCAGGTCTCTTGCTCAAGCTTTGCTTCGCCTCCATTACATAACTTTCTAACTGTGGGCTCCAGTACTTTGCAGGTTAACATAACCTTCTGACAAAAAGTCATTTCATCGGTGGACATGAGTTCTCAAATCTGATAAGAAAGCAGGAAAAGAACTGAAGAAAGTTTCAGGAGCACGTTACGGATAACCTTGACATTAGGAAAAAGGATCGTTTTATCTTATACTTTGGCCGCAGAGCGCAACTTGAAAATTGCAATGCTTCACGATTGTGCTTGCTTTCCTCTTTGTTGATACACTTTAGTTTCTTCTGATATATCAAAATCAAAACATTTCTTTAGTGTTAAAGTAGCGTTAAAAATTTTGGGAGGACAGAGATTAAACACTCTCATCAATGCAGCCTCAAAAAAGAGCCTCTACTGGGACATAAGATTGACTAACCCTAACTCTTTGATCCTTCCCATGGTTCAGCCTTCTATATAACTTTGTTTATTTAGTTACTAAGGATACAAATTGTGCTCCATGGTAGTGAAAATACCCTTTAGAAATGAAGCGAAAGCTCCTGAAATGGACCATTCAAGCACTGGCACCAGTAGTTATGGTAGCTACCATGAAATATTCCTAGGGTCCATACTCTTAAAAATCAAAGATTCCGTATACTAGGACACCATGTCCTTGTTAAGGGACCTAGAGAATGAGGGATAAATTGCTGGAGCCAAGAGCAAAACTTTTCAAAGTAGGAATTTGTAGGCCTACTACTAATACAATAGACGTCAAAGCTTAAGGGGGACAAAAAAAGAAAAGAAAAAACCTTCCCATGGCTAAACATTTGTCTTGTTCGATCAACCATTAGAAAAGGTGAAGGGCATGAGAATATGCTTTCACCGACCTTATCTAGTCTCCACCAATTGTCTTCAATGCTCATTTCTCTTGCATGTTCTCTTGTCGATCTATCCATCCAGCTGCCTTCTTGCATGCCTATTACATCAGCCTAATGGCTTTTGTGCCAATGTTTCCTAGTTTTAACACATCATGAGTGGCAAGTTTTTTGTGGTCTATTCCTAAATCTTCGAATTTCTTATAGTCTAACTTACTTTTGGGTATATATATGTCACGACTTCGTTCCACATTAAAGATAAAATTGGGTGTTTCAATCTAAAACATGGATAGATCCTATCTTGTATCTTATTTGATAATTGGAACCATCAAAGTTTGCCTAGAGTTTTTTCTGAATTCACGCTTCCTAATATCATAAACCAGGAGGACATGGGGTCACATTTTAAAATTATAACAGTAAATTTTTTGAAGGCACTAAAAACAAAAAGTTCCAATCATTAACTAGTTGCTTGTAAAAATAATTAAATGAAGTACATATATGAATAGCAATCGCAAAGTCGTTGATGGGCTAATGGTCTTGTTAAATTATATTACATTGATTTTAATGGTTCTTAGTTAAGTGAAAAGTTTCTCAAAGTGAAGAAGCAAAGATCTAAATTTAAACTAATGCTAGTTATATGAAATTTTTGTCTACACATAAATATAGGCTTGTTGATAAATCAAAACAAGTAAAAGACTCTTGATCATCATGATCTTTGTTCATATTGTTGAACTGTTTACAAACCTTTGAATATCATCAATAGTACTATTAACTTTGAGATTTGGAGAGCATATGATGGCTTCTCCTTATTCCTTTGTCCATCTTCTCTAGCCTTATTCTCTTTAACTACTCTACTACTATTCTTCCTTTTTATTTTCCTTCTTTAGTTTTTGCTCATTTTTTGACCTTTGTTGTCCTTGTTCAAA
This sequence comes from Erythroxylum densum, assembly GCA_024678245.1. Lineage (NCBI taxonomy): Eukaryota > Viridiplantae > Streptophyta > Magnoliopsida > Malpighiales > Erythroxylaceae > Erythroxylum > Erythroxylum densum. Next base: position 25,760,263 of record JANPWT010000005.1, read on the forward strand.
TTCTTTGCACTACTCACTTCTCTTCTCGTCTCATCTACATAGCTCATTTTAGGAGCCATAATTCGACTATCTTGTTATACTCTTTCCCTTTTGCTTGTGTTTGCTTGGGGTGGAAGGACATTTAAGTCTTCCCATATAATTGTTTTTTTTGCTTAAACTATTTCTTACCATTTTCAGGTATCAAAATTTCAAACTTTCCTCTGCCTAAAGTTGGTCATTGCTTGTTTAGGTATGACTTTTTGCAAAAGTATCTTGGCTTTTTCCCTCTTCTTAAGTAATTTCCCTTCCCTACCCTCATCTGCTACTGCCTCGTCTCTTTTTGCAAACATTCCTCCTTCTAAATTTGAAACTGAGCCTAATCCATTAAGCCATGCCTCAAGTAGGAGCTAGAAAAAAGTTGTATGTGTTCTAGGAGGTCTCTTCCTGCATTACTATGGAGGGTCGAGCTATTGTTGCACCAAAAATTGAGGTGCTCAAGGCTAGTGCAACTAGTTGGAAATCATCCCTAGTTGGAAATCATTAGAAAGCTATTGTGTATTGATGAGAACATAATAAAAAGGATAAGGATTGATTTTGCAAGGGTATGTATTAGTGTGAAAATGGATGACAAAGCTTCCCAGACTCTATTCTTATTATGAGGTTAGAGGGAAACAACTTCTTATATGATAATTCTATTATGGTTATTTACAATTGGAAACTCTTACTGAAGATGTAAGTCAAACAATGGAGCCCTACAAGAAAAATATTAAGAATGGGGGTTATTTTGAATTAATAGGCCTGTAAGAAGATGATAGTGATATGGAGCAAGTGAAGAACATGTGCAACTAAACGATATAGTCCAATATAATGGAGACTTGCATATTGTCAAACCTAATGTTGACTTATGTAATTTGGAAAAATAAGAGATAATTATTGAGAAGGCAAGCGACTAGTTAAAGGATGGTCCTCAATCCCCTCTAATGAATAGGGTTAAAAATAAGGAAAATGATAATGATCAAGAGCTGAATATGGAGAATACAAGTGATGCCATGCATGACAAGCATCATATTTCTTCTCAACATGTAGTAATGGACATGGGGCTTCTTCTTAAATCCCTTATAGAGTTAAAGGAAGATGATTGTCAAATTGTCAAAAAAAGGAAGTCCAAAAGAGGCAATAGGAGTAAGATCTCCAAAGGTAAAACTATCCCTAGATGACTTTTATAGTTTGTAATGTTCGCGGATTGAATTTTCTTAATAAACTTCAAACTTTAAGGGATTTTGTCAATTTTGGTTATCCATAATTTTTAGGACTTTTGGAAACCAAGATTAGACAAGTTAATATAAATAGATTAAATATTTTGGGAGCAAATTTAAAATTTCTTTCAAATCACTAGCGCCATTGCTTTTTGGGAAAATTGTGTTGGCTTATAACACTAATGTTCTTAAAGTAGATGAATTGTGGTCTTGTGATTAGTTTTAGTTCATTTCTTACTTAAGAATTGTAAGTTGCATGTTTCTATTGTGTATGGGATGGTTTGAAGCAAAATTAGGTTAAAAATAATGATCCTTGGCTAGTTTATGAGGACTTTAACGCCACTCTGTATAAATCAGAAGCTAAGGTACACTCAAACTTGAGAAACTTCACTAATTTTAAGGAATTTGTGGAAGGGTTAGGATTGGAAGACTTGAGATATGAGGGTTAAATATTTACTTAGAGTAACAAACAAGAAGGAAGAAACTTTCTTAGGAAAAAAAATGGATAGAACTTTGATTAACATTACATGGCTCACTACTTTTCCCAAAAGTAAAGAAAGAATTATGAATTCTTGATTCCTAAATCATACACCTATTTAGATTGGAGACTTGTTCCAAAGGATAAGTAGAAGTTTTTCATTTATAATCAATAATTTCCTTGCTTTTAATGAAAGGTTTCAGGAGGTGATATCAAAAGGCATATCATCAGGGTGGTATGACTCTAAACAATTTGTATGTATGCAATAACTAGAGTCCATCAAGGGTGAATTAAAGAGGTTGAAATATGTAAAGGTATCTAATACCAAGCTAATGGCCTTGGAAGAAAAAGATAAGCTTGAAAAGATTCAACAGAGTCTTTAATTTTAATCTAGGTAGTAAAGAGATTCTATTAGAAAAAAAACTTGGCCTGAAAAGTTACTTGAGTAAAGTGGAGGATCATGCCTCCCTTCTTAAGCAAAGGACTAGGAAATATTAGATAAAAGATGGTGATAGATGCACTAAATTTTTCTTCAAATCTATCCTGGCTAGAAGTATCTCCAACAATATTTGTTTAACTATCTCTCAAAATAGGGATTTGATCATTAGTCAAGAAGAATTACTAACTAAGTTAGTGTCTTATCTTAAGAACCTAATTTGCTCTTATTCTCCTAGTTCCTCTTTAGTATAACTTCTAAAAGGATTTGTTAATGTATAGATTGGACAAGAGGAGGGTCTATTACTCACTAAACACGTTAATGATTTTGAAATTTAACAAACTATGTTCCATATGAATGGAAAAAAGACCCCTAGTCTAGATGGTCTAAATGGCTTTTTTTTCTATAAAGCATGGCCAATGGTGGGTTCTATAGTGAAACAAGTCGTTAAGGAGTTCTTCAATAGTGGAAGTTTACTCAAAGAGATCAATAAAACTTTCCTATAAGTTACACCTAAAATCCCTAATCCTTCATCTTTTAGGGACTATAGACTAATTGCTTGTAGCAGCATTTTATACAAAATTATTGCCCAAATATTGGCAAATAGATTGATAATGGTGTTAAAGGGCTCTTCTTAAAGGAAGGATAATTGGTTATGATATTCTCATTGCAAAAAAAATATTAAAAAGGTGCTTTAGGAAGCAATTATCTCAAAATTGTGATACTAAAGTTGACTTTCTTAAAGCATTTTATTGCTTAAGTTAGGAATTCCTATTCAAATTGCTTGAGGCACTTGGTTTTCTTATATGTTCAAGAAATGGGTGAAGGCTTGTATCTCCTTCACATTATACAGTGTGTTGATTAATGCGTAACCTCAAAGCTTTTTAAAGGTGAAAGGGGAATATCTATGGAGGCATTAATTCAACTTTTGAAGCATAATATCTTGAGGAAATCTAGCTTCAAATATCATAATAAGTGTAAGAAGATTAATTAAGATAAATAGTTTATATTTTACAAAGGACCTGTTACTATTCTCTAAGATTGAAGCAAAAACAGTACTAGTCTTGATAAAACCCCTAAGGCGATTTAAAGGGCTTTTTGGTTTAGACATCAACTTAAAAAAAATCATATTATTCTTGCCTCTAATACTATACCACATGCAGAAAGACTTAAAGCGTTGACTGTTAAGGCTAAAAGCCCCTTCTCTAATGTATTTAGTACTACCATTAATGACAATTTGAAATTTAGGGAGTGCTTGCTAGTAGTGGAAAAATTCAATAGAGAATGGGTAGTTGGACTAACAAGGAGCCCTCTTTTGGTTGAAGCCGCCAACTAATAAAATATATAGTCAATTCTATGCACATCTACTAGGTGCACACATGTTATACCCAAAGGTCTAATTAAGAATATTGAAGGAATAATAAGGAAATTCTTGTGGGGAAAAATCAATGCTGGAAAACATAATGCAAAGGTCAAATGATTAGAGGTATGCAGATCCCTTGATGAGGGAGGACTTGGTATCACTCCTATAACTTTAAATAATAAGGTTTTGATGATTAAGAGACTTTGGAGAGTGTTAGTGGAAAAAAAACGTTATGGAAGAGGTGGATGCATAGTTATATATTAAAGGGGAAATCATTTGAGCTCTAAAAAGCAAGGCTTGTTATTGTTGATTTATTACTCAATTACTTAAGCTTAGGAGCTTAGTGGGGTCTAATATGAGCTGTAGCGTAGGGGATGAAACCTCAAATTTTCTATGATATAACAATTGGATAGGAAATGGGACCGTCAATTTATAAATAATTTTCCAACTCAAGCAAAGGTTAGTACTTGGATTGAAGAAGGGAAATAAAACAATTATCTAAAGGAGTTGAGTCATTTCATTTCTAATTACTCTCCTAATATTTTGCTAAGTGTTACCTATGTGTGGAACAATCAACTAAATGGTAAGTTAACAAAAAAGCTTGTGGGGGTGGATTAGACTAAGATATCATATTATGATTTGACATAAACTTATATGGGATATGAATATGATGTCTAGAGCTTCTTTCCTTATATGGTTGATAGCTAAGAACAAAATTAACACAATTGAGAGACTTCATTTTCTTCAAATGTAAGACATTTGAATTTTATGTGGACTAAAAGTTGAAATCATGTCATATATATTTTTCCAATGCAACTATTCTAATGCCATATGGAAACAAGTTAAGGAACTTATGAATTGGAGGGCTTATATAGGAAGCTTCTCAAATTGTATCCTATGGCTGTTATATAACTACACCACTATCTCTATAGGTGATCCTGCTACAAATTATATGGATGGAAATGAATGATAAGAGATTTAAACAACGAGAAAGGTAGTAAGAATAAACACTAGCTTGAGCACTTGCTTGTACAAGAGAACTAAGTCTTTGTACAAAAACTAAGGAACTAAGTGGCCACATATTGCGTGTAAGGAGAATAGACTAAAAGGTTCCTTGTTCACATACAATTTTAAAGGTTGGATGTTACTATAACATGGAAGCATAGAGAGAATAGATACCTGTATCATTATAGAGAAACAAGTCCCAACTACTGTACATACAGGTTCCAAATTTAAAGAGAAGCTGGAGTAAGGACTCACAGTTGCATATCTTGGCTCCAATTGTGAGCATTCAATTCTAAGGAGATTCTGATCAAACCAAGGAAGCATTAACAACCTAGAAAATTAGCCTCATATGCTTTGTACTTATATTCTAGACAAATGAGAGAAATGAGTAGAGAGTTATAAAGATTTAAAGATTTAAAAGAGAAGTTATGATGAAAATGGTCACATTCATCATGTTTTCTGTATCAATTTAGCAAGGAGTTTTTGTTAGCTCAAAAAGGAGAGTTATTGTGTGATTGAGGACAATGGTTTTTACTAACTTGATCTAGTAAGTTTCCTTGTCTATGCATATAATGCACTTGGCTTGGCATATCCCCCACACTTGTCCAATATAATTGATACGTGTCTTCTCTTCACTAACTGAAAGTACAAATTTGTATTATCAATGGCCTAAACCTATATCGTGTCAACTAATTTTATCTCCCATTTTAATGAATTTTTATTAAGAAAATTTAAGATCTCTTAATCTTGAAAAGAAAAACAAGTTACTAAACTCGTCTACACTATGTGAATATGATAGAAAAAAATACTTGAAATAATGTATACTTTATTTTATAGTTTAATTTACTTCTTTAACTTTGAGTTTTGGTCAATTATACCTTGAACTTTATTTTTTGTTATTAAACTTATTCAATTTGAGCTAACAACATAATCTAAATTATACATGAAGATCAATAGTGACATATCACAAAATTGATCACAATTTTTTTTATCTTTTACTTCTTTTAATAATTTCCTAAGTGAAAATTTGGAAAAATAATTAAAAAATTTGTGCAAGTTCAATTAATATAGTAAGAATCTAACTGAACTTAAAATTATAATTTAAATTAGATCATTAGTCTTAAATATATGAAAATTAGCAAGTTTATAGGAAATGTTCTCGTGATTCTTCTGATAAAAGACAAAAAGTAAAATGAGCTAGGTACTACTTTCAATTCATAATCTACTTTTCTACTTTTTTTTGACTGAAAATGAACAGATATACAGCAAATGAATAGATACAGCAAGTTTATAGGAAATTGTCCTTGGTATACGACAACCACCATCCAGCATGCCTCTCTACTATTCTCTCTATATATATCTCCATATATTAAGGCCTATACTTGCTCTCCACTACCAAAACCCCTTTCTAATCTTCTGATTCATCAACCACCACATTACTCCATAATATCTTCTGTTGGCATAGACTATAGAAACAAACAAAAGCTATGAACAAGTTCAAGACTTCTCAGATTCTCATGCTTTTTCTTCTGGCTGCTCTTCTCTTTATTACACCCCTCATATCCTCCTCTTTAAGGCCCAAGTACCTCTACCTTATCATTAATCTGCTCATTTTTGCTCTGGGGGCTGAAGCTGGCCTGCTATCTACTTTCTCCAAGCCTTCAGAGGACAAAAAACAAGCTGTTCCAGTTATCAATAAAGCTGTGGTATCATCACCCGCAGAAAGTAATTCCTCTACTCAGACCAAAGTTATTACTGCTTGCAATGAAAAGAAGGCAAAGGTGGTGGAGAAATCTCCATCTGAGAAATTTAATGCTAATACTGAGAAGGTGGAAAAAGTGAGAAAGTGTCCCTCCATGCCAAGTCTTTTCTTTATCGGAGGTGGAGAGACAGAAGCAGAAGATCACGTGTCTCTCCATGAAGAGCATATTCAAGAAGAGCTGGAAGAGGAAGTTGGAGGGCTCAGTGGGCAAGAGCTATTTACCAAAGCTGAAACGTTCATAGGCAACTTCTACAAGCAGTTGAAGATGCAAAGGGAAGAGTCATGGAAGAGGATTCATGGGTTTTACCAGAAAGCCTTCTAGTAATTTAGTTCTAGTTAGATGCCTAGCAACGTCATTCTAGGTCACACATTAACAGTCTAGCTAGAATCATTGGTTTATTGGATGGAGCCGGAGGGAAATCATATAAATTACGATATGGTTCTTGCTTAAGTTGTGGGTTAATATGTATACTGCTACTTGCTGCATATGTTAGCAGCTTATCATAAGGTCTCGTAGTTATGTTCTTGAATCTACGACAGGAAATTAGTGGTAAACTCTAGTACTCAACAGTTGATATATAGAATGTAAGCTACTGGTGTCATGGGTATATCTATTGAATGATCCATACGAATTTAGTTGTATTCTTATTTATTGTCTTTTGTTTGAATCATAATGATGTGATATGCTTATTGTTAAAATTGATGCTTCAAGTGTCTGGCAAGAGTCAATCTATAGTTCCATATTATATATGAAGTGAACATGTCTTTCTTTCTGAGACTATGGATTCACCTTTCAGTCAATCCAGACAACTTGAAGTTTCATTCCAGGAGGCAATATCAACTTGTATAGTTATTCAGGCTAAAAATCGGAGCGTTTTTTCTTTTCACTTATGTTCTCTGTAAGATAATCCAGAAAAAATTATTTGAATACTGAGATGTCAAGATGTAAGTAATTTTATTCTTTCATATGCATAAGCCATCATGAGTACTCTTATTGTAAAGAAAAACGGAGGGAATAGTACAGGCAGCATATTTGTTTGTAACTAAGAAGTTGTATGTGAAGCAAGTCAACAAAACAACCTGGGAACAATATTACCATGCACATTGCCTGAATAGTTATGGGATACAATATCAGGATAATCCAAAGCAAACACCATTGCACTGTTATCAAACAACAAAATCGTGGAGAAAATTTCTGGGCGCAAAGATTTGTTTTCTAAGTCCTTTTCTCTCCTTTTCTAACAATTTCTGTTCTTCTTGGAATTGATTGAGGCCAAAAACAGGACTCAGGAAAAGAGAGAAAGTTTTCCTGAAACAGATAATGAGCAAAGAGTGCATACACAAAAAGAAAAAAAAGGGGAAAGTTTAATGTACGTAAAGAACTGGCTGCAATATCAAGGAGTCTTTACTTCTTCACCTATCAATTCTTCGGGACATAATGCAATAGAATTTGACAAGATTTGAAGTTTAAATTTGTATGCACACAGTTGTGACATGCTACCATTTTCTTACTGCTTTGATACACATAAAAGTGAAGTTCATGTTCCCCACTTGTCCTTTCCGACGTGTGAAAAAGCTCTATTATATGGTCAACAATGCATAAAAATTGAGATGAAAAGAAGACCCTTTAAGCACTGTAGGATAAGATCTGGCGAAAAGTACAGTAAGTGTATCAGCGTCAACAGACATGTTTTGGCAATAAGTTTGTGCTGTTGAAGCCTTTAGACAGGATAATGACTAGTTTTATTGAAGCTGAAATTGAAATGAGATTTAAGGAGCTTCCTCATCTAGAAGACTAATTGTCTTTGCTTGAAGTTTTCACTTTTTTTATTTTTGTGGCACAAGCAAAATTATTGTTTGGGAATTTCTTGGATAATACTGTTCTACAAATGGGAAAGTAAAATAGGCCAAGAATCTTCACGATAGGAGTAGTTCTGGTACTGCAAGCTAGCAAGGTTAGTTGCTCTTAGCCATATAGGAGGGAGCAGGTAAAACATCATTGATCTCTGACGCCAGGACATTCTACAATCTTGGGTTCATCGACTTGATCATACTTAGACCTGAAGTTTAATTCTTGTAAGAATCAACTACTAAGACGAAACCTATAACTTTGCCATTGAAGATGAGATTTTACCCACAGCCAACATAAAATGTGAGTGAACTGAGAAGGATCCCGTTATTAAAAAGAAGGATATATGTTTGTGGGGTAAATGTGCTTGGAGTATATATTTCCAAAGGATTTTTTTTATCTTTTGAATCTTCTCTGGCTCCCTTTTCCCCTTTGTCTCGATATCTCTGTGGTTGTGAGTGTGAGAAAGAACAAGGCCGGCAGTCTTTTGCTTTTTTCTTTTCCATATACGAACTTAAAATTCCTTCAGCATTCGTGACGTACATATGGGGGGGACCGTAGAGTGGCTGCTTACACTAGATCCTTATCTTGCTTTTTGCAAGAAGTGTCTTGGATATTCTCATCAAAATGTCTCAGTCCCTAACCATTTTAGAGTCCCATCGGTGATTATCAAAAGATTCAAGCTTTTGATCCTAAATATTCTGAGACAGGTAATTATCACATCTTGCTGATAAATTTTTTTAACATATTTAGTCCATTGCCTGCAAATGATTATGAGTATTATAAGATCATCATCCCTGCTTAGAGAGGTCAAATGGTGACAAGTGACAAGAGCTTTATTGCTCCCTCTCCTAGAGATTTGTTAACATCAGAAATCTTTTAGATCCCTCAGATCAAGCATCTACCAAAGAATCTTATAATCATCGGCTACATGAAGGAGAATGGCATCTAATGCCAAGGCTGCGTCTTGAAAGACCAAGAACAATTCGTTGTACTATATCACCAGGGTCGGCGAGTGAATTAACCTCAAGTTATTTCAACAAATCTAAATTACCCGCGATCCAGCGTTTGAGATGAGATGAGATGAGATGAGAGGGATCGGGTAATATTTACGTGACATGGTTCATCATGGGGCTATAGAGACTCTGTTTATAATATATGATTACATTCATCTTATGGTTGACTATGTTCATGAATATTTTAGAATTTACGGGCTAAAATTATAGTTAAATTATATGATCTCCATACAATTGATTACTAAGGAACCATAGTCAATTAGTGCAATATATTTATCTTAAAAGATAGTAGAAAAGAAGAAAGCGAAAACTGAGGAGTAGGACTTTCGCACTTCTTAACCAATCACTCTTTAGTTTAGATTATCTTTTAGAATACTTTTCTTTTTGTACATTATTAAAAGGCATAAGGCATTTATATATGTAAATATTCGATTTCATCATTGCATGCATTCACATCATTTATACCTATATTCATCAAGGAATAATCTTAACTCTGAAATCATCAAACTGTAATTTTTAACGATCAAGAAAAAGGTTGCATATGTTCGTGTTTATTGCAAAATATTTCAAAATAAATAAATATGATTGTAAATTATTTTATGAAAATAGTAAACGTGATTGTTAGAGATATGTTGCTGCTTTTCTCTAACCTCATACACCAATCTATTTCTGAGTTCTTGCCTTATTACTCTCTTTCCTTTTTATGTTTCCCAACTTTTTGTAGTTTTCTATGTAAAGCATTTTCCTTTTTTCCTTTTTAGCGATCATCATGCTGGAGCAAGAGAGCCCTTTCTCCAACTCTTCTTTCCCTCTATTAGTCTCTTCTACTAATCCCATTCCGTTGAATGTTAAGAACCCTTTTTCCCTAGTTGAGCCTTTCACAGTAACCTCCCAGATCATCTTAGGATTGTAGAGTCTCCAAGCTACCACATGGTCACTTGTTATTGAACTTCTAACAAGGATCCAACCTCTGATTCAGGCAAGCATGTGCAAGTAACCATTACCACTTGGTGCCATATGGTGGGAGACCCTTTTCCTTGGAAGAAACTTAAATAAATTCCTCTATTAATGATAGATATTATCAACATGGTCTGTCCTCTTTTGGAAGTTCTAAAACTAGAGCTTTAAAGTGATCGGCCTCAATGGTGAGTTTTTTCATTAACAATGGCTTGCTTACCTAATCATGAATGTTTTGCCATAACTCACTTGAAGAAAAGAGGGATGTAGTGTAACACTCTACTAAAGTATATACCCCAACATCCAGAAGATATTCAAGTATATATCTTATGACAATGGTATGTTAGAGCAAACATAATTTCTCAAATGACATCATAAAGAATATACAATACTTAAAACCTCAACACTTCATTTCATTCATTGACAAAAGTTTACATTGTAGTCATTG
>JANPWT010000005.1:25794348-25806563 GCA_024678245.1 Erythroxylum densum
GATAATTCGGGTAAATCGGGCCGGGTAAGATCGGGTAATTGAATGTTCGGGTTCGAGTTCGGGCCGGACCCGAACAGTAAAAATTGGGCCTGAATTACCCGAATGTTCACCCCTACAAATTAGATAATCATAGGGTGTTTGTCATGTATTTGTCACGAATGATGTGAATTTACTTGTTTGCATGCCTCAGATTATTATCAAACAAATAGGATAATATTTTGACGATCATACGTTCACCCGAAATAATACATGTGACAATATGACCCTATGAACAATATAAACTCTGTCTATTGAAAATTTTAAATCAACATGTAGTATTAATCAATATAAGCAAAAATGACATATCTATTTGAAAAAGAGCATAGTGACTAATATGAAATAATTTGTTAAAAGGTGATTATGTCGTCTACACCTAAATTGAATCCTAAATTTTTATGAGAAAAATAAATATAGTATAAGAGAATAGGAATCTTTCTCACAAGGAATTCTAATAGGTTAACCATTACATGACAAACTGATTAATCAAATAAAGCATTATGATAATAGAAAGTTTGTAACAAAAAATAAAAATTGAATTAGGAAAATAATAAAGGTGAATTATTAGTTAAGCCAACATTAATTTACAATCACATCCGTTGTTGGAGATAGATTGATCATCGATATAAACAAAAATCATTTTATTAATGAAATATTCATTGCAATACTTAATACCTGTCTTTTCTTACAGTTAGCTAACCATAAGCAAGTAATCTAATAACCCTAATTTCTTCACAACTTTATATACAATCTAAAATTTAATTAATGAATGGCTTTAAAAAAAAGACTAACATAGTAAGACAACACAATGTCTGCAATTGCATTTAATCTAGTTAAATGCTTTTTGTAAAAGATAATAATTCTTGATGTAATAAATTACAAAATCCTAGTCACTATAAAGATTACAGAGAATAAAGATTTATGTATTTAATATTTAATCTAGTAGTTGAATATTTCAATTAATAAACTAATCACATGCATTAGAAATTAATCAAAGCAATCACAAAATATAAGCATATAAGAATAAATAGAAATAATTTGTATTAAGACTCAATTATCTCATAATCTACAAAGTTCCAAGTGCTTTAATTCCCTTAAACCTAGATATAGAATCCACTAAAGACCGTAACTTGTTACTAACATCTATTGAAGAAAAAGAAGAATAGAATTTAATGAAGAAGCTGGAAAAATACTGAAGAGAAGTGGTGTCATTCTCCTTCAACCCTAAGTTCCTTGTATAATTAAATTGTCCTACATTTTTTTGGAAAACATAAATAATTCTATAACCTGTAGGAAATTATATGGTCATATATTGGTTACTACTCCATGAGAATGGATAAAAGAAGCACTTTGGTCTTAAAACACTTGCTACACTTATAACCTAAAACATTAACCCATACGTTATACAAAAACCTATGTTGGCCATAAGTCACTCATTTTAGTTATATGGCCACCTCATGTCAAAGCCTAGGACATCTTCATATTTTAGCTTTATTCCTCTCGTTCTAGATTAGTTAGGAATTTCTACTTCTTGCCTTTAAGCTTTTCTTGTTTCTCTATAGGTACACCATAGTGTCTGGCTCTTAGTCATTATTTCTAGAACATGTTCTTTGACCTCGCCCTAGTTTTCGTCTCTTCACTCAATATGCAATTTGTATCATAAAGTTTTCACTCTTTAGCCTACTGGTGGATTTATTTTCTCTCACGTATTTTGTATGTCTGCTTGATGCTCCAGTGAATTGTTTTACCTTTTTGCAAGTTTAATTTTCTCCTAAGCCTTTATCTCTATCTAACTCTCTATGTCATAGCTAGTATTAAGTTGTAATTTCTAGCCATTAAATTCAATAATATTTGTTCGCTTGCCCATCATATAGTTTCCGTTACAAGTTGACTAACACATTTTTCAGTTCCCTTATAATATCTCGTGTTCCTTTCCACTTATAGTTTATAGAGACAAGATCTATAAGCAATTAACATGAGTGATCTATCTTCTTTTAGGATAGAAGTTAATATAAACCATGAGATTGCCTTTTAGAATTAGTCACCATTTCTATTTTGAAGGCACAATTTCTTGATGGAGCTTCATATCTCATTATAGAATCTACATCTGAAGAATATATGATCCATACATTCTGCTTCTCCTTTACATAAGAAGCACTAAGCCTTCTTTTAACTATTAATCATATATGGAATGATAGTTTTGGTAGTAGACACCTATTTTAGACAATTTTGTACACTCCTTTTATCTTTTGTAGGTTCATATAAGAATTATTAGTAAATTTCCTGTGTTCTTTCTTATCCAAATGCATTCATCCTCCTTATTTTTATTAAGTTTGTAAGGAGGTAAAAATTGCATTACATCCTTAGGCACATTGCTCCACTCATGTCCCTGTATCCACTTACCCATTTTAGTATTACTTGGGAATATGTTCATCTAAGGGAAGCATAGTTGAGTCTTTATCAGGGGACCTATTTGGCTTTAATTTTCATATAGTAGTTGTGCTATTTTTCCATTCCCTATTTTTCTACTTGATGTTCCTTGCTATAGATTCTCTCATTTTAAGTAGTTGTGTGATACATCGAGAGTAAGTAGAATTACATTCAATATACAAAAAGCTATTTCCTTTTAGGATGTATGTATATGCCCACTTTACCCAAAATGTCCTCTTTATCCATCATAACCTTTATATCCTTTTCCCCAATAAACTTTGTTAGCCAACTGATAGGAACAATTCCTAGCACTTCTTCATCCATTGGTGTATAAACCTCTTTCCAAGTTACCTTAGTATGACCCTTCCTTCTTATTTCCCTATCCTATAGGAACCTTCATATGTTTTTATTAATAATTTTACTCATTGCCTTAGTTAATAAGACGTGTGAAGACTAATGAATGTGTAAGGAGCTACTGATTGATTTAATTACTTGCAACGTTCCAGCATATGATAACTTCTTATTGTACCACATTCTTATTATCTTTTTAACCTTTGTAATCAAAGGAATGTAGTCAAAAAATTATAGTTTCCTCGTAACTAGAGGAAGCCATAAGTAATTAAAAGGAACTTGTATGGCCCTCTTATCTACCAATGATTTGAGAAAGCTTTTGTGAGTAGTATATTACACTTGCTAATAACACTAAATGACTCTTCTCTTTATTTAATACCAATCCTGATAGCTCTTTGAGAGTACGTAAAGAAGACAAAAAGTGAGCATACTGATCTTTCATCAGATCTAGACAAAATTAATAACTCATCAAAAAAATCTATGCATGTTATATTGAGCTCCTACATTAACTACAAAATTTGAAAGAAAGGTCATTATTAGTGTTGAACCTCACCAACCTTGTAAAGACCTCCGTGCACAATATAATAAAATATAAGGATTCACCTTATATAAGTCCCCTTTAACTTTTAAAAACATATATGGGTTCTCTATTGATAAGAAATGAGAATGAGACTAAGGTAATACACAAAATTATCCACTGCTTAAATTTGGTAGGGAATTCGAATGCATCAAGTACTTGATCCTAAAATTTCCAATTGATTGAATCATAGGCTTTGTAGAAATATAATTTTATATAATAGTTTCTAGGTGCACTCCTTCTATGGTATCCTTTTTAGGAGTTCTTGGTCAAGGATCATATTGCCCCTATATGTTTTCCACCCAACAAAGCACATTGAGTTGGATCCACATTCTTCTTTAGATCCTTTCTCAATCTCTTAGTTAGAATTTTAGCTATGATATTCTAAATAAAATAATAGCAGGCTATTGGAATATATTCACTAAGAGAGTTAGTAGTAATAAGAAAAATAAATAAGCTTAACACAAAGGCAAAAAAGGAAATCATAGTAACGTGGTCCCTGACCTTTGGAATAAGGCCTAAAAAGGTCTTGTCTACTGACATCCTACCCTTTTCAAACACTTCCAAAATAACTTTTATAATTATGCTTCTTACTTGACGTTGGGCCTTTAAGAAAAACACACCAATTAAGCCATTGGGTTTTAAGGCCTTTTCAGGGCTCAACTCAAACACATCTTGCTTAATAGCTCTAGAAGTCATAGGAGCAATCATTTCACTAATCTCTTTTAGACAAAATTGATTTCTATTAAGGGATCCAAGTGCTTTTGGAATGGATCTACTTACCATTAGAGCTCTCAGGGATTTTGTAAAGAACTTAAGAGCTTCCTCCTCCTTGAGGTTTTCTCATTAACTAAGGAATATATTCTATTATGGTTCTTCCTTGCATGTATAGTTTTGTGGAAATAACTAACGTTTCTATAAACTTATACTATCCATTTCATCATCGCTCTTTACTCTATAAGGTAAGATTACTTTCAACTATTGTAAGAGATTTTAATGCATTCTTCTCCTTATTTAATAACTTTTCATCCTTATGATGTTTATACATCTCCTCTTAAACCACTTTTAGCTTTTCTTTAGCATTAGCTACCACTATAGAAGTAGTACAATCTTTACCATCCTTGAGCTTTTTGATTGTCTCTTTGATCTTGGATAATTTCCTCATATAGACAAAGGTTTAACATCCCTGGACATGATAAGCAGGTCCCCTTTCTACAACTTATCAAAATTAACATCCTCAATTAAATTGTTTTTAAACTTAAATGAAAAGTATTTTTTGGTGTTGGTGGATAAGTCCTAGATCATTAGGGGGAGTGATTAAATATTTTTAGACTAAGGAATAGGGCTTTACTTTAGGTTAACCTTACTAACCACTCACTACTAACCATTGGTTTATCCAATTATCCCATAATTTTATTTCTATTTAGATCTTCTTGATGTAATTCTCTAGCTATAAAAAATCATAACCCATATATTGCTCTCCAAATTTAGTCAAAATAGGATTTAAAAATTCTAAAATGTTTGATTGTGAATTTTAATTCTAGAATCTCCAGCCACTATTGAATGTGGTCATGCCTAGTCATCTGGAATACTATTGTTAGTTTTTGTCTATTACTTTAGATGTATTTTAATTTGTGCCTTTGTTAATTTCTTTTAGCTCTAAACCTGCTAAAGAATACCTGGATGCACAAATAAGCAAATCCTTTAGATTGAACGAAAAATTACACATAACAAAAGGAATTATAGTTCAAAATGACTACTTTTATCAGTTCTATTAAATTCCCTTACGTTTATCTTTTACTAGTCCTCAAGTAAAACATAGATAAAACGAAACGAAAAGAAATAAGGAAAACACAACAGTTCCATCAATCCACTTCTCTCGAATAAAGAAAATGCATACCTTAAAATTCAAACCAATCAATATTCAAGTGGCAATACGCATCGTAATTAAACTTCATAAGGAAATACACACAAAGATAAACAAAGACAACCTTATTCTAAAGCATGTACAAAGTTTTAATGATTCTTCTCAAGATTATCACTAATAATAATCATTTGTTGAATGGTTAGACATTTTTCTCAAGTTTGTCTGATGAAGATAATCTACCATATGCTTACTTATACACCGTCAGAAGGACCTTATTTCAGGTTATAATAAGGCTAATGTTTAAGGTGAGAATGAATAGGTAGGAAGGGCTAAAACCATAAACATTAGTAAGGCATCCAAACACATATAAGGAACAACAATATAAATCAAAACCATGATATTCAACTCAATTGGAAATAGTTAACAATTGGTTCACTCAATTACTTTATATGAAGAAGATGCATTCTACATTGAAATTCTTTCTTGTTGTCATTCTCACTATTTTATACTCCCTCCTATTCATAATAAGTGTCGTTTTAGATACATTTTAATTATTCAAAATAAGTGTCATTCTTGACTTTGTATGCATGTTTATAATTTTTCTTCCAAAATTAACCTTTCATTTCTCTCTCATCTTAATTATACAGATCACAATTTCAAGGCAGTTTAATATGCAATTTCTCTCACATGTTAATTAATAAGGGTATATCTATAATTTCATTAGCTTTCTTAATAAGCGTGTATTTTTTTAAAACGACATTTATTATGAATCAGAGGGAGTATATTTCTTTTTTATGACTTAAAAAACTTAAACTAAAGTATAGAGACTAGAACATAAGGCAATATTAATAACAAAATATTCAATCCCATACTCCTTAGAAACACTACTTTGATTCCTTATTCCCTATTCTTGAATTTGTAAGAGACTTTGGTTTAAATTCCTTATTAACATCTATAGTTAGGTAAGGATATTTAGGTAGAGAATTTGTGCATGTAATATAGTTATAACATAAAAGAAAGGGGTTATTACTCAAAGGGGGTTGACTTGGGATATCGAATTGGGTTAGCTTTTTAAGCTACAATGAAAGCCTTTTCACTATTTTATATACGTATAGTGATGTGGTTATGAAACAGTTCCAAACAAGTTCAAGAAAATTATTCATATAAAAGAAACAAACTTCAAAGAAAACATAAATTGACTTGGATGTTTCAATAATTTGACTCAAACAATCATAATTTATTTAATTCACCTTAACTTCACAAAATGTTTTATCAACTAATTACAAAGTATATCTAAGTGCGTACTACCAACAAATTCAGCTATTCATCATGTTGCTTCTCTCATTATTAAATGACTAAATTCTTTAGCATTCATATAATTCAAACCATTCAACAAAATAAAATAAACAAGATGACACACTAAGATAAAAAAACAAAACAAAATAAAAGAAAAAGTAAAGATATATATACAAAAAGAACAAATCAAAAAATAAAAAACAATTAAACCATCCCCCACACTAATTGAAAAATTATCCAAACTATTATATGAAAATTATAAAAGAGTGATAAGTGGAAGAACTTCCCTAAATATAGGGGAGAGAGAGGCAAAGTGAGCACTTATGAAAAAGGGTGATAAGGTGTAAACCCTTAGTCCATGAAGAAGGTCATCAAGTTATGCTCTATATGACTTAGTGTGTTTTTAATTCTATCCAACTGGGTTAGGATTCCAAGGGACAAATTACTGAATAAAGGAAAAGGAATGTCTATCAGATGCTGATTGTTAGATAGTCTTTATGTAGCTAGTGCCTTATTACGTTGGATAGTCTAAGATAAAGAAGAAGCAACTAGACCAAGTGGCAAAAAGTTGAAACTATCTTTAGGTTATTTCATGGTGATACTGTTGGAAACCAACTGTGATCGAATCATAGATGCAGTGAAAAAATAAAATTGTTACGGTTTTTGATCATATCCAGATAATTAAATAACTTGAATAATAAAACAAAAATCATAAAATAAGAAATCGTATTTGATTTATTTTTCCCATTGAAATCCTTTGAAAGCTTTTCGACTTCTCAATCACAAGTTTTTCACTTGTCCAACCTCTGTATCCATAGAACAACTTCTCAACTCTTGAGAGGAACTAAGCAGGAGTACTAGCTCCCTGATGTTTATTCCTATTTATAGGAAAAAAGCATTAAGTTTTAATCTTTATTAAAATTAAATTCATTAATTATAATTAAAGTTATACTCTAATTATAATTAATTTAATTTTAATAAAATCAAATATTTCATATTTTATTCGTAAAGTTTCTCAAACTTTATAATTAAGTCTAATTTAATTAAAATTGATTTTTCCTTTACAAACTGCTCTTTAATGTATGACCCCTTAGTTTTTAATATATTGATAATGATTATAAATTATAGTTTTAATTCTAGAATAAGATAAATTAAAACTCTTTTAATTTATCTTTAATTCTCTAATTTAAAATTTATAATCATAGATCAAGATTAACATCTAGCAATATGTCATAACCTAAAGCAACAATTAGTGAGGTGTTGGCTAATTAGGTATTCATTCAAGAACAACTACTAGGTTTCACCATATATAGTTACTCAACTTTGAAAATTCAATTTGGACTTGAATGAAAATGATGCTATCTAGTGGAAAGGTACCTCTTTAGGATTATTCTCATTCTATAATTTGGCTTGAACTAAACATGCTCTTCCCCAACAATAAAAGCCTATATTGTATTATTACGATGATCTCTTTATGATGCTACATTTGTTATATTTAGCTTATGTTAATTGTACTCCTAAACTTAGTTAAGCACTCAATATCTTCTTTTGAGGTTATAAATTCATTTTTATTTTTAATTAAGATTTTAACATTTATATTTTAATGTTTAAAGCTTTTTTTAGAGTTTAGTTCAAGTATACATTAAAAGAAGATTTTGAAATACTTTAGCCTATTTTGGTTCTACCACTATTTTAGAAGAGCCTGTGATGCGATTATATTTTTTCATTTATCAAAAAGAGAGAATAAAGGCTTTCTAATGTATGTATGTTAAAAATTACTATTTTTGTGACATAATGAACGACAATACATATGATATCCCAGAAATAGAAAATTATTGGGTAAAATGTTCTCAAAATTTTTTAAGCACGTGAAACAATTCTTTATCTTATATATACAATATATTAATTAAAAGT
Organism: Erythroxylum densum; assembly: GCA_024678245.1. Lineage (NCBI taxonomy): Eukaryota > Viridiplantae > Streptophyta > Magnoliopsida > Malpighiales > Erythroxylaceae > Erythroxylum > Erythroxylum densum. Next base: position 25,802,820 of record JANPWT010000005.1, read on the forward strand.
TCCAATTTAGGGGAAAAAAACCATTAGACCAAAGTGCATTGTGGTGGTTGTCACCAAAAGGCATCATCATGTCATCACCACCAAATCCCACGTGTTCTTCGGGGTTCATCATGTCTATGAACCATTGTTGTCTCTGCATCTTCTCCATATTCACATCAAAACTTGGCATTTGGCCAATCTGTTGTTGTGCATGCTCTACACTAGCAGATGCAGATGATGATGGCTGAGTAATAGCTTGAGAATTATTAGTTTTGATCCCCTTCTTATCCTTATTATTAAGAATGTCATCAAGTTTCTTATGAATCTCCTTCAAGTTTTGGTCTATAACCCATCCAAGGTCATTCAAATCCATCAAGTTCAAGTGTTGCAAGCTGATCTTGCCTGCACCCAAGCTTTGGAACATCACTTGGTTCACCTCCTTTTCCCTGTTGTCTTTTCTTTGCTTCTTGAGCTGTTCATTGGCTTTGGCAATCCTTTGCCTTAGGAAACTGTCTTGATTCACCATCTTCTTGCTTTGTTCCATCTCAGGCATTTGGTTAAACAAAGAAACCACTTCTTGTACCCCAAAAGTTGATGGCCAAACCTCTGGTTGAGAGTCATAAGGACTATAAATGATGGCACAGGCTTTAACATCACAAAGGGTGCTCAATTCGCTTACCTTCTTCGTTAGACCCTTCTTTCTTTTCTTGAATGTTGCTTTTCTGGCGGAGTCATTAGTAATGTAAGTGAGCTTCACCTTCTTTCTAGTCATGTATATATCTTTCCTGGGTATTGTACTGTTACACCCCAACAATGCATTCTATATATAGGGTTGAAAGAGATACCAGCATTAACATTCATGATTATGTTGTTGCTAATCTTTTGGTTGTACATATTTATTTTGGCCTAATTTTTGGGAAGCATTAATTACTAATTAATAAGGACAAGAACCACTTTTAGAATGAATAATCAAGTATATCTTACAAGGTAATTAAGGAGATAACAATGGATATCTGGCAAATATAAAGCAAGATTATAAATTATTTTGTGATTTAATTTTCTAAACAGTAATGTTTTTTTCCCCCTGGAAAGCAAAAGCAATTTAGCCGGCTATAAAAATGCAGTGTGAAACACGCAGTACATGTCCCCCAATTTTTAAGGTAATAAAAGTGTTGCAAACAATTAACGTTTGATATATAAGGTCATACGTTTATTGTTTAATTAACTTAGCATTTCGGTCTGAATCAGTATTATCTCTAAAATGATTTATACCTACTATATATAAGATTGGATCAATATATGTATTAGTTTACTGTATATAGAAGATGTTGAAAGCTCCCATTTCATGGGTATATATTTTCTGGTTTATTAATAAATTGAATTTTTTATTTGGAAATATTATCTTAGTTGTTATTTACGCTAGCAAATCTTTTATTTGTTTACGATTAATAATATAATAATTAAAATACGTGTTCCTTTAAACTTGAAGTGAACTGAATTGGCCATATATGTAACCTTACTAATTAGGTGTTTATAATTTTTAAATTCAAAATATCATTTCAAATCTATGATAGAAGAATCAGCAGTTTGGAGAAATGGTAATTAGTTAAAAAAGATAAGAGAGAATTGTTTAATACTAAAATATTTCAACCAAAAAAAATTGCTTGCTTGCTAGTTGGACCGCACCGTATTCTAGGATTGTGGTTTTGATTTTTCTGTTTTTAAGGTAAATTGAATTAATCGAAAAAAAAGCAATAGGTACTTTACAAGGTCAATCATGAATTAAGAAGCTAGAACAATAGCTAGGCAAGCAAGAAAATAAATCTGTCAAAGGTGAAATTATATTGAAAGAATAGATAGTTTAGTATTTTAGGTTGTTGTGTGAAGACTACTCTATGTTACTGTGTTATTATGCAGCTGTATTAGAGTTAGTTAGTTAGTTTCTTTACTAATTATATATATAGACTTCTTGTATACTGCATTATAAACTAATGAAGAATGTTTTCCCTCTCCAAGTTTATCTTTCTTACTTTACTTTTTTTTAATCTCACATTTCTCTCTCGATTCTTAAGATGATATCAAAGACTTATTACTCAGATCTTGCTCGTTGTTCAGTGATTATTGATTGACTAACTGAAGATTGTAGCTGATTTTCATGGCTCATTTGCCTATTCTAAGCTGATTTTGCTCAAAGAAGTTCATTGATTACAGATGGCAAGCTCTACTGATCGCGTCCATGGCAGTATTGGATCTGGAGTAGTGATTCCGAGTGTGATTGATCCTTTGACTTTATCGAGTAGAAATCATCCTGGTATGTCACTCACTACCATTCAATTTACTGGTATGGGATTTTTGGGTTGGAGAAGAACTATAAAGATAGCTCTAGGGGCTAAGATGAAATTAGGTTTTGTAGATGGATCATGTGTTAAACCAGATTTTGATAATCCTGATTATCAAAGATGGATTAGATGTGATTATGTGGTCACTTGCTGGATTTTGAACTTGATGATTACAGAGCCTTCAGATTCATTTCTATATGCTCAATCTGTTGAGCAATTGTGGAAAGAAATTAATGAAAGGTATGGCCAAAGCAATGGTCCTTTGATATATCAACTTGAACGTACATTGAGTCAAATAACTCAATGGCTACACAGCTCAGTGGCTAATATATTTATAGCCATTGGCAATTGACCAAATTTAAGCATATGTATATATATATGTCTAGAAATTCTAGCATTCATACTTTATTCAAATAACTTAAACATTCATCAAATTTAGCTTAAATCACATAACACTTAATATGCTTCATACTTGACAATTTAAAGATGCAATGCATAACAAACGGCTCGAGGGTTCCATGGAACAGAATGAGGAAACCAAAGTTTACCCCATGAACAGAATGAGTCCATTTTTTAGAGCTCATATACCACAAGCGAGAAGCCAGGAGAAGGCTCTTGTCAACGTGCATGTGACGAATAGAATGGTTCCACTCTCGCTCAAACAGAAGCACATAATCTTGCTCAATTCATCTTATCAAATGCTTTCATGCTTTTCATGTTCTTTCCTTTCTTTTCATTTATACAAAATGCCATGACAAATATCAAGGCATAACATCGATCAAAATCACCATTTAATTACATCAAGATATCATGTTTCTTTGACGGTATAACACAATCAAAATCATCATGTATTTTCAACAAGTCAATTTCAAACACTTTAACACATATTCACACATAGGCAAGTATTTGCCCAATCACACAATAACTATAAATACATTACCCACCTCATTTCCTTGCAAAAATCTAAGTCAAGGTTGTCTTTCTCTTTACTCTTGGGTAGGATTCTCTTGGTTCCCTAAGACAAACTAAGTTTCAGTCAATAGGAATCTAATAGAAAATCTCATAATGCAAAATCACTAAAATTGGTTCTAAAATGCTTAAACCCAAGCATTTTCTAAACCCCATGGACCAAAATCCTTCCAAAAATCTAAAAGATCCAAAATGGTCTTACCTTGATTCTTCACCAATTAAAGAGATCTTTTGTAGCGCCCCCTCACCGTAGGGTACACATCGGGATGCCCGACGCGTATCCCACGATAAAGGTGCACTACCGGAACAGTTCTACTAATATCCACATGGCATCGCAGTAGTTGAATCACAATATAACAGAAATCAGTAAATTAAAATCCAAATGATAATCATTTTATACAGTCATCCAATGATAGAATAGACCAGTCTATCAGTCTCCTAACAAAACCAAAAAGGA
>JANPWT010000005.1:25808679-25819305 GCA_024678245.1 Erythroxylum densum
CTTCTTTCTCTCATTCTCTTCTTCTCTTTGTATTTCTCTCTCTTTTTCATGACATTCTCTCTTTTCTCTTAAATTTTTGTTCTTCTCTTTTGCTTATCCTTCCATTCACGTTTTCCTTCTTCATTTATAAGCAAGAAAACACTTCTTCCAATTATGCCCTTAATGATTGAGAATTGTCCCTTTTTCCCTTCCATTTATGCCTTATATCTTTTATACTTAAGTGTCTTGCCAAAAGCACCCTTTAATATTCTGACATAACTCTTTCTTCTAAAAAAGTGTTCTCCCTTGTCTTAAGTTTCCAATGACACCAAAATCAATCCATTCGGGGTCCAACACCAAAGATTTTGGTGTAGTTTCAAAAGGATATAAGAAGAATGGTAGAAGATTCTGTACTCATTGTAAGTAGGAAGGACATTTATTCAAGAGTTGCTTTGAAAAGATAGGATATCCAAATTGGTAAAAAGGGAAAAGAGGAAAGAAACTTGGTTGGATGGCTGCTCAAGTCAGCATTATTGGTCCTGGTAGTGAGACCAAACAAGATAATCCATTGGATTTGAACAGTGACAATGGGAATCAAGTTAATCAGCAGATGATTACTCAGATATATTAGGAAATGATGAAAATACTTAAAGGAAAGGTTATTGTCCCACAAGAGGCTTCTGGTGCAAGTATGAACTATGCAGATATTGTTCTTAACCAATCAGCTCTTTCTTGTCTGCACAATGATAGTATGCATGGTAAATGGATTGTAGATATAGGAGCCTCGGACCATATGACCCCATCTATTCATTTTTCCTCTTGTACCAGACTACTTTCTCAACCAATATTCATTACTTTACTAGATGGTTTAACTAAAAATGTTACAATGGTTGGATCAATCCCTATAACTCCCACTTTAATTCTGCGTAATGTACTAAATGTATCTGAGTTTAGGTATAATCTTCTTTTTGTTGGTAAGTTTCTTAAATCTAAAAAACTCGAAGCACATTTTCATGTCTCTCACTGTACCTTTTAGGACCCTACCATTAGTAAAGTTGTTGTTGTTGGCATAGGCATAAACGGATTATACTACCTTGTGGCTGATCCTCATGATACTTTTGTAGAACATTCTGTCAAATTTTTACAGAATTTAGCTGATATGGAGAATTCTTTTGTTGATGTTAGGCATTCATATCTTGTCACTCAAAATAATGTAGACTTGCATACTTTTCATGCGAGACTAGGGCATTATTCAGCTTCTAAACTTTCTCATGTAGCTGATTGTAAACAGTTTGATATCAATAAAATATTTTATGATACTTGCAAAATGGCTAAATCTCACCAAATTCCTTTTCAAAGAAGCACACATTCTTCTTCCATTATTTTTAAGCTTATTCATATGGATCTTTGGGGACCATATAGAGCTCGTAATCTTGATGGTTCAAGATATTTCCTTATTATAGTGGATGATTTTTCTCATACTACTTGGACCTATCTTCTGCAAAGTAAGTAGCAAGTTAGTAGTATCTTTATCTCTTTTGTGAAATATATACAAAACCATTTTTTTAAAACACCCAAGTATGTGAGGACTAACAATGATTCTGAGTTTATTTACTCACAATGTGGCCAACTTATGAGAGATACAAGAATTATTCACCAGAAATCAATGAGCTATACCCCACAACAGAATGGCATAGTTAAAAGAAAGTATAGGCATTTGTTTGACATAGCTAGATCTCTCAAAATCCATGCCAATTTAGCTAACCATTTTTTGGGGGAATGTCTTTTATCAACCACCTATCTCATTAACAAAATGTCGACACCCATTCTGAGCTGGAAAAGTCCTTATGAAATATTGTTTCACTCCAAACTTGATTATACTCATTTGAGAACTATAGGTTGTCTTTGCTATGCTGCTAAGGTGGGTCCAAAGGGTGACAAATTTGAGCCTAGAGCTCATAAGTGGGTGCTCATAGGATATCCTCCTACATAAAAGGGTTATAAGCTCTTTGATCTTGAGAGACAATGTGTTTTATTAAGCAGAGATGTTACTTTCTGTGAGAATGTGTTTCCTTTTAAACATTCTTCATCTTTTCCTGATCTGTCTTGTTCTGAGAGTCCTCTAGTTAATATTTCTTCACCTATTCATACCATATCTCCTTCTTTGATTGGTTCTCCTATTGATTCTGTTGATAATATTTTACTCGTGAATGTCTTTAATTCTCCTCCTCCTCTCCTGTACATTCTACTTCTTTAACTCCCACAACTGATTCTTTTCGTTCTCCTTCACCAATTCTGCGCAAATCTCAAAGACACAAAAAACAACCACATTAGTTACAAGATTTTTTTTCCATATGTTCATGCCAACAGTGTACTTCTTCCTCAACTTCACACGCTTTTTCTACATATCATCCTCTCTTTTCTTCTACAGAATTTGAACACCTACCTAATGATTATATGGTCTCATTGGCTAATGTGTTTACAACTTAGAAACCTGCTAACTTTCTTGCTGCTAGTCAGGATAAGCTATGGGTGGAGGCTATGGAGTCGGAGCTTAATGCTTTAGAGAGGAATAATACTCAGGAACTAACCACTTTACTTGCAGAACATAAAGCTATTTCTTCCAAATGGGTTTATAAGATCAAATACAATACAGATGGAACCGTTGAGAGGTACGAGGTTAGGGTGATCATGAGGGGTTTCAATCTGAAGGAGGGTAAAGATTATAAGCATACTTTTTATCCTGTGGCCAGACTTGTTACTATTAAAGTTGTAATTGTATTGGCCACAGCTCAAAATTGGCCTTTACATCAAGTTGACATTAAGAAGGCTTTCTTGCATGGTCATATTGATGAGTAGATATATATGATCCCTCCTGATGGGTATCATGCTGCTAAACTTGGTTAGGTTTGTCAATTAAAGAAGTCTTTAAGACACTGGAATAAGGAAGTTACTAAGTTTTTTACTCACTTGGGTTATGTTTAGTCCACTAATGATTACTCCTTATTTATTAAGAGGGCAGGAGATAAGTTTACAGCTGTCCTCATATATGTTGATGATATTTTGATTACGGGTAATGATGATTCTGACACTCTAGTTTGAAGACAACTTTGCATACAAAGTTCACCATTAAGGATTTAGGACTTGCACGATATTTCTTAGGTATTGAGTTATGTAGGAATGAGTAGGGAACATATTTGCATTAGAGGAAATTTATTATGGATATCTTAGCTAAAGCTGATCTGACTGGAGCTAAGCCTTGCTTTACTCCTCTTCCTTAACATACCAAGTAGTCACTTACTGAGGGAGAACCTCTGGAACATCTAGAAACTTATAGGAAAGTTATTGTATTTGACAATGACTAGGCCGGATATTTGTTATGCAGTGCAGCATTTGAGTCAGTTCTTATTTGCTCCTCATCGTCCTCATATGTAGGCTGTTACTCATGTACTCAAGTATTTGAAAGGTTCCATTTTTACAGGGCTGTTTTATCTTGTGCAGTCACATCTCAAGTTAACTGCATTTTCGAATGCAAATTGGGCTTCTTGCTTGATTTCTCGTCGATCGTTATTGGTTATTGCATCTTCTTGGGGCATGCTCTAGTTTCTTGGAAGACAAAGAAGCAATCTACTATTTTTAAGTCATTTGCTGAAGTCAAATATTGAAGTATGGCTGCTACAAGTAGTGAGCTAATTTAGTTATCCTATTTGCTCAAGGATTTATCCATTCTAGTTTAGGTTCCAGTTACTTTATTTTGTGATAATAAGTCTGCTCAACAAATTGTAACTAATCCCTGTTTTCATAAGAGAATAAAACATTTGGGCATTGATTGCCACTTCACTCAAGAGAAAATTCAAGATGGCTTTCTTCAAACTGCATATATTCCTTCCAAATTGCAACTGGCTGACCTCATGACCCAACCTCTTGGTCACGATTCTCACCTGATGTTGTCTTCCAAGTTGGGTCTCACTATGTTCCCAACTTGAGGGGGGGTGTGAAGACTACTCTGTGTTACTTTGTTATTATGTAACTATATTAGAGTTAGTTAGTTAGTTTCTTTACTGATTATGTATATAAAGGCTTCTTGTATATTGCATTATAAACTAATGAAGAATATTTTCTCTCTCCAACTTTATCTTTCTTACTTTACCTTTCTTATCTCTCATTTCTCTTTTGATTCTTAAGATGTTGTTGCACAACCTACAACATTGCAGAATATTGTTGTTTCCTCCCGTTCTGTCTAAGGTTGCCTCACTAATAATTACAAAATGAATGAAAATCTAGATGTTGCTTGCTTAAACTAAGATTACTCTAAACAAGTTCATTTTATATGCTTGGTTTTTTAATAGTTCCTTAAAGGATTTATTGGCAAACAAACCAAAAGGGTGTTTTATCTAGATTATAATATTTTATATGCTTTTATTTATGCCATAGTCATGATACAAATAGAATATCAATATTTTAATGCCATTAACTATCTTTTATCACTTCTTTGACCTCTATATTTTCTAGCAAGTAGTTTCACAAGTTAGACATTTCATTGATCTAATTTAAAGGCCTTAGTTATTTAAATTATCTTACTTTGGCTACCATTATCAATTCTAAACCTTAGCTCATTGTATGAGTTCTATCTTAGCATAAGTAACTACGTCATTGTCCATAAATCAATTGTTTTTTGTCTAATTGCCAAAAACTTTCACATTTTAAATAATCGAAGTGTATCCATTTCACTTATGAGATCTCTTTTTTAGTTAAGAATCTTCGAATTATTTTAGAAATTAGAGCCTTGTTGATAAATTTGATGGATACAATCCCAATTCCTCCTTCCTACTTTGGCATATAAAGATTTAACAGTTAGACTTTAGCTATTATATGTTTATTTAGGTCACCAAACGACAAGAAGTGTCTCAATATTTTTCTACATTGTTTTGATTAGATATTTAGGAAAAAAGAAGCAAGATAGCCAATAGATATGCATAATGTTGATGAATTAAACTCTACCCACAAATGACAAATACCTATTACACCATTTCCTAATTCTCCTTTGAATCCTCTTAATAAGTGATAAGTAGTCTTTCAAGCTTGGTCTCTTGGTTGCTACAAGGAAACCAAGGTAAGTAAATGGATGGTTCTTTAATTTTAATCGTAATAAGTTGGCAAGCTATGTTGCTTGGTGATTGGAAACAATTAATACCTTTAGGTAGCTCTTATCTTTATTAGTGGGGAACTTAGATAAATCCTTGAATGAACGTAAAGTAGTCATCAGGGTACTTAGTAAACTGTCATCAACTCCAGATAATAGAAGACGATTTTTTAATAAAAGATAACATAAAAATTCATAACTTAATACATTTGTGATACATCATGAAATTCCTTTCTTGTCTTATAAAATGATCAATCAATCTAATTAAGGTATCTAGACATAAGGTGAATAAGTAAAGTGAGATTGGATTAACTTGCCTCAATCCTTTACCACCTCTAATTATAACATTGGTTTCCCCATCAATCAACATGTAAAAAGAGGTAGCAAATATGCATTAATTAATCCAAGTTCTAAAATTTGGTAGAAAGCCAAATGCTTCAAGAATGTGCAACATAAATTCTTAGTTGGTAGATTCAAAAGCCTTATGAAAATCAATCTTAATAGTATAGCTTTTGAAAGAGTGCCTTCATTATAGTTCTTCAAAAGTTCATGAGCTACAAGAATATTATCCCCTATTTTTCTTCCTTAAATAGAAACACCCTAAGAATGATTGACATAAGACTTTAAAACTTCCTTTAACTTTGATGTTAGAAGCTTAGCAATGATTTTATATATAATATTACAATAAGAGATAATAGTGGTTTTAGAGAAGAAGTGTTTGGTATCATAGGGATAATAGTGGTTAATATTTTATTTAACTCTCTCAAGGTCTTCTTATTCCTAAAGAATTTCAATATTACCTAAGTTACCTCATTCTTAATTAGGTTCCATACTTTTTTTAAAGAAGAATGCATTTAGGTCATCAGGCCCTAATGTTTTATCATGGTTTAGCTGAAAAGCTACTTTTACCACAACCATTGTATTAAAGGCTATGATGAGTGATTTTGCCTCTTCCTTGGTGATTTACTCTAAGATATATGATATCAAGACATGTGTAGATGAACAAACATTATCTTAGGAACCAATTGTGTCACTAATTTAGTTATGAACTCTTGTATTATGTCCTTTTGAGTCTATACTAATTCCCCATTGTCCTTCAGTACAAAAGAAATTCCATTAGAGTTCCTCCCTGACATAATAGATTACGGAAAAAGCTTGAGTTCCTATCTCCATCTTTGATCCATTATATTCTTTATTTTTACTTTAATATGAGTTATGAATTTCTAAAGCTCGAATATAACTTGTAAGAGTTGTTCTTTTCTCAGTTTTATTAATAGATTAGTAAAGCTCACCTTGAATATGGGTAATTTTTTCTCTACTTTCCATCACTTCTTCCTGATTATTGCCAAATCTATTGTAGTTCAAGTCATTGAGTTCTTTCTTTACCATTTGGAGTTTCTTTATATAAACATAGGATTACAACCTTGGAATTTTAAAGTTATGACTTTTGCAATTGCTTCTTAGAAGCCGCCAACTCCTTTTAGGCTATCATTAAAGTGGAAAGGAGCACTTCTCTAGTAATTCTTGAACAAGTTTTAAATGACAATATTTATATGATCAAAGAAAAGGGGATTACTATAATTTCCCTTGCTATCAAGAAATTGGGTTGGTCAGAGTTCTTTAATAATAGCTCTATATAACTTCTTTATCATGAACTAAATACCACTTTGATTATTATTATATGTGAAAGCTTCCCTTCAACCTCTGTATTAGTGACTTTAATGTGGTTTTGCATAATTCTTGAATTCCCCATTGAGGCTTCTCAAGCAAATATTACCTTTAGCTTCCTAGTGTAATATGGTACTATTAAAATCTCCTAGAACTATCCATGGTTATGTCTATAAAAGAAGTAAAAAAACTTCAGAGTACTACAGAGGGACATTGTATTGGTTTATACCTTACAATCAATTGGTTAGTTGTAGTTTAATGACATAATTCCTTAAGGTATTTTTTATCTCATACATATTCAGATGTATATGATAAACTCTATATGGTAAATACACTTTACAATTGAAATTATTTGTATGTTTATGAAAAATTTCAGTGTGATGATTGTATAAGTAATCCTTTAACTTGAGATCACTAAAATATCTTATATAGGAATCGCCATATTTTGATATTACTTATAACCAATTCTAGTCAAGGGTAGATCAGTCAGTAATTATTAGATATAATATGAACTATATAGAAGTAGTTAAGTGGTCAATATATAATTTATTACTCTAAAATGATTAGAGAAAATGTTTAATTATTTTCAATTAGTATGATTCGAGAAGTCATTGATCAAGGTGGGATGATGCTTTAAGAATAACTTTCAAATGTCATTAATGAAATCAATTACTAATGGTAGAGAATTAATATGGTTGGACTCAAATAGAGTAAAGATTATTTATATGCTTTATGTCTAATTGAAACATGGTACGATGAATGAATTAAATTATATGAAAAATCATGATGAAAAGGTTATTTAAATCTACTTTGACTTTCTTAAATATTTGAATGGTCATGATGCATTACTACAGGTCAATCTTGATATATAAATATAAATTATTTAATTAGATAATTAAAGATAAATTAAAAGAGATTAATTTATCTAAGTCTTAATATGATATATGCTTATAATTTATATTCATTGTTAACATACTTAAAAATCTAATAGATTTGACAAAAAAAAAATAAGTTGAAGAGAGAGGGGTATTTTAATCAAGTTAGACTTGATTGTAAATTTTAAAAAATATTTATGATTAAAACTAAATATTTTCCATACATGTCCCTCTACAAGTGGTTTAAAATAATGAAACAACGACCCTTGTGCGTGTGTTTTGTTGCCAGTTAAGTCGCTTGAAAGTCTTGCATCGTGCACTGTGCCAGTAATAACTGCAATAAAAAATGCATGAGTCATCTACCATGAGATGGGGTGGCTTCAGGCGTAAACTGGAAGTGTTGGGGCGCATCCAAAAGCAGGCATTTGTGGCGTGTGAGAAGAGGAGCAGTGGACCAGTTGGAGATGGCTTCAAAAGCTACATTGGATATTAAAGTAATCTCAAAATTAAAATAAGATATTTGAAATATAAAATAATATATCTAAACACAATTTGTAAGAAGTTTAATTTTCTTGGTTTGATGGAAATTTACCATGCTGAGAAAAAGGAATAAACTAAGACGAATAAACTTTCCTAATCAACGTGGCCAAGAAAGGAACAACGATCACCAATGGAAAAAATTATACTTGATGAAGAGACAGTGAAAAGGAGGTATAACATTGAAGCCATGAACATCAAGTTTTCTATGGGCCTCTATCTGGGGGGTCTAACTCAAAAATGATTTTGAATCTATTTGGCACAAAATAAGGTTGAATGGTGTATTTAGTGCAATAACCAGTGCCGGTTTTGGGCAGGGCCCTTACCCAGGGCCCATTATAAAAGGGGGCCTCCCCTCTAAATTTTAAGTGATGCAGTGTTTTAAATTTTAACCTTAGTCGTTAGCTAATGACTTTAACTATAACGACTGTAACACTATAACAACTATAACACTATAATGTTAAAGTAATTTTTAACTTTATAGTCATCTTTAACGTTATAGTTATAATAATTTTTTTAAGTAAAGGTAATTTTGTGATCCTCATACTTAAAATAGTCTTGAAATATTTAAGTATACTTTTACCTTCTAATTTTTTTATTTTCATTAATATATATATTTAAAATACTCCAACTCAAAAATTAGCAGTAAAAAATTTTACGATTATGTTTTCTGAGTTCTGAGTATAATTTAAAGGTAAAGTTTACAATATTTTAATATATTTTTACTCTTTGTTTTTATTTTTAATATTAGATATTAAATTTTGCTATTTTTTTCTATATCACAGATATAATATCATTTATATATCTTTGTGATATTATTAATGATTTTGCATCTAAAAATTCACGAAAAAATTGTTTTTCATAAATCATGATCATCTGTGTATTTGTTAGTGTTATGATCATTTAATATTAAGTTGGTTATGTAAGCTTATAAATTAAGTCATTTATGTTTCATATAAATATGTAAACTTAAGTATATTTTCAATTTATTGGGGCCCCTTTTTTTTAATTTTACCCAGGGCCTATAAAACTATAGGAACGACCCTAGTTACGCAGCTATTGTGCATTTCATTCAAAACACATAGAGTTGAAGGCATAAAGGGGGACGTTGATTTTAATTGTCCAATCACACTCTAGGGGCGCACGAGAAGAAGCGAGTAGAGAGGCACATGTGCAGGCGTGGAGAAAGGGCGGCTTACTGGCGCAGACGTGAACAATGGCATGTACCATAAATTCCAGCATTAAATTGTCACATCCACGCTACAGTAGAGAGGCGACAGTGAAGAGCAACAATAAGAAGCTTGGCAGTGAAGGAGAGACGTAAGGAGCTTTGGTAGGGTTAGTAAAATGGGGGCCGAAGCATTTTCTAAGAAGAGTAAAGGGCTAGATGTCTCGACGTCGGTTCGAAGGCGATATCGACGCCAACGATCCGAGTTAAGTATTTTTTTATTATTTTGTTGTTTCTCTCTTATTAGGAGTTGATAGTATTATCCTATGTTAATTGATTTGAGTATTGTGTATGGATAATCAGATTTTCATTATTATTCAGTTATTTGTATATAAACTCATTGGGTATTGTGAAAAGATGATTTTAATGTGTTCATTGAATCGTTTATTTATAAATCCATTGCTAGAATTTCGATATAATCTGTAGTTGTTATGTTGAAATTCATGTGTAGCGACTAATGATTCGTAATAGTTAGGGATAACATGAACTAGGTTAAATGATGTATCATATGTGATTGTTGCCTTGATTAATCGATTTTTCTAGTTCGTAATGTTATTACCTAATTAAATCCAGATATTGTATCCTAGGTAATTAGGTAATTAAGTTTAATTAACGATCATATCTTGATTAAACAAAAGGACAAACTTAGGTTAATTATTAACTTACGATTAATAGTTACTAGGAGAGGTTTAAAAGCAATAAATTAATAAAATATGTTTAATTAGGGTGTAGGCTGAGTTTGAGCCAAAGAACTAGGTTCCTACCAAATTCCCCACTTTGATCTTTTTTATGTTTTCTTTAATTTGTTTTTATTAGTTAGTTTTATTTTATTTTCTTCTATAAAAAAACAAAACCCCCTTGTTAAATCTAAACACTGGTCAATTTTATTTCATAAACTTTGCACACAATCTTTGTGGTATCGACCTAGACTCACCACTGCTATAGTAGTAGGTCTAGATATTTTATTTTGACTAGCTTAACGGTACACGATCATAGGGCTTAAAATAAACTATCTAAAATAATATTTAAAAAATGAAACAATATTCCTAATAAGTGAAATATTATATTCTTTTTAATATTAGAATTATATATATATATATATATATATATTAAAATTTAAAATTATAAACCGAAACGGAGAAAGGTATAGTTCATAATTTTATACTTGTAATATTTCATTTAGCATAATTTTAAGA
>JANPWT010000005.1:25866064-25877501 GCA_024678245.1 Erythroxylum densum
TGTGTGTATTTTGGATTGATTAAAATTGATTTGTTTGAAATTGACTTGTTTGTAAATGTTGAAAATGCATGATGAAACTATGTTATACGTCGAAAGAGGTCATGACATTTTGTATTAAATGAAAAGAAGACAAAGCATGAAAGTATGAGCATATGAGAAAACGAATAAGTGATTTTGTTTGGGCGAGAGTGGAACCATTCTATTCTTCATGTGTACGTTGACAAGAGCCTTCTCCTAACTGCCTACTTGCGGCATATGAGCTCCGAAATTGGACTCATTCATGGGGTAAACTTCGGTTTCTCCATTCTGTTTCCGTGGAACCCTCGAGCCATTTGTTGTTCATTACATCTTTAAATTGTCATGTCTGATGCATTTGAGTGCTATGTGTTATGAGTGTTAAGCTAAATTGAAAAATGCTTGAATTACTAAATATACATATATATAAACATATGCTAGAATTGTGGTCAATTGCCAATGGCTATAAATATGTTAACCACTGAGCCGTGCAGCTCAACCCAATATTTTTCCACTACTCAGGGGCAAAACGAGAAGGTTTGCAATCCTTGCAAGACATCGTGACAAACTCTAAGATAGAGATTTTTGTGACTAAGTTAGTGACTAGACATTTGGATAGCTTTATAAGCATATCAAACATTAAACATCCCATGTATTTTATATTTTGTGTTAAGACTTTGATTATAATATTGATATGTATTAAAGCTATGTATGAACTTCTTTTGATTTAGAAATGAGTTTAGAATTGAAAATTTTCCCATGTGTATGTGCATATTTATCTTGTAGTTGTACAATTCATAATTTAATTCTTTCATTGGTGTAAAAATTTTGTGCTGACTTCAATGGAAAATCTGGATCAATTTATGCTAAATTAGACAAAGTTATCTTCTAGAAAGTTGTAGCTTATCTTTCTAGCTTTCCAACGGTATATAGTATGAATTTTTTAGATATCGGAGTCAAAAGTTATTGACCTTCTGTATCTTCTTAGGTTGATCTTCTGTATCTTCTTAGGTTGACCTTCTGTATCTTCTCAGGTTGACCTTCTGTATCTTCTTAGATTGATCGAAACATCTTCTTTTGCACTATAGACTGAATCATCTTATATCTTCTAGTGCCTATCTTTTGGTGCCTATCTTTTGGTGCCCATCTTCTAGTGCATATCTTCTAGTGCCTATCTTCTAGTGCCTATCTTCTAGTGCCTATCTTCTGATGCCTATCTTCTGATGTCGACCGTCTGGTGCCTATCTTCTGGTGCCTATCTTTTGGTACTGATCTTCTGGTGCATAACTTCTGGTGCCTATCTTCTAATGAACTGTAGACTGAAACATCTTCTATACATTATTCATCTTTCATCGTCTAGTCCAATTTTGACCCTCTAAATGATAGAATCTATCTTCAAGGTCTTCATGAAATTGTAGATCTTGAAGTCCTCTTTCAAACCATCTAAGAATGACCTTGATCCAATATCTATAGAGGAAGTTATGCTAATTTGTCCCAAAATAGGTTCAATATAATTGAGGATAAAACCTTGTTTGATTCTTTTAGCCATCACTGCATCATCCGACCTCCAAATAAGATGATTCTTGTTTCTAAATAAACTAGAGACATAGAGCTACCAATAATCTGAAGGAGTAGAATTTTAATTCGGTCTCTAAGACTTACAATTTCTGGATGGAAGTTGAGTATAGTGTACTATCCCAATTTTATAATAGTCTAAAAAGGTTTGGGCCCTAACTCTTAGAATTCTAAATCAAATTGAATAATTTTAGTGTCATTAGAAACTTAAGACAATAGGGAAAAAATATTTTGAAGAATTCAAATTGTAATTCCAGTTTGAAATTTTCCAAAATCTATCCTGAAGTAGAAGAATTGTGTTTGTCACATTTTATGACTCTGAATGTTGGACTACAGAAGTGGGATCCAACAATTCTCACTCGTGTGAGGGTTGAAATTGAATTAAAAAGTAGATTTGAAAATCATTTATCAATTTTAACACTTTTGTACTATTTTATTTGATTATCTTTCCTTAATTTAGTTTTAATTTATTTTCTTAATCAAATTAAACCAAATCCCAAATCCCAAATCCCAAGCACTGACTCATTCATTACAAAATCTAGACATATACTCTTTGTAAATACGATCCCTACTCACCACTACTTCAAATTTAGTTGTACGGAGTTAGTTTTTTTATGTGTTCGATGTGAATCATGATGAAACCTTCCTACATTTAAAGTGGTATGTAAATTTAGGTTCCTTGTCAATGGTGAACTTAAAACTTTCGTATATCGGATGAAAAGATAGAGGATAAAGGGGGCTCCTATCTTATACCCCCAACCCCTTTGAACACCTTAGAGGGAGCTCCATTGATGTGGATACCGAAGGAAGTGGAAGAAATATAGGATTTGATCTAACCAATGAAAATATTTGGAAAGTTAAACACCTCCAACATCTATAAAAAGAACTTCTAGCTAACAAATTCAAAGGCCTTATTAAAGTTAGCCTTGATAGAGCAGTTTAGAAGAGAATTTCTTCCTAAATGATAGTTAAAGAGCACCTGTACAACTAGCATATTATCACCAATATATATATATTCTTCATGAAATCTCCCTGACTATCATTGATTATAGAGTTGAGGATAGTCTTCAATCTATTTTCAATAATCTTAGCAATGATTTTGTAGATAAATTTTGAGCAGACTATTGGTCTAAAGTCCAAAGTTTTAATTGATTTTGAGTCTTAGGATCAAGGAAAAGGAAGATTTTATTGATTTCTTTGAGCAACACTCCCCTAGAGAATAATTCATAAACAACTTATTTGCCATTTGAGCCATCTCTGTCCATGTTTTAAGATAAAATTATCCATTTTAAGCATCTAGACTAAAAGCTTTCATCCTATTTAATTGAAAAATAGTTGCCTCAACCTCAAAATTAATGTGTGTCAAATGCAACAAAAAATTACCTAACTCTATACAACTAAATTTTAGTAAGTATGAGAAAGAATCATATCCACAAAGAGTGTGTGATTAGGTTTTGCAATTAATGAATCAATGTATATGATTATGGGTGTTGAGTAAGTTTTATACATGATAAAACTCTCAGTACTGCAAGTAATGGATCGTATCTTATAATATCAAAAGTTATCATTCCCACGAGGGTTATAGGTACCAAAACAATTTGAATAAGAACTTTTTCTAATGTACTAAGAATTGATTTGATTAGAAAGTAAAACAACTAATAAAATGAAACAATTAAAGAATTAATAAGTGAGCTACCAATGAAATTGATATTGATCAAAGTTGAAGACCAAATAACTATTATATCTTTATTTTGTTTCCCTTAATCTTGTTAATTCAGTTTATGCTAGATCTAAGATAGCCTAAAGTTTTGATTACTCTTTCTCAATATCTAATCAAGTAACCCTAACTAAATTTGATAATCGTAGAGTTGCAATCTCTTAATTCACAAACTACTTCTAACATATTCACTTAGATAGACGATTAATTTCACAATTAAGAACCCTCTTCAATTGTTCGTTATTATGATAATTGTAGGTTTTTTAAGTTGCCAACTCTTATTGTACACGTTAACACCAATTATTTTGATTCACTCTCTTGATTTATTATCAAGTATATGCACCACAATTACCACAAACATCTAAATATGTAGTGAAATCAACAATAAATAAATTCACAAAATAATTCCAGAATAATTTCTAATCTGGATTTAGAAATCCGTAGAGATGTTTAGCATCAAAGAAATCTAATTCAAATCAAGAATAATAAAATAAATAAAGGGAAATAATTAAAACTTTGTTGAAGACTTGATCCAGATGCTGGAATTTCTTAAAGCTCTTCTTTGATATATCGACTTTTAATCAAGTTTGATTTATGTCTACTATGTTTTTTATTCTCATTATATATTGAAGAAAGATACTTACGTAGGTACATATATAGTAAGAATTACAATTAAGGCAAAACACTGCCTACCGAGTATACATTTATTTCTAATCATACTTATGTCTGAGTATACACAAAATATTTTAGTTTCCAATAAATGCATATATAAGTTATAACAGAGAAATAAATGACTTCTCCACGTTTTTTGGTTCTAACTACATATATGCTGCCTGAAGAACAAGTGTTAGATAATGCTAGAATCCTTTTTTTTAGAATTTTGTTTGTTAGATTTTTATAAAATTATTAACGAGAATTAGTTTGAGTTATTTATTTTGAATCAAATATTATTATTAGGACTATCTCTCATATACCAAAATATATATATTGCATCTAATGAATGAAAATTTCAAGTTCACAAAAGAATTCAATTTGGCTTATACTGATTTTAAATAAATATTTTCTTTATATTTCAAAGCTCGGAATTAGTGATGTATAAATGCCAAAAGTTTTTCTTTATATAATGAAGTGTTTTAATTTCCTCAAACTTTTTGTGTGATTGGTTAGTATATGATATAATTGGGGTACTAATTCTAATTAATTTTACAAAATAAGTTAGAAAAAGGAAGAGAATATAGAAAAATAAAGATATAAAAAACAAAGATATTCACAACTGGTCAAGCAAGTAAATTAAGAAATTGATTTCAAAAAAACTCTATATGAATCAATTTCCAATCCTTCTTCTTCATATATAAATTTAAAAAATTTATATATTGGGAAAAGATATTTGCAAAGATACAAATATGGCAAGAATTCTAATCAATTAATAAAAATACTATCTACCAAATATACGTTTATTTCTAACCTTAATTGTCTTTAAGTATATACTAAATGTTTACTTTCCAACACATACATGTATAACAGAGAAAGAAATGGCTCGATGAATAGACTTCAGACAACGTTATAACCTTTGTTTTGTAAGATTATATTTGTTAGAAGCATTAGTTTGTGATATTGGTTTTCATCCAAACTATCATTGGGACTGATATTGAAGTCTAATGATGAATAAAAATTTCGAAAAATTAATTTATATTTGTGCTAATATTAAATAAACGTTTTCTTTATATTTTAAATTTCATAAACCAATTACTCAAACATCGTCGATGAAGTTTGAGGAAATTAAACACCTCATTATATAATTAACGTTACAAAATAAGTTATCCGAGTTAATCAATTATAGAAAAAAGAAAATTATAATGAAGCAAGGAAGTGCAATAACAGCATAGACTTTCCCTCTTCAGTAAGTGTAGAGTCCGGATCTTTTATCCAATTTTATAATGTCTTATTGTGTCTTATAAATTTTAGCCATTTATTTATGTGAGTCTCGCGTGAGTCTTGCATAAATAAACGTTGATCCCGCATAAATAAATAGCTAAAATTTATGAAATAAAATAAGACATCATAAAATTGGACAAAAGATCATATCCCGTAAATATGCACCCGTTTGCCATTACAGACTTAAATGGGCCAAATCCCGATAAATAAAGTGAGATAACAATAGTCCAAGATTAATACAGTAAATATCCCTTCAGTACTATAGCCGACTTGTTCCATCAGATCACAAAATTATTTTTCTTTGACATTAAAAGAATTGTAGAACCTGAAAATTCAAAAACAAAACAATCATGTGGTCAGAGGACTCAGACAATGATCCTGCAGTCCTATGCATAGTTGCAGAGGCCAAACGCACAAAATCCGCCATTTTGACACCTCTTATGACAACCTCCACAATGGCTCCTACTGAAAGAAGGGTTCACACATTTGCCATTGCAACACATTTCATTATACTTGCACTTCTTCCCGCAAGCTCCGCAGTTCATCCGGTCGCCCAGAACATTCACGCATTTCTTCTTGCAACAGTCAGGTCCAGGGCTTCCCTTTGCATGGCAAATTCTTGGAAACTTGTTGCACTTCAGACTTCTTCGCCCCTTCATCGTTTTTCTTTGTGCAAGTATGCGACCAACAACTTCATTTTCAGAAGAACCTAGGTGGGTTGCTCGACCAACTCCATTAACATCAGCATCGTCATCAGCAGGTTCTGCTACTTCAGTGAATGGCAATGCAGAAACCTTGCTCATTAATAGAGCAATCACTGCAATGACAACAACGCATAAAAGTTTCAGCAACTTCATTGTCTGTGAGGAAAGTGCACGTAAGTAGGTGATCTTTGTGCTTTGAGAGACGGAGGAGGAAGTTCTGAAGTACGTATGCTGCGAGTGGTGGCGGATTAGTGGTCTTATATAGGGAAGTTCTGAAGGTGCAATCATGTCCGTGTGCCTAACTCTAGAGGAAGTGGACCGGTCCACAAAGTTCAACTGATAATAAACAATTGAAAAAGGAAAGGAAGATTCCATTGCACACGTAAAAGCAGTATGATCCTTGTTCCTGATCAAATTAAAGATGGTAGGTGCTAGTGCAAAAGGTTCCGATTAGTTTAATATGAAACCTTTTAACATTAATTAATGTGGTTGCAGGGTACAAATCAATTGTTTCTTAATTCATTTGGAGAATCTGATCAAAGTCAATGGTTATAGAATGAAGAAATGTTCAACATCTTTGACTATGAAATTCTATATCACTGTTGAGGAGGAACTAAACGTCTTTCATCTATGTTAAGTAACATCTTGATGTATCAAGATTTTTACGTTAATTTATTTGGTAAGTCGGCGAGAATACATAAAGGGAGTGGTTGGGAGCTTTTGGTGGTGGTAATGCAACAAAAGTTGAGTAAAAACTATAAAAAATTGGGCTCGTTTGGTAAACAGCTTATTAGCTGTTTTTTAATTAATTGACCCAAATTAATTATTTGATCATATTAAAAAAACTATTAAACTTGTTTGATTATGAACTAGTTAGGTTTGCTGATTCAATTCAACTAGCTGATTTAAAAAAAAAAGCTTCTCTACATGAACGTTTGAGGTATTTAGCTGATTAAAATTATGTCTAATGACAATTGTTCCCTCACTTTACTCTCTACTCTTTTGATCTCATTTCTCATTTAGGGTTCTCTAGAATCTTCTTTTCTTTCCTCGGCTCTCTCATCTCCTGCCTCCCACATCTCCACCAGATCACCAGTTCTTGTTTGGCGAAAGAGAAATGGCAAGAAACGAAGAGAAAGTGAACTTCACAAGATGAGCATTGAGAGATTTATCGAATAGTAATGAAGGAGTCAGAAAGTTCTCGAAATCGTAGAAGAAAGCGATTGTTATGGAGAAGAAATCGAAGGTTAAAAAACAAGAAAAAGATGAAGCGGGGGTTCTTGATCAATTCTTGCTCATTCAGTCTAATGTCTTATTCAGAGTTCTTGTTAAATCACGTTTGTTTGTGCTTCAAACGACCAAAATAGAACTGGGCACTTGCTTGGTTTTGATGGAGCTAAGAAAAGAATTCATTTATTTAAAGCTAACATATTGGAAGAAGGGTCTTTTGATCCTGTAGTTTCTGCGTGTGAATGTGTCTTTCACACAGCATCCCTTATGATTTTTAGTCCTACCAATTAATCCACAGGTTTTTATCAATTAGACCTCCTTTTATTGCTCTTACTAAATTATATTGAATGTATGGTTCTACTCATTGTTTTGAAATCCGGATCAGTCACCAAATCAAAGACTTTACTAGTCAACAGATTGACCGGTTCAACCACCGGTCGAACTGGTGTGACGTCATAATTATGCAATAACTATATTTAATTATATATAATATTAATAATATTTAAAAAAATTTTAAAAATATCAAAAAAACAAAAACAAAAAAATAAATATTTATTGAACTGGATCGACTGGTCAATTGATCGATTTTGACTGATTCTCACTGGTTCAATTGAGAATCGATTTTTAAAGATGAATTGGATCGGATAGCCGACCGGTCACCGATCGAACCGATCGGACTGGCCGGTCCGGTCTGATTTTCAAAACAGAGGTTCTACTCTACTTTCAGAGTCCCTTTATAGCTTCTTGCAACATAGAATTGTGATATGTAGGCTTTGTGATTGATAAATTATGTCAGGGGCTTTTATGATGGACTAAACTCGATATGTTCATACAATGTTCCAAGTAGAAATTCTTGGTCCTACAATGAAGGGCACACTTAATGTCCTTAAATCTTGTTTGAAGGTTGGTTCTATGAAGATGTTTATTTTAACATCTTCCTTGGCATCAATTGCATACAGTGGAAAACCTCTGACACCAAATGCAATTGTTGACGAGCCTTGGTTTTCAAATCCCGCATTTCTCAAGGAACAGAAGGTATGAGTGTGTATTTATTGCTTTAAAATCCTAGATTATCTCTTCCATTTTGTGGCCTATAGCTTATAAATCTTCGTCTCAAGACTTGGTGTGAATAACTGGTCTAGTCATTCTTTATCTTCCATTTCCTATATCTTGAGATTGAGAACATAGTTCAATAAATCTTTTGGTTGGAGATTCAGCACCAATAGATCCTTACCCTTTTTGTTGCAACTCTTCTCTAAGATGATAATGCATGTGTTATCACCAATAAAGATTGCATTGTTTATCATGTTGGACATTTAAAGTTTGGAAAGTTTTTAAATTGCAAACTTTTGGTTATATTGTGGTTGCAGAAATTATTGTACGTCGCAATAACAACCCAGACCACAATCCTTAAAACTATAGTTGGTTATATCCGTGTTGAAGGTCATTTCATTGGATAAAAGTAATGCAGAATATTTTTTTACGATAATTTTCTCTTCTTTCTCCTTATCATATAATACCTTTAATTTATTTTTTCATGAACATAAGCTCGTACTGAATATAATATCTCAGTCATTCGTACATTATTTCTTGTTTTATGTACATAATTCTTATTAGTATTTGACTCCATGCATAATCTTTGGTGCATATAATAATATTTGATTATTTACATTTTTGATACTATTATATATATATATATATATGCGTTGTTGTTTACTTCATTCACTATGGAACCATGTTAGTGAGAGAACCTATGCTCCAGAAAGGTATTACTTTTGAGAGAGGTTTGATGAAGGTAATTATTTAATTTCCATGTTACTATTTTAGTTTTATTCTTGTGTTGTGATTGAACCTTCGCATAAAAGGATACTGGTGAAAGCATCTAGATTGAAGTACCTAAATAGATAAGTTTTGCCAACATATATGGTGATGTTAGAGTTCAATCAATACAGCCCTGATTCGCTAACATTAAATGTTGAAGATAAGAACATAAACGATAAATCTAAGATAAATTTAGTTTCATTAAATGAAGGCTGATAGTAGCTGAGATAAATATAGATTTGTTGTAGTCTTGACTGTGTCAAGTGAAGTATATTGTAGGTCTTATTATCTATTGTAGAAATTTACATTAATTTCGTGGAGGCTGTAGCTACTATTTGTATTTATTGCATGTAACTCCATCTATTACTTACAATTTCCCAACCGTCTTTTTTTCACCTTTAAAATAGAAAAGCTCAGTACAATCTTACCTTATAACATACTTATATGCAAAACTTAAATGCTAAAGAAGTGAACATAAATGATAGATCTGAGATTGATTTATTTTCATTAAATGAAACTAATGATAGTTGAGATAAATATGGATTTGCTGCAGTCTTGACTGTGTCAAGCGAAGTATATTGTAGGTCTCAATATCTGTTGTAGAAATTTGTGTTAATTTCGTGGAGGTTGTAGCTACTATTTGTATTTATTGCATTTAACTCCATTTATCACTCACAATTACCCCACCATCTCTTTTTCACCATTAAAATGGAAAAGCTCAACACAATCTTACTTTACAATGTACTTATACGCAAAACTTAAATGCTAAAGATATGAACATAAATAATAAATCTGAGATAGATTTAGTTTCATTAAATAAAGGCTCACATTAGTTGAGATAAATATGGATTTACTGCAGTCTTGATTGTGTCAAGCGAAATATATTGTAGGTCTCATTATTTGTTGTTGAAAATTAGCTCACATTAGTTGAGATAAATATGGATTTATTGTAGTCTTGATTGTGTCAAGCGAAATATATTGTAGGTCTCCTTATTTGTTGTTGAAAGTTGCATTAATTTCGTAGAGATTGTAGCTACTATTTATATTTATTGCATTTAACTTCTTTTATTACTCACAATTGCCCCACTGTCTCTTTTTCACCTTTAACATGGAAAGGCTCAACACAATCTTACCTTAGAACATACTTATTCGCAAAACTTAAATGCTAAAGATATGAACATAAATGATAAATCTGAGATAGATTTAATTTCATTAAATGAAGGCTGATAGTGGTTAAGATAAATATGGATTTGCTGCAGTCTTGACTGTGTCAAGCGAGACATATTGTAGGTCTCATTATCTGTTCTAGAAAGCCACAATAATTTTCTAGAGACTCTAGCTATTCTTTGTATTTATTACATTTAACTCTATTTATTACTCATAATTGTCCCACCATCTCTTTTTCACCTTTAAAATAGAAATGCTCAAAACAATCTTACCTTACAACGTACTTATATGCAAAACTCTCCCTATGTTTTACTGATACGCAGAGTGAAGAACGTTACAACACAGTTCGTCGATCAGATTTCGACAAGTGACATCTTCATTAGTAAGTTTATTCTCCCCTTTCTTGAATACTTGTTAGTCACCATTGTTAATTGTTCTTCTTCATCATCGTTAGTTATTACTTGCCAGCATTTTTCATTAGGTTGTGTGGCTTATATTATCTGATATGTTGTAGAAATAAAATAAATGAAGATGAACGGATTGAGCTGGAGAATTGTGATTTTAATAGTGACTACAAGGACCGAAAAAAGAAATAAAAAGCAAAGAAGAAAAAAGTGCTTATGTATTGAGTTTTAATAGTTTTATAATGTCTATAATCATAACTATTGTGTTTTAATAGTTTTGATATTCCTATTTATATAGAGATTAGCCTTCCAAATATTCATAATGTCAAACAAAATGCATGAATAGTTTGTTTTATTTGACAAACACTCATGTTTCTGAAATGTTGTATCAAACTTCTTTATCAATTTCTTATTCACAGAAAATATGCAATTTAAAAAGGACTCATTCGTGCAAATACCTTTTTTTATTTGATGCACACTTATATTTCTAAATACTGTCTCAAACTTGTCAAATTTAATGAATAGAAAAAGTACCATTATTTTTTATAATCACCTTGTTAATTTAGAAATCTCTCACATCATTCCACCGTAGCCTAACATGCAACTATTTTGTTTTATTTCTAGCTCTCTCTTTTTTATTTTTATGTTTAAGATGGGTTTTTGTATATTTTTTATTCTTCTTCGAATCTTGTTAAAATGGTTTCGTAATCATGTATTAAAACTTGATTATTTAATATTTACAGTTTTATATTTATTTTTTCTAATATTATTTAATTATTTAATAATTTTTTGTTACAAAATTGAAGTGGTATTTTCTTAAACTATTATATATAACAAAAAGTAATTTAATAGAAAAATATTTTATAATA
>JANPWT010000005.1:25906040-25920269 GCA_024678245.1 Erythroxylum densum
ATATACTACTATTCGGTAGTGTTGAACACTGTACCGATATATAGCAATAATATAGTTAAATCCTAGTGTTCTAAAGGTAGAGTCCTAACATATAGGACTGTTATGGATTTGTTATTACGTATTCGATCAAGTAGCTGCAAACTTCACCTAATATGTGCTGGATGAATTTTTTGTTTGCAGCTAAAGAGATGTCTTTGAAAAGCACTCGTCTAGAGGAGCTTGATGATACTGAAAAAGTTTTTGAAGATGATGACAAGATCATCACACGTCAGGAATATGTGTCCCGGTTACATGAGCTCAAAGATGAAATTACTCGTGCCTGGCATGCTGAAGATTGTGTAACAGCTTTAAGATTATCTATAAAGGTGACTTTTATTCAGTTCTATGGATGATTTTCTACTGCATCATTAATTGAGTAGGTAATCATTATGCTAGTCACTACTATACTGCAAGAGATGTAGCTTGGCAATCCCTATAGCTGGTCTAATAAAGTTCTCTTCCAACTTTATGTAGTAGGAAGTTACTTTGTCTATTTAATTTGTCATGTAGATACATGTGGATGATGTATACTTTGAACCTTTCCCAAGCATTGTTATCGCAATTTGCAATTCAGTTGGACTTTATGGTTAGAATATGAAATCTACCATCCACATGACTAGGGGATTCATGTACTTCCCAGTTGCTTACATTTAATTTTGACATTATTATTGTTTTATTTATTGTGCAGGTGGCTAAGCTTCTTATGGATACAACAGTTCTACATTTTTATCCTACCTTATTTGTTCTTGCCACAGATATACTAGACATGCTTGGGGAAATGGTGTGGGAGCGCATCAGGCAGAAAGCTGAATTTTCTGAAAATGGATCCTTTCTCTATTCATTGCCAGGTTTTGTTTTTTTTTACCTTAGTATAGGCCTCTCTGTCTATTTATTTATCTGACTTAGAATTGCTTTGTGGACACTATAGTGGTCACATAGTTGTTGATGTGATCCTTCTAGGGGATTATGTTAACAAATTTAAAATGTCTAAACTAGGGGATTTCACAAATGGAAGCTGAATTACTGCTTCAAATGAAAGTACATAATGGATGCTAATATACTTTGTTTGAAAACCAAAGGAGAGGGTTCATGTTTTTCTTCCTATTTGTGAATTCTTGAACTAATAACTTGCATTTCATGCATCTAAAAAATCAGTGTTAATTAGGAAATTCTACTTTTTCTTTATATATGGTGTCTTTAATGAATAAAGTGCCAGTGTTGTAATTATTAGTTAGTCGTGCTTCGTGGAACAAAGCAATATAGTCAATACTGCATTCAGACTTTTAGTCTTCATCTTTTACTAATAAATTTAATCATGTCTAAGGGCATATAGCACATTATTGCTTTTTTTTTTGAGCAGTTAGGTAGCTTTTGAAATGATTTTGGATTTATTTGGCAGAGAAATTTAAAGCGACTGATATCTGCTCTGCTGCTAAAGAAACTTGCAATAATTGGTTTTTCAAAGTCGGTTCCATTCGAGAGCTTCTTCCACGCATGTTAAGTTCATATCTTTCAACTTTTCTTAAAATTTCCACCCATGTAATTCTCCATGATTTTAGTTATTGTGTAAATGGTTAATTATTAAAAAAATCGAATTTTATTTAATTCTATAAAACTAGCAAGAACTTAAAAAGTGATAATAAAATGCTTTAACTTTCAATTTCTCTCAAAAATAGCCATCATTGACTTTACAGTTAATGGTGTTGATGTGGTAAGTCACGTCGGCAAACCTTTGTGACATGTGGTTGGCACTTGTCCTTTTATTACCACATCACATTAAACATTTAAAAATAAACAAAACTTAAAATATTAAAACTTCTAACTCTAGCCATTGTCCAAGCCACGCACAATCTTCTATTCCTAAATTTCTGCTAACCCTAGCCATCGATGAGGCCACTGCCCAAAAACATACCCTCACCACCATCGTGATTGAAGAAGAACGTCACACAAGCCACTGTCTAAGTCACCTCCTAGGCTACCGTTGTCTTTTGACTTGGTGTTTATTTTATGCTTAGGTTACAACTTCTGGAGTAATCTATTGTCTAATGAGAGACATTAATGAAAATGTACAATAAATTGTTTAAACATTGAAAACACTATTGATGCTATGCAACTTAAAAGTTGATTGGCTTCGAGTCGAATGGAATCTCTTGTTAGGATATGTTTTCTATTTGGTATTCATCACTCTAATTCTGAGTACTATTGCAATTGTTATGGATTAAACAAGTTTTCTAGGAACTTTATTCTTAAATCCTTGAAAGAGTGAAAATCAGTTCTATTAAATCTATGTTTCAGACCTCAACTATGAACTTGCTTATATTCTTATATGACAAATGCTGCCCATGCCTCAATGCAGTTTTGTCTATAGAGGAACTTGAAGCTATAAAAAAGACACCACATTCATTTCATCTTACAAAGACAAGACTGTCACTACTGACACCACTTACACTACTAATTTCCATTCCTTAAATCCCTTCTCTAGTCTATGGTCCGTTTTAGGTTTTAGAAAAGATGTAATAATTAGTGTTATTGATACAGGGTTTAGCCTTAGAGTGCTAGTTTTAAGGATGATTGTATGATGCTTGAGCCATATAAATGGAAGGGCATTTGTGAGGAAGAACAAGAATTCAATTCCTCCATGTGCAATTCAGAGTTAATAGGAGCTAGATACTTCAACAAAGGAGTGGTAGCTGCAAATCCTAGGATTAACATCAACATGAATTCAGTTGGATATACTCAAGGCCACGACACTCACACTTGATCAATAGTTTCTAGAAACTACGTGAAGATGCTACATTCTTTGGCTATGCTATTGAAACAGCAAGTGTTAGAAGTTTCTTCAATCATGATGGTGGTAGGAGTGCTTGGGGTGGTGGCTTGGACGGTTGCTAGGGTTGGAAGTTATAACATTTCAAGTTCTTTACTTTTAAATAATTAATGTGATGTGGCAATAAAAGGACACATGATAGCCATTTGTCAAAAAGTTTCTTGAAGTGGCAACTAAAGGGTTAACCGTAAACTAGTTTTGAGAAAATTTGTAAGTTAGATAATTTTATTGCCACTTTTTGAAGTTTTGGCTAATATTATAAAATTGAATAAAATTCGAGGTTTTTTCTTTTATAATTAGCCCTTGTGTAAACTTGTTCTTTTGCTGTTTTCTCATTGATTTATGATCCTTTTCCATTTATTTATATTTTACAATCTTGCCAATGCTTATTGAAGTAATAGCAGATGCTTTTTCTAACACAGAGTGTAAACCTTGAACAGAAAGTGTGAGGTGTGGTTTGTTGTTCTCACTCAAATAAGGACCTGAACACTGCTGCATTTTGTAGGACCTATTCTGATTTAATTTCAATTGGGATTCACTGATATGCTTTGACATATTGTGTTTGCAATTAAATAGTTTTACAAAAACGATCATTTCCTAATAATGTAAGTTATTGTGCTAATAATATCTTGGAAATAATTTTAGGTATGGACACAATTGGTTTCAGTATGGGTGAAATGGATTAGGTGTTATTGAAAGTGAGCTACAAATGGAAATTGCGTTTAAGACTGGGTTGCATATTGTCTTCCTAACATCTCAGTTGAAGTGGCCTTTTCTAATTCGTAACACTGCTTCTAAATGCAAATTTGATTTCCTTTACTATCAAGACTTTATCCTTTCTTTGGTTCAGCTATTACAGAGTATGTTTGAATTCCATAGAATTTGTGTAGCTACTCCAGTTCTTTCCATGCTGGTGGAATTTGCAAACAAATACTGTATCCATGTAACTTAAAATATGTATCAGCAAAATTATGCTTATACATCTCTATAAGCCTATTTGCATCATCACCCTTTTATTGGCTTAAAAAGTCTTGTTCCTTCTCACCTTAAGAAAGGGTGCATCTTCTTCTCGTTTTCTTCAAATCATATTTTATATCCTTTGCTTGACAATTAGAATTAATTTCCACTGCTCACCATAAAACTTATTTATTATGTACATATGCTATTCTCATCCCTATATGCTATTCTCCATCCCTATATACTATTCTCCACGAATATGTATATATTCTCTTGGTTTTGTTCAGAAACAGAAAACGAAAAATCATGTTATATCAAATGTAAACTCACTCATCTGTTCAGAATAAGGTTCTGTCTTGGTTTTGTAACAATTATCTGACGTCTTTGCTGAAGCCATGTATACAAATTTTTAATCAGAAATCTGTTACATATTAGTAAAACTAGTTTATTTGATTCTTTTCTTTATAGTTATTACTTCATTATCCATTTTATTTATTGCTAAATTTGTTTATTTTTATGCATGGCTGAACCTTATTATTTCATAAGGGTAACTTTGACCAAGTGTGTAATGGTAAAATATATCCTTTCAATTCAAAATTCCAATTCACTCCAAAGTTGTTATCATAGAATCATTCCAATTCCCTGAATTCCAATCTTCTTTTGGTTCCAAACACTATTGTTAGCAATAGTTGGGAATATATATTGTACTACTTTTTGTTTCTCAATTGACATCATAATTTAGTGATAAGTCAAAACCATTGGTTTTAAAGATTTTATTTTTATGAGTTATCCATTCTCCACGAGACTTCAGGCATCTCCAAACTCTTCTTTCTTCCTTTTCTTCTGTCTCTCCTGTTCCTTTTGCTATATCTCTCATTTCTTTCTTTGACATTCTAGTTTTTTCTTGTTCTTGGCATTATGACTTCAGTTATTTGGAGCTGGCAATATTACCCTGCTGGCGTTTTCTGCTTGACCATCCTGAGGACATTCTCCAGCGACTGGTCATGATGACAAGAGGGATTGCAAATCCATTGGCTTCTGCTTATTGTCACTTGTATATGGCACACTGTGCACGGAAGCTGCACGCCTCCCACACTGGTAAGATTTTCTGTTTTATTGACAAATGGCATGTAATCTCTTATACACTGGTTGCTTATTGGTTGTGCTATTCTGTTTCATTCATGGACCAAAATCCAATGTGACTTATTGATAAAGGAAGTTGAAAGGGCTATTTAAGTAGATTGGAAACTCATTGACTGCATATCTTTAAATTAACTTTTACAGGGTTTCTAGTGACTTGTGTTAATGACATGAAGATTCTATTGAGGCGGCTTTTATTGGAGTATGAAACTTCACATGGACATCTTAGTGAGAACAGAAGGTTGCTTGTCAGTCTGATGGAGCCAACTATTGAATACATTATGAAATGCATATTTGAGGGTTCATCTGAGGTAAGTAACTGATTAGGAATTGTAATCATAGCTGATATGGGAAACATCTTCATGCAAAGTATGATAGTATTGATGTGCTGTCAGTTTTGTCTGTGCATGTTAGTGGTGCTGTACCCAAGGAGTACAATATAGCAACAGTTTGTATTACTTACTTTTGAAAGACAGGACTTGTGAAAGTCTCTACTGTTATATCATCTTCTAGTTACATTGGCATATAACACTGGGTCACTAACTCTCTTTTGCAAATTCCCATTAAAAGAGGCTAGTAGATGCTGTACTTATGGAGCTTGGATTTGGAAGGAATCAGGTGGATGTTTTTCAGACTGTGCCTTGTGTGTCAATTGTTCTTCACCATCTGCTTAAGGAACTTCCTGTTGAAGTAGTCAGCTCCAATGCCATGTATGTTCTTGATCTGATTAAGAGAAGCATTGGTTCCTCTTTTGATCAGGTATCGTTTGAATCCTCAATTGAGTTAGATACTGATTTTATAGCTTCTTTCTTTGGCATTTGAAGAGGGTAAAGAAAGATTTCCGTTATGAGGGCACCCTTTTCCCTCTTTATTCACTATTATTGATTTTATTTTTCAAATCTGGGTGGAGCAGTGCTTAAATTACAGATTACTTGGGTTCAAGCTATCTGAAAGCAGACCTCCAATGGACATTATCAATAAAGTACTTCCCGAAATTATAAAGGTACTATAAAATTTCTGTTCTGGTATATTTAAATGTTCAAATGGAATTCAACTGTTTTGTTATACTTAATCCCACGTGGACCACCGCAATTCTTTTCTATTTATTCAATGGATTAAACATTTTTTATTTACTTCTTGGCTCGGGATTCGTTTTTCTTGATTTGACATCCTATTATTGCTGTTAAGTATTAGCTATCCAGTTTGAAGCTACTATGAGTAGTGGCTTGATCTGGAAGGTTAATAGATTGAAGTCATTAGAGATGATTTGTTTGTTTTGTCAACTTCATCTTGTTTACTAACCATTGTAATTTTGTTGCTGTTACCTCAATTTTCATAAAGTTTGTTTACAGTAACTGGCCATCTTTCTGTTATGTTTCTGCTTGATTTGTTCTGTAAATTTGTTGGTAAATTAAACATCATTATAATTTCAGGTTGCTAGTGAGTATGACAGACTTGATGAGTACTTGAAGGTTGTAGATGCTTATGTGGACATTGTTCTTCAAAATGAGATGGTAAGCTTATCACTCTTTAATACTTTAGATGTAATTTAGAACTGCTATGAGGCGTTAGTATCTGTTTCTGTAGAATTGCATTTCATGATCCATACTACTTTCCTTTTACATATCTTAAAGTCCATGTTTGATGCAGAAATTTCAGTTCATGTTTACAGCTCTAGTGGATTGTTTTGAAATACATATTCCGTTGAATGAAAAAGGTGTATGTGGAAGGTTGACTTGGGAATTCATTTTCTGAGTTATCTAGAGCGATGTTTACTCATTTAGAGCTTTAACTGTCATGTCTCTTTTTTCTCATGGTTTGTTTTCTTTAACAATTCTAAGACTATATGCATATATATATAGTTTTTGAAGAATAAGACTATATGCATTGTTGTTAATATGAGAAGCTGAAATCTTTTTCTATTAACATCTCTCTTCGTATTTTTACTACATCGTTCACAATGCTCTAAAACTAATTACTTTGGCAGGACAATTATTTGAATGCAGTTCTAGAGGGCATTTCGGAACGAGCAGTTAACAAAGAGATATCTGAAGACGAATTAGGATTTTTGCAATCTTTTTTAACAAAGCTTCTTTCCTATATGAAGGACTTAACAGATATCTTTGCTTTGGTACGATTGTTCCCAAAGCTTTTCTTCTTTTTTCTCCATTCCCCAACCCTCTTAGTGTCTCCTTGTTTCTTTTGTTTCTTATGGACATATGATTGCATGCTGAAAAATATATAGAAAGTGCTTTTCCTTGTTAAAGTTTTGTGTTCTATACCAGTTAATTGTTTTTTGTAGAATACTCAATTGTGCTTTTATGTCTGATTTTATAGTCTCATTTTCTTGACATCTTGGATGTAATGCATGGAGGTGCTCGCAATGGAGTCGATATGCATATTCTTAAGATGGCAACAAGGTACTTTGTTAATTTCTTTTGAGCTAGATTTAAGTTATTTATTAGGTTGCGTACTATTGGAACCCCCTTAGATCCCGCGTATTAGCAGAATTCTCATTGGATTGTTGTTGCTCTATTGAATGTCATGATTATCTTTACCTGCATTGTCTTTGTTTCCCCATTCCTAAAATAGCCACCTCACAGAATTTAGTTCTAGTCTGATGTGAAGAAGAAAGGGTGTACTATTTCAGTGTCATACAAACTATAAGGTACTTGCAGATGGACGGTTTTTGAATGCATAATAACTACTTTTACTTGTTAATTATTATGTGGTTAAATTAAGATGGTAATGTAAACCCACAAATTTCAGCCATTAATCTATGATCCAAATGCGGAGACACATACTAGTTTTGAGCAACCAAGGGGCTTGAAGTTGTTTCAGTAATCTTGGATGTCATTGGGCAATTGTTCTCTAAGCCTACAACAATTCTCTGGTTGCATCTTTGTCTGATGAAATCAGGCCCCTTGCAGATTAGATATATTAGCTTATAAATATTGAGTTTGGAACCAGAATACTAGTTAATTCTTTGTCTTAAGTTACTCTTATTGATTAATATGATAATTTTCTAATGTGTTGAAAAGATCATCGAATTGTTCAAATTCTACACATCCTTAATTTTAGTTTGAGCATTCTTTTAGCATGTAAACCCCCACGATTCGATTTGGAGAACATTAAAAGCTACTCATTTATATATCCACGTAAAAGATGCACCATATGTTTTGAGCAATAAATTCAATGGAAATCATCAGAGTAAGATTACATGTAACAAGTAGTGGAGTTTCAATTGCCGAACAAAGTTTAGCCATCTAGTAAGTTTTTTTATTGGTAATATCTAGTAACTTTTTTTTGTTACTCCTTTTTGAATTATCATGCCTTGTAGCACTCATTTTTCCATTACTCATTCTCATGCTATTCTTTTTGTTGCTGCTATGTATTTGCGTTATTTAAAGAACTATTACCATTTTCTGGATTAGTTATGATTATACATTTGACAGGGATGGTTCTATATGTGATCAATCAACCATACAATTTCTTTTTGAAATTTCTCAATCACTACATGATGGTATGGATTTTGTTAACGTGAAAGATGATGAAAATCAACAAGCAATGCGTTTGATATCTCGCTTTATTCAAATGGTAATTACTTTCTATATTGCTGAATGAGTTGTGACTTAAGATTTAAATTGAGATTGCCTTACAGCCCTCATATTCTTCACTATTAGGTTGACTACGGATTGGAGACAGAACAACATTTAACATTTTTGGTTGAATGCCGTGTAGCTTTTGGTAACCTAAATGACCTTAAGGTTTGCTCTTTCCTTTCTATGATGAAATATGCAGTCAGAGTCTATGTTTTCGTTGTTTCAAGTATGTCTTTGGTGGAATGTTCAGACATATGAGACAAGTCATTTTATATTGTCCTCTTAGGTTTTGCTGATTTTAAGTTGTTTCTCCCACATTCAGCTTACTTGTAACTAGTCGCCTTGATCAAAATTATAGGCAGGTAGAGAGATTATAAATGTTTGTTGTTAGGAAAAGTCAAATTTATATTAGGAAAAGTTAGATCTATATGATTTCCTATTTATTCCTAAGATCAATTTTCCTTATGTAATTGGTACTTCCCCTATGTAATTGGTTCTTACTATTATATAAAGTCTACGAGGGTTTTGAGATTGTATCAAGCCCTCAACATCTTCTGATATTGTTTACAACGTGGTAATAGAGCAAGGTTAATCCTAGATCATCAAAACCTCTTTACCTCCCTATCCATATAACCCTAGAACCTTCTAATCTATAAAACCGAACACATAGCTTCAGTGCACATATTGTGATAAAGGTGGATATGATCTGAAGATCTGTTGGGATAAGTATTCCGATATGCATGTGATTCATAGGACATCTGTTGAAGAACATTCTTCGGCTACAACTTCACTTCATAGCCGTCTGTTACGTTATCTCAGGGGTGAGTATACTAACTACTTGCAATATTAGTTAGCTCAACAGGCATTGTCTTTTCATATGATATCTGTGGCTCATTGCGGTAATCTAGCAACTTGTTTATCTACCCCTAGAAGACAGTTATGGGTATTGGATTTTGGTACCATTGATCATATTTCAAGTAAAATAACTAATTTCTATCTTATCTTTCCTTTACCCTCTTCTCATAATGATAAGCTTATCGTTGCTAATGGATCTACAACCACCATTAAAGGTGTTGGATCTTCTCATCCTTGGCCCTCTCTTACTTTACCCTCTACATTATTTGTACCAAACTTTCCTTTCAATCGTCTATCTGTGAGCAAATTGACTAAAAGACTGAATTGTTCTGTATGTTTCTACCCTAATAATGTCATTATCCATGATTTGAAGACCAAGACGACAATTGGAGAAGAGCGTGAATCAAATGTGATGTACTACTTTGGCGAGTTGCAGTCATTTGTTGCATGTCCAGCATCAGCTCTCCTATTGATATTCATAATCGATTGGGTTATCCGTCATTGGAAAATCTTAAGAAATTAATGTCAGGGTTAGAGTCTATTTCTAGCTTAAATTGTGAGTCATGTCAGCTCGGAAAACATCATCTTTCTTCTTTTTTTCCTGGAGTCAATAAAAGGGTTGAGAAATCTTTTATGTTAGTCCACACAGATATTTGGTGTCTAAGTCGTGTCAAGTCCAAGTTGGGATCTTAGTATTTCGTAATTTTTGTTCATGATTTTTCTTGAATAACTTAGTTTAGTTATATCTTAATATTGTTTAGAGTTATTCTTTATTTTTCATTCTTTCTGTGCCAAAATTCAAAATCATCAATATTCTTCGTTGTGATAATGTTAGACAGTATTTCTCTACTTCTTTCCTCTCTACTTGCACCAATAGGGTATTTAGCATCAATCTTCCTGCTCGCACGCTCTTTAACAAAATGGGGTAGATGAGGAAAAATCCAACACATTGTTGAAACAACTCGTTCCCTGCTAATCTACATGAATGTACCCCAAAAGTTTTTAGGGAGATGTTGTACTCACTGCAACTGCATGTTATAATCAAATGTCATATTCTGTGTTGATGGCTAAAACTCCATTCTCTATACTCTTTCCCTGCCAAGATCCTTTTTCTATTAATCCTTAGATATTTGGTTGTGTTTGTTTTGTTCATCAGCTTCACCCAGGCATAGATAAATTGGACCCAAAAGCTATAAACTATAGTTTTCTCGGTTACTCTTGTTTACAAAAAGAGTACAAATGTTTCAGCCTTCTTTGAATTGGTTTTCTAGATTGTTTGAAGACACACAATACTTTTCTAATGCTCAGTATGTCTCTACTGACATTATTAAGTGTCTGCCAATTCGGTTCTCAGCATGTTATCGTAGATCCTAATTCTGTAGAGTTTGGTCTACATCAATGTGGTTTGGATCATTTTGTGTTTTATCGTCACTTTAAAGCTGGTAGAATTCTTTAATTATTTATGTTAGTGATATTGTTATTAATGGAGATAATAAAGTAGGAATCCAGTCTCTAAAGTCGGTTTGTAGACCAAGTTTCAAACAAAGGACCTTGGTTCACTAAAATATTTTTTGGGTAGCAAGGTAGAAGATGGCGATTTGTCTATCTTAATGGAAGTATGTTCGTAACTTTTTGGAGGAAACAGGCCTGTTGGGAACTAAGCTAGTTGATAATACTATAGAGCCAAATGTTAAACCTGATGCTAACAGAGTAGAGTATTTATGAGGTCCAGGTAGGTATAGAAGACATGTTAGTAAAATAAATTATTTGACTTCTACTCATCTAGATACCTCATTTGCTACAAGTGTAGTGAGACAGTTTATGGAGTCTCCACAAACTAGCCATTGGGATGTAGTTTTCGGGATTTTGAGATATTTGAAAGGTTTGCCAAGACAAGGTCTTCTATACGAGAACCATGCACATACTCAGATTCGAGGACATACAGTTGCAGATTTTGCGAACTCTTATAACCGACAGTCTACTCAGGCTATTTTATATTTATAGATGGGGACACAATGTCATGGAAAAGCAATAAGCAACCAGTTGTTGCATGTTCTAGTGCTGAGTTTGAGTCTAGGACCATTACATATAGTACATGTGAGTTGACTTGGTTGAGGCATCTTTTTGGAAAACTTCGTTTTGAGCACTCGTCTCCATGGAGTTGATATGTGATAATCAGGCAGCTATTCATATTGCTTCTAATTCAGTCTTCCATGAGAAAACTAAACATATTGAGGTGGAGTGTCATTTTGTTCGTGAAAAGCTTTAAGGACTGATTAAGACATCTTATGTCTAAGTCAAAACACCAACTTGCGGATTTATTCACTAAGGCTTTGGGGTGGTCTCATGTAAAATCTATATGCAACAAGCTTGGAGCTTATGATATGTATGCTCCAGCTTGAGGGGAGTATTAAGAAAAGTCAGATTTAAATTATGAAAAGTTAGATCTATATGATTTCTTATTTATTCCTAAGATCATTTTTCCTTGCATAATTCATACTTCCTTTATGAAATTGGTTCTTACTATATATAAAGGCTATGAGGGTCTTGAGATTGTATCAAGCCCTCAGTTGACATTCTCTGATATTGTCTGCAACATTTGTGTTTAACTCAATTGTAAAGGTGGACAGTATATGAGGAAACTGTAAATGTAACTGTGTATCGGTAGAATTACTTCTTGTTCTTGCAATACTACCCTGTTTTTACTGTTGAATGTGGATAAATAATTGTTACGGGACATTCCTAGATTAAAAATAAATCATTCTTTAGAATCTCACATTCAAAAACTTTAATGTACATCCAGGATACCCTTGTTCATTCAAGCAATTGTTTGGCAATCAAAGGCTTGAAAGATGACAAAAAGCATTTAGTATTTGTCAAATCTTGCATTGCATTTGGTGAGGTCACAATACGTTCTATTTTATCTCAAGCAAAGCAGTTAAGTCTTTATCTGGAGACTGCTGAGGTAAGTCTCTTCCTTTTGTTGGCATTGTTTTGATATATTAAGTATCTACGCAGACCGCTGACACTTTGCTATAACGCAGGTTGCCTTAATGGGTGGTTTAGTTTCTCATTCAGATGGACTCATAGTTGCTGCACTAAGCTGTTTAGAAAGTGCAGACTTAAGAGATGGTTAGTCAATTAATATTAGTTAAGCATTTGCTTTAAGACCATTGTGAAAATATGCAAGGAAATTATTTCTTGTTTATTTTTCGTCCGAGATATATTGGGTTTTTATTCACTTGCAAATGAGGTTACAGATGAAGCCAAAAGAAGACAATAAATTGGGACTTGAACTAGTTGATTTTTTTATGCAAGTCTGTGTGTGCTTGCTTGTTTTTAGGTTGTAGTTAGGGGTCTGAGGTAAAATAGCATGCCATGCTGTCAATGAAGCATGACACCGCCTAACAAGACGTGTGGATAAATCATAATATAACACAAATGACTTTGTTCTGTGTAAGTAACCATTCAACCCAAAAGTTTAAGAAGATGAAGCTTTTGAACATATCATATTTTATCCTAACGCATACTGGTTGTTAAACTTAGCTTCAGATTGTTCATATGCCACTATTCCCACAAAGAATGCCTGTTTGGCAATATGCTTGTGGAATTCTAAATTGGCAGCTCATTATTTAATTTATTCTACTGATATGCATCATATGTTTGTTGATTTCCCTTTTCCATTTTGGATCATCTAATGTTCTGAAACTTTATTGCTGCTGAATTACTTATTTCCTTGTGTAGGGCCCCAAGCACCCATTGTTCTTGATGGGATGCTCTCTTCCATTTGCAAATTATGTGGCCTTGTTGTCATGGTTCCAGGTCTCAAATATTTTTCTTTTGTGATTTTTAAGTTAGTGACTTTTTGACATCTTCTTATAATCTTTATCTTGTATGAAAGCAAAACTTTTTTTTTAATAAGTACTCCTTTTTATTTACGTCCTTTATCATGGCAATAATGTCCTTAATATTAAGTGAACTTGAAACTTTAGGTTCAAGTTGAAAATATCCTATCAAGTTTGAACGCCATATTTCAACAAACTTAAACCTATCTTACAGTTGGTTGAAGATTCTATACCTTATTATATTTGCAAAACTGTAGATTGTGCTGTTTGCTTATTATCAGTCAGAACTATGAATCTTTTTCCTTTACACTGTGCTGTGATATGTTCATACCAAGAACTATGTTTTATGCACTAGATATTTTATTAGGTGTTTTGACTGATTTGGTTTTTGAAACAAAAGGTAACTGTGAGCAAGAGACCAATAAAATCATTAAGAACATTCTCTCTCTTGTCCATTTTCAATCATGGTAAAGCCTTTCTGCTACCTCATCCTTGCTCAAGATTGTTATGGAATGTTCCAAAGCTATTGATTTTATTTTTCAAAATGTACTAGGATGACACCCAAAGTAAAGACCAGTGTATTGGAGTAGCGAAGATGAAGCTGCATTTCAAGCTTATGATGATAGTGACTTGGATTGATGTGTAATACGTAAGATTGAATAGTTTTTTTCTTCCACCAAATTCAATTATCTATAGTTTTCAGTTTTTATTTTTAATATTGTTGCTTGAGTTTATTGAAATTGACAGTAATGTGATTCTTTTGCAGGTTCTTATTCATATGCACATTTTGTAGCATACACGTCGGTATGTGTGATTTTTTTCTTTTGTATTTGTAGTTATTCTATTTGATTTATTTTGATCCAAGCAAAGTAAAAATTCTTTTTTTTCTTTAATTCCTTTTTTCCTATTATTACATGTCAACAATATTATTCTTAATACAAAACATGAACTTTGCAACATTTAT
>JANPWT010000005.1:25920375-25931323 GCA_024678245.1 Erythroxylum densum
CAATTACATTGAAGAAGAGCCATCCAAGGTAACTACGGCTCCCAATGTTTAGTTCTATTCCAGTAACAGGATAAGTTGTCCTTGTGCTGACGTGATGCACTGTAATTAAGGCTGCCCGTGGAAGCATGGCGCTCGAAGCTTGCAACTGTATAGCATCATCTTTTAAAGTAGGTTCTTCTTAACATCCTTCAAAATAATGTACTTTGATTTAGTGCCATTTGTCAACGATGGAGAAAAGTTTACTTCAATATTCAAGACATGCATAGCCAGTGGTTGAGACTGATGATTATAGGTAGTGATTATCGTACTTTGTAGATGTTATTCCAAGAGGTTAAGGTTAATGTTTCAAAAACATGTGAGCCTAAAGCTGCCCCGCTGCTTATGGGAATTAGATTTATGTCCCTTATCAGAATGCATTGCGATCCCAAAGTCTGACGAAGGCCATTTTCTCTTTAAGGGTCTGGGGCGTATTCTCTTATCCAAATTTTGAGCAATGACATTGTCTATAGAATGACTGAAACTTTCCCATTCTCTCTGTGTTTTGTGACAGGTAAGCCACGATGTATTGCAAATTTGCTGGAAATTTCTCGAAACTGCAAGGCTGTGTCTGAATGCTGATGACAAATACCTGCAATCCACCACGAAATATATAGATCACCAGTTGCCATCTTCTGGATTTGTGGCCTCTTTGGTCACCTAATATCCGGTTCCTTGACCAGGAAATTGCTTCAAAAAATGGGTGCTTGTGGTATTATCTGTTTACTGATCTGATCTTTTACTTGGCCGAGCTTTGAAGGCTCATCAATCTGTACCCGCGGACAGAATTCAAGGGACGGGAACAAAATATTGGGTCTTTTTGTTTTGCGCTCATTTGTTTTGGTTATGGTTTCTTTATTTTTGTTGTTAGATATCAAATAAAATAAGTTATTTGTTTTGATTCTATAATTTATGATAACTACCAAAATCAGGAAAATGATATTCACAGCTTGATTATAAAATAAAAATCTTCTAAAATTAAAATTAAAATAATTCTGGAAGTATGAATTATTTAAAATAAAAAATATCTTAAATTTTGAAGTTATTTTTAAATTAAAAATCATTTAAAGTAGTTATTTTATTTAAAAATTAATTTAAAATAAGTATTCTTTCTTAAAAGTCCTAAAAATAAAATTATTTTACTTTCAAATTTATTTTTAAAATAAACATTGTTTTTAAAGATTATTTTGAAATTTAAAAATTATCCGTAATAAACAAGTTTTAAAACATTCAAAATTATAGACTAAAAGGATTGCTTTTGTGAAATTAAAAGGTTATTTATATAAGTGAAAGTTTCAGAAATATTTACTTAACTAAAATATATTTAAAAGTGTTTAAATTTTCTAATTTGAAATAAGCATTACATGTAAAATTAGACAATTAAAAATTTTATTTTTAAAGATCAATATCATTTTGTGATAAAAAGATAAAATGGTTTTAAATTTAAATTTGGTAGAAATCAAATTGTTCATATCTAAAGTAGTAGATTTGTCCAATGCCTAAGCTATTATAGTAAACAAGCTTTACAACTTTCAAAATTATAGACTGAAAGAATTATTTTAGTTTCGGTTATTTATATAAATGAAAGTTTTAGTGTTTAAATTTTCTTTTTAGAAAAAAGTTTTACTCTTCAAATTAGACCATAAAGTTTTATTTCTTAAGATGAAAATGATTTTGAGATAAAAAGATAAAATACATTTGAAATCAAATTTTAGTAGAAATTAAATGATTCATATCTAAAGTAGTAATTTTTGTCCTATACCTAAAAGATTATAAACATAAATTAAAATAAGATAATAAAATATTTTTTTAAAGAAGAGCTTCACTTCTAGTTTTATCCATTATTGTTAATTACTTAAAATAACACTTTATGACATTAAAACTATTTAAAATTGATTGTCTAGCTATTTTAATAAATTTGTTATTAAAGTTATGCCAAGTAGTCATACATTTTTTGTTGCATATTTAATAATCAATTACATAATCATTGGTGTTAAAATAATTCATCAAAAAATTAATAGAAAGTCTTTATTTAGTATTTCTAAGAAAATAAAATATTTTAAATAATAAAATTTTTTATGATTTCAAAATAAATGTGCATTTTTAACTCTTACTAAAACAAAATTATATAAAATATAATTAAACAACTATATTTTGAATTAGTGAAAAATACATTAATTTATATGAGTTTAACTTTGTATTTTTATGTTTTATAAAAATTTTGATTAGTAAAATAATCGTGATTATTTAGAATAAATTATATATTAAATTCAAACCTTTACTTAAGTTAAATACTAAATCTATCATTAATTTTGGTAATATGCTAATCTCATTCCATGTCAACTTAAACGTAAATTTTAGTGAATCAATTCAAAAAGAAAATACTCTATCCCCATCTTTATTATTACAAAGATTTTATAGACACCAGACTTATACCGAAGTTGTAGCTATATCTTTACATGATAATCTCGCTTAGGAGACTCAACATTTTCCATATGATCATTGACCAATGAACCCTGTTTATGAACTTCTTACAAATCTCACAATATTTAATTCTCACACTCGAGCAATAATAATACGAAAGTAATAAATAATTAAAGGCCATAATAAAGCACATAAGAAATACAGCAAAAGTCAGCATTTGTTACTTCCCTCAAAATATACAAAAGAATGTTCTCTCTTAATATGATCTCACTTTGTCACGAGGAACAAAGCTCAAATAAGCTATATATAAACACTCATAGCTTGATGGCCAAGTTACAAATAAGAATCCCAATTAAGTTGAATTGCCTAGGTTACATCCATCCTTATCAGAATATATTACACTAACCAATTGAACAACACCCTCGTCCAAATAGGACTATACCTGATTTGATAAAGTTACATCACAACTAACAATATAAGATATTACATTGAATTAGGAAAGACACATCTATATCCACAAAGATTTCCTCTATCTTCAAATGATCCTTCCGCAAAGATCTCCTCTATCTTCAAATGATCCTTCCACATGATCTTTATCTTTTAGAATTGATGTGTATCCCATGTGATATTATCTGCTACATTATCTAAGTTCTCTTTATGATTTTTATCAATAAATGATGAGTTATCCAAGTTAAAGCCTTTTATAACACAATAGTCTGATCCAATGCTTACTCATGTCAAGTTTATTAGTCATAGTCCGTTCATAAGCATATATGATAAAAGTTTAATGGACTATGTTTTTATGCCTATATTTAGTTTGCTTTGCTTATTATTTGAGAGTTTTATGTGTTTTTGGTACTTATTTGTTTCTAGTATGTTTTCAGGTCTAAATTAACTTCATGGATCAAAAGGTGAAGAACTTGGGTAAAATCAGGGAAAAAAACAAAAGAATTGGAGCAATTTTAGTGATAAACACTCGTACGATGAGGTTCACATCAGTGTAAGTAACATACACAATTGTGTAAAGATTGTGTAGGTGATCATGAACATGTAAATCATCAAAGACTTTATTTTTTCCCATGTGAAGATACACACTTGTGTAAGTAACATGCATGATCATGTCTAGTGCCCATATAAACTACCAGAAATGTGTAAATTCGTAATTTTGAGGTTGTTGAGATACATAGTCACTTACACAACTGTGTGACTGATTGTTTGTAATCTAGAAACCTTAATTTTACTTTATAAAAGGCAATTATAAATAGCTTATAAGAGAGAGGTAATTAAAGTCGGAGTTAGAGATAAAAGTTAGATTGGGAGACTCAATTATGAACCTAGGATGATGATAATACAAAGATTATTTTAAAGATTCGATAAAGAGTGGCCTTTCATCAAAATTTCAAAAGGATTGCATTAGAGAAAAAGGGGATATATATCTTATGAATTCTTTTTTTTAATTTTTTTTGAAGAATTCTTTTCTTTTTAATTATTCTTTTGAACTTTTGATGTTTGTTTTATTTTCTATGTTTATGAACTAAGTTTGTTTAGTTCCTAGGTATAATGAACCCTAAGTTGGGATGGAAATTGTGATTTGATCTTTTAGTTAATTCAATTTTATTGATTGATTAATTGAAATTCAATTAAGCATTTTTATTTTTAATTAATATGTTCAGGATATTATTTCAATGTATGATTTTATATGATTAAGATTGAGAAATTCTTTTGTATGAATAGATCTACTATAATTGGAAGGAGTTTCATGCAAACTTAGAGATATGTCAACATCAATCATCT
The DNA here is from genome assembly GCA_024678245.1 of Erythroxylum densum. Classification (NCBI taxonomy): domain Eukaryota; kingdom Viridiplantae; phylum Streptophyta; class Magnoliopsida; order Malpighiales; family Erythroxylaceae; genus Erythroxylum; species Erythroxylum densum. Next base: position 25,924,630 of record JANPWT010000005.1, read on the forward strand.
GGATTAAAATCAAACCTAATAGTGAAATTCATGAATCGAGTAATGAGATCTTAAGGGTTTTAACTAGAAAGAGGTTTCAGTTAACCAAATGAGGAATAGTTATTAATAGTCTTAAGAAAGGTATTATCATAAGATAGGAATTTTCATAATTCAATGATCAATAATTGAATTGCATGATTAAGAAATCTTAAGGGGATTCATTACGTAGATACTAGTGTTTTGATATTAATTAATCGTTATTTTATAAATGTTTTGATTCATTATTTTGTTGAATTTTATTTTAGTTTAGTTTTAAATTAAATCATCATCCTTCTTAGGTTAGATAATAGAAAAAAGTGTTACTACTAGTACTTGTAGTCCCTGTGGAACTGACCTATATTTGTTAGTGCTAGCTACTGCTATATTGTGCACTTGCGGTTTAAAACATCAAGATTATCATATCAAGTTTTTGGCTCCATTATCAAGGATTAGAATATTAGGAACACCTTTTTTTTGTTAATCTAGTCGTTATTTCTTTTTACTTTTTTATTTTTTTAATTTGGTTAATTATTTTGATTTGATTATATGTTTTTCTTACTTCTATAGGACTTAGGGTTAGTTTATAACCAAAGGAAATCCATTGCACTTAGTTAACAAAGATCCAGAAATTAAGAGAACAACTAGTAGAAATCTCTGAAGGAACCTACTTAGAGAGTTCAAGTTAGACCGACACATAGAGGACTTGGAAGGTCAAAACTATGTAGATTAACCAAGGACTATGTTGATTACTTTATATTATACTTGATGGAAACAAAGTCCAACATTGTGAGGCCGATTATCACGCCCAATAATTTTGAGATTAAATCAAGTATCATTCAGATGGTGTAATAGTCATTCTTGTTTGATAGGTTATGAGATAATGGCCCTAATACACATATAACAATTTTTTTGGAGATTTGTGATACCTTTAAGGTCAATAGTGCCAATGATGATGCAATAAGATTGAAACTATTTTTGTTCCCATTGAGGAAATGGGAAAATCAATAGTTAAATTCTCTACCTAAGTCATCCCTTACAACTTTGGTATAAGTAGTAGAGAAATTTCTTCTGAAGTATTTCCTACTTCCTACTAACTAAGACTTCCGAATTGAGAAATGGCATCACCTCCTGTGTTTAGGTAAACTTAGAGACATTATATGATATATGGAATAGATTTAAGGAGATGTTAAAGAAATGCCACATCATGGTCTACCCTTGTGGATGTAAATTCAAACCTTCTATAATGGTTTAAATCAAATGATGAAGTAGATGATAAATACAATAAATAGAGGTATTATGAAAAACAAAATTCCATAAGCAACTCAAGATGTCATTGAAGAAATAACGATGAATAATTATCAGTGGTGTTATTCTAGAGCAAAACTTGGCAAACCAGCAGGATTATATGACAGATATGCAGTCACAAGGTTAGAAAGCTAGGTCAAAGCTTTAAGTAGGAAGATAGATCGATTAACTTTGAATTCTTTCTTATTCCAAGTGATACAGTGTGATGTACACAAACTAGGACATGTAGCTCAAGAATGTTTAAAACTAAATTTCGAGTATGTGGATTATATAGGAAATGCTCTTAGGCTAAAAAATAATCCCCACAACAATACGTACAATTAAAGATAGAGGAATCACCCAATTTTCTCTAGGGAGAATCAAGGATAGCTAAGGAACAACCCTCTACGAGGATTCTAGCTACACCCATTTTAGAAAAGAAGCCAAGCTTGGAAGACCTCATGACCAAATTTCTACAAACTTTAAAGGCTAGATTTCAAGCCACCGAAACTTCCAAAAAAATCAAAAGGCTTCTATATGAAACTTGAAAACTTATAACGGTCAACTTGCAAAGCTAGTTTCCAAAACACAATAGGGGAGTTTATCTAGTACCATTAAGATAAGTACTAAAGAACATGTGATGGTAATCACCTTTAGGAGTAGAAAATTATTTCAAGAGGACAACATCACCAAGGTAGGAAAAAGAGTGATACTAGGGGTCAAAGAAAAGCTGAAGGTGAAGACCACCTTCCAAATGTTAAGGAATTTCAACCCATCATCCCTTATTCTACTAAAATGAAGAATGATCTCACAAATGAGCAGGTTGGTAAGTTCCTTGAATTGTTTAAATAAATCTATATTAACTTACTCCTTGTTGAGGCTCTTATACAGATGCTAAAGTATTCAAAATTCTTGGTGGATTTATTAGCAAACAAGAGGAAGTTGAAGGAGTTGGAAACTATGAAACTAAGTGAAAGATGCTACACAATTCTATAGAGCAAGCTACTGTAAAAGCTTAAACATTTTGGAAGTTTTACCATCCCTTGTCAAATTGGTATCTTAAAGACAAAAAAGGCTTTAGTCAACGTAAGGGTAGATATTAATATGATGCCTTAATCCTTGTATAAGAGATTTGGATTAGGAGAACCAAAACCTACTATGATAAGTTTTCAATTAGTAAACAGATTGATAAAGTATCTAATAATTGTTGGTTGCATGATGTTTTAGTCGAAATTTTAGTATGTTTTTAGTTGTTAATTAATTTATTCATCCATGTTTAGGTTTAAAATTGTGTTAGTTGGTTAGATATTTGTGTTATGTGAGTTAGAGCATTCTATTGAGCTTTAATTTAATATGTTTGAGGTGCTTTGATGTGTTTGTTAATATTTGACATTGGATATCGAATGACAGAGAAGATTTAGAGGAAGCCTAATAAAGGACCCAAGGCCACGATCGTTACAAAAGCTAATTTTAGCAGGCTATGATCATGACATAAGCTAATTTTAGCAGGATACAATCATGGCCTGCACGTTGATAGATGCAGACCAGCCTCCAAACTTAATTTTTCGAGAGTGATTTCAGACTTTTAAGCCCAGGTAAAACCTAGTTTTTATTCCAATTAGTAAAGGACTATATAAGACAAGAGAAATGACCTAAATGGAAGGGCCTCCATTTGGCATTTTCGGCAAAACTAAGGAAAAGGAAGAAGGAAGAGAGAGAAGGTGGAGCTGTTTCAACCTCCGGTCCTCCCAAGTTATCTTTTCTTCTTTCCATCGTTTATTTTGTTCATTTGATGTATGAGATGGAATTGATGATGATAAATCTTGGTTTAAGGATTTTCTAACTTATTTTAAGGATTTATATTTGATTTAATGTTAATCTTGTTGCTTTTGATGTTAATGATGTTGACTGTTATGAATATTTATTGTAATTGCATGCTTCGGTAATAAATTGAGAGAGTGAACCAAATACAAAAATGATTAGGTTGGTTAATGATAGTTAAATGATTTAATAGACCATGCAAATAATCAAATAGGTAATTATACAGAGAGAGATCTCATTTAAGGACCCAGTTGTTTATTTGAAAACTTAAAAACTAATTAGGTTGTGGGTTGTTTTGTCAATTGAGAGATTACATGTTCAATAACTTAACTTAATTAGGGTTTATGATTTAGAGCTTAATAATTACAACTCGAGAGAGACTAATTCACTCTTCAAAAGTCTAAAGACACTGCATTAACATAAAAGTGACTAAGACAGAATTGATGATAGGATAAATCTCCTTTCTTATGATTTGTTATTCTTCTTTGTTTGAATTTCAATTGTCAATGGTGGTGCTCACATTTGATTTCTTGCATTAATTTAGAATTCTCATTTCAATCATTCTATATTTGATTGTTTACTTTTTTTTGTTTAGTTTTTATTTTCATTTTAATTACACTTTTAGGCATTAGATAAATTAGGATTCGACTAGTTCACTAATTCCTCATGAGATCAACACCTCACATACTATGCTACGACTTGTGCAATTGTGAAATATTAAGAGTTTAATAAGATTAAAACTTGCTCAACATTATCGTATAGGTATTATTAAGGATATACTTCTTAAGGGTGATAAGATTATCTTCCTAGTCAATTTATGATTCTTAACATAGAGAAAGATATATAAGTACCTCTAATTCTAGGTTGACCATTTTTAGCCACTTCTAGGTCTATTATTGATGTTAGTGAGGACAAGCTAGTGCTTAGGTTTGGAGATAAAGAGGTCATATTCAAACTATCTAATGTCATGAATCATTCCCTTGAACTTATTGATGTTGATTATTTTAGTGATGTATTTGATGATTCAGTTTAAGATGTTTTGCATGAATCTTTTTCTAAAGGTCTGCCAGAGTTGTTTCCTTTTCAAGGTAAAAAGAAAGCATAAATGCCCCAATAGAAAAATGCAGGTATCTTATTTAGAAAAAAAATTAATCTTTATAATCCACCTTGATCATGATATGTAAATTGAGCTAAAGATTTTTAAAAAAGTGTTACTTAGGAAGTAATCAAAGAATTACGATAATTTTGATTAATTTGCTTATATTATTTTAATTATTCTTTAGTTCTAGTTTAGGATTCATTAATTTTTAATGTGTTTTATGTTAGGTTATAGAGCATCCTTATTTGATTTTTTTCCTAATTTTTGTGTTTATGATATGTGTTATTTGACTCTCTTAACTTTGAGCGAAACTTTTTGAAGTTTTTATGAATATTTAGGTATACAGTCCTGTACATGTTTGTATATATAAAAATATCACTTTTGTAGATTGTACACTATTCTAGTGACCTACATTGTCACGAGACATTATCATGTACATCCCAAGTAATTTTAAAGATTTATGCCCAAGGTCATTGAGAGTTACATAAGCATTGGACATGCTCGTATATCTAATTCCTTTAGGACATGTCAACTTACACGCCCTTATCCATAAGTCGCGTATTCACAGTTACTTACACACTCACCCATACACTCATATATATGATTGTATAAATCAGCAAACACACAGACATACATGTATTCAATGACACGTATATAATGACTTACATTATCAGTTACACGATCGTGCAATAGATCATGTAAGTCTATAATACCCTTTAAAAATCATAAACTTCTTTTGTTTTCCCAGTTTCCCCGTCTTTTGTCACCTCTCTGTTGTGTCTCTCCCTCCTACAATTTAGCCTAGCCTTTTTAAGTGATTTTGCAATGCCTAAGTGATTGTTTCTTACATTTCACGTGGATTACAGTAAGTTTTTCTTTTGTATTTTTGCAAATCTTAAGGTTTACTCTTCCCCAAATTACTAGGTTATGCAATTGCTTCCATTCAAGGTATGTTCACCTAATTTTCTTCTTCTTTTTTTCAATTAAGAGTTGAATTTGATTCTTTTCCATACGAATTATTAGGTTAATTTGATGAATTGCATACAGATTGGAGAAATTTGAAATTGGGAACTTGAATTTTGCTCACTAGGTTATAAAATTATGATACTTTTTATTATGTTGCATATAATTTGTTGTTTTTATAGTAATTAGTTTATTAGCTTAATTTCAAACCTGTTGGACCCCAAATTGTTTTCCTTGATGTTATTAAGTATGAATTAATTTGTTTGTGTTAGTTGTATGATTTATGGCATAGTTTGATTTTATTGAAAGTATTAATGGAAAATTTGGATTTATTTGAGTTTAGTAGGGAATAAATGTTTATGGAAGAGTAAAAATGTTTAAGGGCAAAATGGTCAAGGCACTTGAGTTATAATGTTTAAGGCTAAGCAAAGGAGGGCATTTGAGTCTTTGTATCTTCTTTTAGGTTTAAGGAGTTAAAGGAAAAGAGGAAAAGAAAAGAAAGGGAAAATAGAAAGAAGAGAAAAGAAGAAGAGGAGAGAGCCGTAGGAGAGGAGAAGAAGAAGAGAAAGAGAGGAAAGCTCCGGTTTGTCGATTTTCAAAGGATCGAAGCATTCTTCAGGTTTGTTTAACTCTTCTACTCTTGTTTGGGTTGAATCAAACCTTAGATTTGTTTGGATTGAGTAGAAATCGATGGAGTTAGGGTTTATGGGAAACTTTGGTAGATTTGCATGGGTTGTTGTGTTTTTGATGTTTTTGGTGTTAGAATGAGTTTAGAATGGAAGTATAGAACTTGATTCAAGGGTTAGGGGTGTTGTAGTTGAGAAAGGGAAGGATTTAAGGTTGAAAATGTAAGAAATCTGGGTTTCAGGAGGCGTTTCCCGACCCGCACGTCGCGACGTGCTCAAGAACACTCCGCGACGTGTGAGGGAGGTATGCACGTCGCGACGTAAGAAATTTATGCACGTCACGACGAGCAGCAGGTCGGACGTCGCGACGAGCTGGGACGTCGCGACGAGGAGTGAGCTGCACGTCGCGGCGAGCGTAGGCCACGTCGCGGCGAGCGGCCATTTTTCCAGCAGCGATGATTTTTGGTATTTTATGCATATCTCTTGTTATAGATGTCCGAATGAGATGGTTCTTGATGCGTTGTAAACTAGAGACCTAGATCTACAAGTCGGGTGAAGTAGTAAAGTTATGAATCAGTTTCTCAGAATATGAAATTTTGGATGGAAGTCCAGAAGGGAAATATTGTTTCAGCATGAGTTATTAAATGGGATTTTGGTTCTTATTTTAGGAAATCAAGAGAGGCTAGAGGAGCAAGAGGATCAAGAGGAAACTTATTCCTAGGCAAGAACAAGCAAGGAATTTAGGTGGTTTCATGTTTATAATAGAGTAAATAAGTCACTCATTGTTTTGTTTAATCAAGAAAGAGTTAATGCATTTAAATTGCATCATCACGATTGCATTACATACTATTATGAATGATTATAGGTTGTTATATGATTTGCA
>JANPWT010000005.1:25988992-26007491 GCA_024678245.1 Erythroxylum densum
TCAATAACTTTAACACATATTAATTACTATTTGAAGTAGAAGTATTGAGTGTTATGCATTAGTTGTTACTTATAATAGCAATGTTCAAGATTAACGTTTCATAACATATAATTAAAGTAGTTTTTTTTCTTTTTCTTCTTTTTTTACTCAAGAATTAATTTAGAAAATACTAGTGAATTTATTATTATTAATATCCTCTTAAATTATATCTAAATATATGATAGATTTTTTTGGATGTTTCAAGTTCAGGTTTAAACCTAGAATCGTAAGTTAGAAACTTGAACCTGAATCTAAACCTGAACTATGAACCATGAACCTGATTTTTCAAGTAAGGTTCAAACTGAACCTGAACTTAGATTCGGTTAACCTTACTTAAAGGTTCGGTTCATATGATTCAGGTCCGGTTCACAGATTTGCGAGTTTTCTTGAACACCCCTAGTTTCGCTCACTCCGCTCACCTCACTAGTAATTTGCTCTCTTGCTAGCGTATTTCAAATGAATAATAATTATTTTAGAGATTTTATTATTAGTATTAAGTATTTAGTATAATTAAAAAATATGGAAAGAAATATATTTTATTAAAATATTAATAGTCATACATAAGTTGTAAGAAAATAATTTACTGGCTGCAATTAAGTAATTGGCGTTGCCATCGATTATCAACGACATGTCGCAGCATTGATAAATTACAATTGATCAAAACCACACAAACAAGTCTACCGAATAAGCATGACGTTAGCCAATAAAAAAGTTTTGACTTTTGAATAGAAAGTGTTCAAAAAATACTTTAATCAAATCAGATTACAAAAAAGTGAGAAACTTTGTGAATAATAATACCACTAAATGTGGTTAAAAGAAAAGGTGGAGAAAGGCAACACGAAACTCAGATTGACCAACAAAGGTGCGTCAGAAAACAGAAACTAAGAAGCAACGTCACGTTGATAAGAGGAGGCAATTCCATGTGCCCAGTGGTTGACTGCAGGTGGAGAGAATAGTACCACTCACCACCACCACCGTAACGACCGCCGTCACCACCACTTCCACCGATTAATTTCCATGTATAGATGTGCACTTGTTATAATCATATAAATAGTTAAATACTCTTACCAGAAACTCCAAATTCCACATACCACAAATACATTGTCTTTAAAAAGCCGAAAGAAAAATACCAAAAAAACTCATTTTCCAACTCATTCATTTCCTGTTTTTCCCCTTGATATTAGCTGTTCCTGTTATTATTTACCCAGCCCAGCAAGAACAACTGAACGCTCAAGTACTCAAGCCGCACTAAAATACAGCACTCAGCTTTGTGTAAAACATAGAAGAGAAGTTTGCTCCAGAGAAAGCTTCGACTTTTGGGTAAAATGAAGGAAACTAGTGATGGGTTTGTGAGAGCAGATCAGATTGATCTCAAAAGTCTTGATGAGCAACTTGAGAGGCATCTCAACAAAGTATTGACTTTGGACAGGAACAAGAGGGATGATGGTGGGAATCTCGCAGCCGCCGTCGCCCCAGCAACTAAGGTTGGTGCTGCTGCTTGCAAGAAGGTGAGGCAGGATTGGGAGGTCGACCCTGTTAAGCTTGTTATCAAGAGTGTCATTGCGCGTGGCACTTTTGGCACCGTGCACCGTGGCGTTTACGACGGTCAGGATGTTGCCGGTCAGTTACGTACTTGTGTTAGTCACCTTCTGGTTTTGTCTTTGTGATTTAATTTCCTATGCTGAGTGTTATTGATTACCGTGCTATGTTATCGAGACAGTTTGGAGTATCTTCTTGTTGGGTATTGTCTATTTAACAGTTTAATGAAAGAGTTGTATCTGTACAGGTCTAATTGTTAGACTCGTTGCGTACCCATTAATCTCTTTGCTCATTGATTTTGAGTATATGTTATATGATCTTGGTAAATCAAATTCTTGACTCGTACTCTCTCTTTCATATTCTTTCACTTTTTGGCATTGTGTAGTACGATTATGAAGGGCATACAAATTGGAAGTCATGTAGTTTGTCAGATAATTAAGACGTTGTTGATTGATTCTTTCTGGGCGATAGTATCTTACTTGGGCAATGTTGAGGGTTCATTTTGAAGGTGAAATGTTTTTTCTTTGAAGTCCTATGTTTAAACAATTATTGAGTTGTTGGTGATTGGGCCATCCCAAGTAGTTTTATAATACCGTGACCTCTGCACGGGTTTGGATTGATGTTTTTATTTTATTTTATGGAAAAATGGGTTTGGATTGATGTTGCTACTTAACAGATAGTGTGGTATTTCCAAACATACATGTGATCCCGCTGTAGTAAATGCCATCTTGATAAAGAAGAATACTGAACATTGGGTCTGGTAGCTGGAATTTATTAAATTTATTATGTCCTTATTTAGGATAATAATTATGAATATTACTGTGTTTAGTTCTATATTTTCATTTTTCTTCTTATATGCTCTTTTACTTGTCTCTTCAACATTTTAGTAATATAGGTTGGTTTTATCACCAGTTGGGCAGTTATGCTGTGATTCTATTTACTCTGATTGTCTTTTACTGATCCTCTTATGATCTTCAGTTAAGCTGCTTGACTGGGGTGAAGAGGGCCACAGGACAGAAGCTGAGATTGCATCATTGAGAGCGGCTTTTACCCAAGAGGTTGCTGTTTGGCATAAGCTTGATCACCCCAATGTTACTAAGGTAAATTTGTGCAATTGCAATTTCTTCTCCTTACAGCGTTGAACCTGCAGAATCCTTGATAGTGTATGTCTAGACTTGTACTTTGCTCATGTAGTATGTAATGAAGGATATACAAGTTTGAAAGTCATTCGTAGTACACAAGGAATCCCTTGCTTTTTGGTTATTGGCAAGTTTACTTGGGTCTGAGCCTATTTTGAAGGGTCAATGTTTGTATGAGGGCAGCATCTTAGGGAGATTTTGTGTTGGACACCGGTAATATTGTTCTCGCTGGAGTCAAGCTGGTTCTCCATTTCATAGTTTCACACATAGCCTGTACAGGGCTGGTGCTTACAGTGGAATTGAGGCCTTATCACATTTCTACTGTTGATATTTTACTCAATTTTTCATTATCAAAAATTGTTTCTTAGTGCTGATAACTATGTGCTTGCACTGTTCTCTGTTCAGGTCTACTCCTTTAGTACTTTGCAGCCATTGGATGCTTTGTGTTTCTTAATTTAGCAACCACTGGATGCTCTGCTTTGGAATTTATCATTTATATATGTTCTGTTATTTTTTCTTTTAGTTTATATAGATTTGGGATAAAGAATTTTCAGTTGTGCAGAAGCATAGATTCTTTTTCTTCTCAACTTTGCCATGTTTAGCTACTCATTTTCTTATCTTCTATCTCAGGAGGGTTCATGCAAATATTTTCCATTGTTTCATGTCTTGAGTGCTTAGTTAGACTTGAGCTTAAGAGGTTTCTATTCGAGGATATTCAAATTTATAATCTAAGAGGCTAATTTGGTATGCATTAGTTAGATGATGATGCCCATATATGCTTTGGTAATTTTTCAAAAGCATTTGCATCCTCTAACTTGGTCTGAGAGTGGTCAATACTGAATGTTAATTGTTGTTGTGGCTTTTGGAATTACATAAGGATTTTGAATCTTTGGTACCTGATCAGTGTTTATGACCTATGTAGTGATTCAACAACTGCAAGAATACTGCTTCCAATTTCCCTCTTCCATCCATAAGATTGCGTTTAGGGTGGAGTCTTATTCAGAAAGGTTTTAAGAAAGCAAATTTTTAACCTTTGCCAGAAACGGATACACGTGAGCATATAGGATACCGCAAGATCCATTTTAGGATACTCTGAGACAGTAAACTAAATTCTTGAAACCAAAACTGTGAACCTTCTGAACATTATAAATGATTTGAGTGGAATTCAAGACCCCTTAAAGCTAACACAACGTTGTCTCTCTCAGATGATAGGCGCAGCAAATATCTTGCATATTCAGAATTAGACGGCAGTTTTGCTCTGTTTGCTTCCAGTGAAAATGCATCTTACCAGTCGTGGCATTAGGGGGTAATGCACATGTGTTCTTCTCATAAAGCCATCAGCGGGAGATCCATAAGAAGAATTTTCAAGTCTGATAGACCCTTAATTACGAAATTTTATAAAAGAAAGAAGGGACACGTGGGTTTGAAGGTATATTCTAGAAGGTAGAGAGATGGGCTGCATGGGGAGAAAGGGGACAATCCTAACTAACTTGGCAGCAGTATTGCCCACCGTGTAGGAGTGAGTGGGGTATATCTGTGAAAAGAAGCAAGAGAGAGAGGAGGACAGAGAGAGTTTGGGGGAGAGTGGTTAGCGTCTCGAAAGCTAACCTGAAGTGGTGGAGGTGTTGTATGTTTCTAGAGGATCATTTGAGGAGAGGGTTGAGAGTGTGTTCTTGCTATCCTTCCATTACTACTATATTCTTCTAGTTTTTTTTCTGGTCTAGTATCTAAGGGTTCTTCGTTATTTTCTTAGAGAGCAGTTGTTGTACTGTGTGTTTTGATAATATAGTTGAATAAATATTCAGTAAACTTTGCTAGTGTCCTATCAACTGGTATCAGAGCATTGACGCTGGGGCATGGTGAATACTAGAATGGAAGCTAGAATGGATCAGGTGGAGAAAGAGCAAGGTATAATGAAGGGGGACATGACCAAAATTAAGGGGTGGTTGATTAAACTAAGAAACTTGATGGCTAGAATGGAAGAAGTAGGTAGAAGGCTGGGGAAGGAAACCATGGTAGAACCGTAGGAATCTGGAGCTGAAGGTGAACGGCAAGAGGTGGCTGAGGAGACGTGCAACCGTGAAAGATTTAGGAAACTAGCACTACCCATTTTTGAAGGAGATGATCTGATTAGGTGGTTGTTCAAGGTGGAGAGATACTTTGATATAATTGGAGTGACAGAGGTAGAGAAGATGGAGGCGACAGCAGTGTGTTTAGAAGGGAAAGCTCTGAATTGGTTCCAATGGATGGAGGTGAGGAGCCCGGTAAGTACTTGGAGGGAGTTCAAGAAGGAATTACTGTAGAGATTTCAACACTCTCAACAAGAGGATTCATACGAAATGCTCATGGCATTGAGGCAGGAGGGAACCGTGATAGAGTACAAGGAAAGGTTTGAAGCCCTTTCAGCCACAGTAAGCGAAGCTTCGAATGAGTGCTTGATGGGAGCTTTCAAAACTGGGTTGAAGGTGGGTGTACGTGCGGAGCTCCGATTAATGAGGGTTGACACTTTAAAGGGGCTTATGGACTTGGCCTAAAGAGTGGAGGAAAGGAACCAGATCATGGAACAAGCAGAAGAGGAACACCTGAGTAAGCATTTGAGGGGCTGGGCAAATCAGAAATGGTTTGGACCCAAAGGAAATTGGAGCCGGGTCACAGGTCTTAATCACCCGAGGAGGACCACCAGTTTTTTCCTCAAGTAGTGTCCCACTGTGGAGGTGAATTTACAAGAGATGAAGATTAAACAACCGTTCTATATGTTTGAAATGAGGGGAGCAAATATGGTCCTTGGTATTGAGTGGCTGAAATCTTTGGGAGAAGTGAGAGTCAATTGGAGCCAACTAACAATGAAGGTGAACAGGGGCAGGGAGGAATACTATTTGAAAGGGGATTCGAGCTTAGCTAAAACTATGGTGTCACTAAAAGCCGCTATAAGAACTCTTGAGAGTGGGCATAAAGGATATTTGATTGAATTCTAGGAATTATAGATGAAGTGGAGGAAGAACCCTTACTCGTAGCTGTCCAGCAGCTATTGAAAGAATTTACAGCAGTGCGCATACCAACAGCAAAGTTACCACCTCACAGGGAGCAAGACCATGTCATTACCTTAAACCCAAGGGTTGTTCCACCAAACATATGCCCGTATAGGTAACCCCATTCACAGAAGGCAGAAATTGAGAGGTTGGTTAGAGAAATGTTGCTGGCTAGTGTGTTAGGGACCTCTAGCTTAATAAGCTAGAGACTAGTATATTATTGATAGAACCAGTGGTAACACTGGTATTACAAAAGGATCCGAAGATCACTCACTAACCAGAGCAATGGCTGCTCCTCAGGGAAAGAATTCCTTCTTTCTCTGTCACAATATTCTTCTCACTTTCCGAATTCCTCCTCTCTCTCTGCCCCCTTCTATTTATCCTAGCTGGCCCTAGTACATTCGGTTGCCCTCCCATTCTAACTAACTCTGACATTATTCCCTTCATTCCCCACGGCCTTCTCTTTCTACTCTGCGTGAATACCATCCTAGCCCCTGTCCTACCTTCTAGAACAATTCTCTCCCTCACCCCCGTAGATCCTAACATTGCCGCCTCCTCGAAGAACAGCCTTGTCCTCAAGGCTGAAGTGAGGAACCCTGGTGCGGTATTCCAGAGTTACATCCCCTTCTACCTCCGGTTCTGCTTCCAAGGCGATAATTTCTCCACTTTCATCCAAGGTCTCGTTATCGTCCAAGATCAGTAGCCGTAATTGTTTTTCAGCACATTGATGAAGAGGATGAAACCTCTCTCCACACCGAAAACATAAGCCTTTAGCCTTGCGATCCATTAATTCATGGTAGGATAGATGACGCAACCCTCGACTTTCTTCCATGGAGGTCCTTCGGGTCCCTTCCCCTGGTCTGGTCGGCGTCGTGTGGTGAGAACCGGTGCCTGAGGTCGACGATTTTGGCTGAAACTGATGACTCGTCGCGTTTTGGGTCGGACCCGACCCGCCCCCTGCGCGACCCGCTCCATCGCCCACCATGTTTGAGGAACCCGACTCGGTATAAAGTGGCTGGCCCCGACTCTGGCTTTTGAACCCAGCCTCTCGGTTGAAACCAGTCGCTCCTCTTTGCTGCCAGACGCGCGGTCGTGGGTTGGAGGAATCAAAACCTCTTTTATCCCCGTACAGCTCCTCCTCCACCGCTCTTGCTACTCGCATCATCTGAACCCTATTGATTGGACTGAAGGTTCGCACCCTTCGTCGGATCTCATCGCGCAACCCACTCATGAAGTACCCCATGAGCTGCGCTTCGGGTAAGCGTCCTACCTGAGACGACACGAACTCGAAGGCCTCGATGTATTCCTCCACCGTACCCGTTTGCTGCAAATCAGAGAGCTCCTCAAATGGGTTCTCAAATCTCCTTCCACCGTATCTGTCGATTAAAGCTTGTTTCAACTTTTCCCAGGTTAGTTCCACTTCAGTCTCTCGGAGGAGATTAAACCAGTGAATGGTCAATCCCTCCATACTTAATAACGCCATTTTGATCTTCACCTCTTCCGAAGTTCCATGAACTTCAAAGTAAATTTCTGCTCTGGTGATCCACCATACTGGATCAGACCCATCGAACATGGGCAATTCTACCTTCCTTACCGACATCCTGTACTCTTCCATATTGCCCAATGAATGCTCCGACTGAACATACGGCTGCGTTCGCTGGTGATCCCTCTCTCCACCTCCCATATTCGACCTCCTCTCGTACGTCTCACTTCCTTGTCCCTCCTCTGGATGCTTGCCCAACATTTTACTCATCTCTACCAGTAATGCTCGCTGCATCTCTCCTATGGCCATTCGCAGTGATGACTGCATCTCTTCTACCCCAGCTTCAAGGCTGGCCATACGAGATTCCAATAGCTCAACTCTGTCTGACATCTTCGGTGGCATGAAGGTATGTTACTCTGAATTTGTCTTTGTGATTGTGAAAGTCCTCCGAAAGCTGATCCTCCCCTCTCTTCGAATCCGGCAGGTAGGATCACTGTTAGAACTCTAGACTTATAATACTAGAGTTCCTCTATATTATTTCAATATATCTGTAAGATATTTATCACTACCGAATAGTAGTGTAGTATTTCTCCCTAACCAGAGCAGATTTGCTCCTCAGAAGGTATGAATCCTTTTGTCACTCTCTTCCCTTAATTTTCTGCCTACCTTCCTCCCTTCTCTACCTACCCCTTTATAGACCCCCCTCTCTAGGTATTGTGCCTAACTAATTGGCCACATCAGCTGATAACTAACTCCCTCCTTGGCCCACTGTCCTTCCTCTGGAATAATTCTCTCTCTCTCTCCCGAAGATCCTAAGTTCCTAACAAATTCACCCAGCCAACAATAGTCTTCTCACTTAGGAAGAGAGCCACTGAACCAATAACAAAAAACTCTTCTCGCCTGGGAAGATATTCATTGAACCAACAATCAAAACTCTTCTTGCTTGAGAAGAGATTCACCAAACCAACAATAACAATATCATCTCACTTGGAAACAAATTCACCAAATGAACAACACTTCTAATTGGTAAAGTCTTGAACTTACAAAAGTCTAAATAAAGACATAGGTGACTCACACAAGAACACATTTGACTCACGAGATTTACTTTGATACTATGTTAAAGTATGAAATCAACGGAAAGAAAGAGAAAAACGGTTACAAGGCTTAAGTGGCAACCAAATAGGCCTATATCCACATACACAACAACCTAAAGACTACATGTTTCTTATCATATCAGTGTATGTTACATAATACAAGCAACCCTATTTAAAAGGACGAATGATGTACATATAAGTTAATATACATAATAATATTGGATTCTAAAATCATTTTGGATTTAGTAAATCAAGAATGAATCTAACCATAGCATTTAACTTAATTCAACAATGGGCAATATGAACACTACATAGCATGCAAATTGGCCAATTTGATTATCAAAGAAAAACTAGTACCCTCTTTCATTATCCTTCAGCACATTTCAGACTGTATCTTTGAATAAAAGATAATAATGAAGCAAAATGTTTCTCTACCACATGCAAATCATTGCCATCAGGTTATCATTTAATAACCAAGTCAACAAAAGCAGATTATTGAAGTAACATATAGAAACATATAAAACTTTGTTTAAGTATATATGTTACAAACAAACACGCACACACACACACACACAAGCGCATATATATTAACATCCTAACCAAAAGATTCAAAGATATGAAGTCCTACATTTGTACCGAAGAAGTAAAGTCCAACCATGTTAGATATGATGTGCTCAACATCAAAATGGCTGAATGCAGAAGTAATTAGCGTGTGAAAATGTCCACTTTTGATGTTGTCCACAGATATCTGCGCAGTGCACATCAAATAAGTTAAATAAAAAAATGCAAATAGTTGTGATGCAATTTCAAAAAGGCTAAATTGTCAACCCTAAAAGCCTTTAATACTCTACTATAAAGGCAACTAACAACTAGATAATGAGCCTCTGCTTCCAGGATAAAAGTAAGGATCCCAGACCATCAAATCTTGATCATGTCATTAGGAGGTAGCACTACCAAAATGCGTTTCTTAAGTATTGGTCCATATTGGAGAATGTATCTTAATAGGGTTCCAGCATATAAAGTTTCTATGTAGTATCATCTAGTAATAAAATATTCAGGAACCCACCATAAAGTTACGCATCATAAACCTTTGATCTGCTACGCGCCATAACAAAAAAACTGCAACATTGGCTATGATCAGTCCCAAAACCACTTCATTAGATCCCAGTTGATTAAACCATGATCTCCTGCAATGAGCAAAAGAGAAATCATTGAATGAAAGAGATTATATTGTGGTCGATATACAAGTCATGCCTTCAATCAATCCCTTGCGGTGTATTCAAACCAAATGCGAGAAGACCAAACAAGACACTATGTAGCAGAAATGCAATTTATTAGAAAATTGTGAGGCAAAAGGTTTTGTAGAAGTTACGATAAAGAAACTCAACAACTGTGGAGTCTTGGGTTTGGCATAAGCAATTTTAGGCAAAGCGGCCTCCTTTTTGAATGAAGGAAAAGAACGGGCAGGGAAACGGATGAAGATTTCTATGACTCAGTGACATCATAAAGGCAGGGTGTAACCTGAGAAGTAACTGGAAACCTCAAATGTGATGAGCACAATAGAAGCCATCCAAGAACACCAAAAAGACTAAGCTCAATGTTAACTTAAGTTAAAAGTTCATTAGCTTAATTATTGGCTTTAGTTAGTTAGCGTAAGTCAGATAGTTATCTTCTCTTTCCTGTTAATCTGTCAATTAATTAGCTTAATTTAGATTTAGCTCATTTTCTATTCCTTACATATAAACAATTTAAAAGTGATGATTTCATAATAAGAGAGAAAAGATTGCTTCTTACACAATAGTTACAGGCTAGAATTAGCGAGTTCTGATTTGCAAATGAGGGACTTTGGAAATTGGAAGTCATGAAAGTAGCAGACTACAGGTCAAAAAGGAATCATCATTTTGTTATTCACATCATTGAGACCCTGCGTCTTTTCCCTCTTTGCTACATTGGACTTAAAATTAATCTCATGAGTCTATCGCGCAAGAAACTCACAATCGCAACACAAACAAGGGAATCGAACAAAAAGAAAACACAATTAGCAGCAGGAATTCTGCAAGTTGGTATGATTTTAAAAAAAAATTATATTTCCGCAGTCAACTACAAAATTACTGCACCCAAAACAACTATGGTGAAAAATGCGAATTTATAATGATTCTTAGTCACCAAAGAAACCCAAAAGCACAATTAAGAATCTTACCACTGGCGCCCGTAAGAACCAAAAGAATACCCTCTAGGGAATCGTACTCTATAGAACCCGACTTTGCAATCTGTTACGCTTCTGTTTAACATCCCAAAATGCGTTTTTGACGAATTTGATAGAAAAAGCTTTAAACGCAACGGGATTGAAGGAAAGCTGTGAAATTTCCTTGAAAAAGAATTGTTTGATGATAGAAATGAATAGAAACGGTGGGTTGGGCTTGTCAAAGAAGAGCCAACAGTGTGGCATTGAGAACGTTGATGTTTTATTTTGGTAAGAGAAGTGAAGTACTCAGAATGGTGGGACTGAAGAAACTGAGAGTTGGTATTTTTTGTGCATTTTCTGGAGAGGTTTGATGAGGTGAGTTTGAGAGACAAAAGCCTCTGCATTTTTTCGAGGTTTACTGAGGAAAAGGAGAGTTCTTTGCTGGAAGAACAAGGAACTTCAGCTCCCGACCGCGACCAGGCAGAACAAAATAGAAAAGTAGTGGAATCCCATGCTGCGTCAGAAGACAAGCACTCGACGGCTCTGAAGTCTGAACCTCTTGGAGTGTCCCTTTGGCTGGAGCAAGTTAACGCATATACATACAACCTTTTCAAGGGTCAAAATAATTATTAAACATCAATTTCTACTAAGAGCATTTAAATAAAATTTGATGTTTAATAAATATTTAAAAATTTTGTCTCCTCTTCTCAAACAAAGTCTATCGTTGCAGATTTATATTTGGTTGGATGAAAAAATTTTAACTAAATATAATAAAATGTATCATATCAAAATAATTTATAATTGAATGAAATATAAATTAATATAATATTAAAAAATTATTATTTAAAAGAGACGGAAAAATTCATTATATAATGTAGTGAAATATTTTTTAAAAGATGGATTGAATGAAATGTAATGCATGTATAATAATAATAAATAATTATTCTATTCTTATAAAAATGATATGTATTTTTTTGATACTTGTTATTAGGGTTGAGAATATAATTAGTATTATAAAAAATTATTGAAGGTATATTAAATAATACATATTTATCATTTCATATTATATCCTAAACTTTTAAAATTGAAAGTAACTTATTTTTATTGTATAAGATGGAATATAATATAATATAAAATATTTACTTTTTATCTATTCTATTTTATTATAAACCTCTTTTTTAATAATAGAATGGTATTACGTTTTATTCCTAACCCTCTTCAGTCTTATCCAAAGTAGCCAACAACAAAGTTTGTAAAAAATTATAAGCATATCAGTGCACGTGCAAGTAACAGAATATATGATGGTTGAAGGGTGCTATTCGTGGCTTGAAAGAGGGAAAAGGCAAAGATTGGGTAGAGTGTGAATTGAGTTTCTTCAGAGAACAGGCAGTGATAACAAAGAAGCCTTGGGGTGCAAAGTCGTTAAATTTGCAGTTCGTTTGGATAATCATGTGAATAAGGAGATTATGAAGCTGTTACAGATTCAAATGAAGACGACGAAGAAGGGGACGGACGTCTGTACTAACCGTTAAACTTTAGCATGAAACGCAAACGTTTAAATAATGTCCACCATTGTTACTGTATGGTCGGAACTACGATATCTTATCCCAGCTGTATATAGGTTGGGTTGTAACGATTTCAGAATCATGTTTTCCAAAACTAAATGATATTGAAATCTTTTCTCTCTCCCTCACGTGTTTCTGTGTGTGATTTTTCCTCTCTTCTTCCCTCCCTCAATTCTAACATCCGATTCTCGCGTAATGTTTCCAAATTAGATTTATTCTTATAACAATTTGGTATCAGAGACACGCGGTTTTGGGCGACGATCATGGCTGAAGGAACAAGGAGTGCAGAGCTACGTAAACTGAAAGACAACCTGAAGGGAATGATGGAACGAATATTCTCGGAGATGAACGGCAGGACCGAAAAGGTAGAGAAGGAAATGTCAGAGCTGAGGAATATGATGATGCTCACGTTGCAGAAAATAGGGAATGACGTCACAACTACCGACCCGACATCTCAGAGTAGTTCTGGAAAGGTGACAGAAGACAAAAGAGTAATACCTGCCAGAATAAACAGGATAGAGTTTCCACTGTTTGATAGCGATAACGTGAAACTATGGCTCTATCGCTGTGAACAATATTTCTATTTGGATCAAACACCTGAAGGAACTAAAGTCAATATTGTCATTCTTCACATGGACGAGAAGGCACAAGAATGGTACAGACTGTATACCCGAAATCGCAACCAAGGGGATCTAATGGGTTGGCAGGAGTTCACCAAGGCCTTGAAGCAGCATTTCGACGCAGAAATCTTTGATGACCCAGTAGGGGAGTTCAAGGACCTTCGACAGGAGGGAACGATCCTTAAATATTGCGCATTATTTGACCACCATTCCAACCGGCTAGCCTTACCAGAGGATTACCTGGTAGGGTTCTTCATTAAGGGCCTTCGTCTCGAAATAGGAGCACTGTCAAGTTGCATGAGCCGAACTCTCTACATCAGGCATATACACTAGCAAGGAAACAAGAAGCTATATTGGCGTCAGCAAGCCACACAATGTTCAAACGACACAATGCTCAGAGACAACTGAGTATCACTGGGCACACCAATGTCCCCACCCGAGGTCTTCCATCCTCCACCTTGTCGAGGAATCCTAGCTTCGAGGGACTCTTGCCGACTCCGGTAACCTCACCTCAACCCTCCTCACAGATAATACCTCCTAGACCGCACAGATCATTTAGTAGTAAGGATTTCGATGAAAAACAAGCTAAGGGACTATGCTTCTGGTGTGACGAAAAGTACACGCTAGGTCACAAATGCAGGAACCGGCAGTTGCAATTTTTCGTGGTAGCAGAGGAAGAGACGTGCCCTGTCACCCCACTGGAAGTTGAAGAGGAAGAAGCAGTTGAATGTCTAGAGCCCATCGACGATCCCTTAGTCTCCATGCAGGCCATGTTGGGTTGCTCGGGGAACACTGAATATAAACAGATGAGAGTTATGGGAATGCACCAAAGGAGGCAGATCCATATTTTGATAGACAACGGCAGTACGCACAATTTCGTGGACTGCTCGATGGTGAAAAGAGGCGGATGTGACGTACAGAACATTGATCCAATATCCATAACAGTAGGGGGCGGGCTACAGTTGAAGTGCCATCAACGTTGTCGGAACTTCGCATGGACCATGCAGGGAGCTCAATTCACCATGGAGGCATGGATGCCTTGGTTCTGTCTCTGGGTGGTTGTGATGTGGTCTTAGGGGTACAGTGGCTAGTAGGCTTGAATGACGTCCTCTGTAACTTCAAAGAAAGAACTATGACTTTTAGGTGGGAGGGTGAGGTAATGACGCTCTACGGGAACCTAGAAGGGAAATCAAGGATATTTTCGAGCGATGATTTTACGAAACTCCTACACAAACCATCGGAAGGACAACTTTTCATGCTACGGCTAACAACGCCACTTGAATTCCAACTTCAACAGATGAGACTGAATGATGAACAGTGGAGCCCATATGACGAAATCAACGCCATCCTAGCAGAGTACCAGAAATCTTGCGGGAGCCGACGCAGTTACCCCCAGACCAAAAACACAATCATCAAATTGTGTTGAAGGAAGGAGTGGAGACTGTTAACGTACGTCCTTACAGATATTCCAAAACACAGAAGGACGTAATTGAACAAACAGTGGAAGATCTCATGAAACAGGGCTTCATCAGATACAGCTTTGGACCCTATTCCTCGCCGATGGTGCTGGTAAAGAAGAAGGACGACACCTGGAGAATGTGCGTGGATTATCGAGAACTCAACAAGAACACTGTCAAGGATAAATTTCCGATCCCATTGATCGAAGAGTTGCTAAACGAGTTACACGGAGCAAGCTGGTTCTCCAAATTAGACTTGCGCTTTGGTTTCCATCAGATCCGAATGCACCCAGAGGATGTCTCTAAGACGACGTTTCGCACGCATGAGGGCCATTACGAGTTTATGGTTATGCCTTTCGGCTTAACAAATGCCCCCTCGACGTCCCAAAGATTAATGAATGACGTCTTCCGACCTTATCTGCATCAATTCGTACTAGTGTTCTTCGACGACATATTAATTTATAGCCCATCCCTACAATCTCATGTGAAGCATCTCGCGATAGCTTTGCAAACGTTGGCGGAGCATCAGTTATTTTTGAAGGGTAATAAATGCATTTTTGGGGCGCGCCAAATCGATTATTTGGGTTATACTATATCGGAGAATGACGTCGCAACAGACCCTAGGAAAGTGAAGACGATAATAGAATGGTCGGAACCAAAAGGGGTTACAAAGCTCCATGGATTTTTGGAGATTACTGGATATTACCGCCGGTTTATCAAAGGGTACGACCTAATAGCCAGACCACTGATGGACATGTTAAAAAAGGAGAGATCCACAGACTGGGAATGGCGATAGGAAGAGAAGACTGCTTTTGAATCGCTGAAAAATGATGTCACTTCGGCCCCAGTTCTGGCTTTACCAGACTTCTCGAAATCTTTTGTAGTGGAGGCAGATGATAGTGGGCAGGGAATTGGCACAGGGTTGCAGCAGGAAGGACATCCAATTGCCTTCCTAAGTAAGTCACTAGCTCCTCACCACCACGGACTATCAACATATGAGAAGGAGTTCTTAGAAATTATCAAAGCCGTCAGGTATTGGCATCATTATTTAAGTTATAAACAATTTATAGTTAAACAGATCATCGCAGCCTTAAATTCCTGCTTGAGCAACGCTTGTCAACCCCATTTCAACAATCTTGGCTCCCAAAACTTATGAGGTATGATTTCGAAGTCCAGTATCGGAGTGGGAAGGAAAATGTAGCCGCCGACTCTCTCTCTAGGATAACCAGCTCAGAGATGCTGATGTTCACAGTGTCGCAACTACAAAGGGAACTACTGGAGGCGATCAAGAAAAGCTGGGAGGAGGATTGCGCAATCACAGAAATAAAGAAACAATTGGAGTCGGGTCAATTGAAATCCAAGGTTTATGAATGGAAGGATGGCCTACTAAGGTGGAAAGGCCGACTCGTAATTGGCGCCAACCCTACATTGAGACAACAGATCTTAGCAATCAGCCACGACGATTCTATGGGGGGACATGCCGGAGTGTTGGCGACCACGAAGAAAATCCATAACATGTTCTTTTGGAAGGGATTGATGAAAGACGTGCGGAACTATGTACAAGCATGTGTGATTTGTCAACGAAGCAAGCATGACAATTCAACTTACCCTGGATTATTACAACCGATTAAAATCCACGAAGGAAGCTGGCGGGAGGTTAGTATTGACTTCATTGGAGGCCTTCCCAAATCAAGGGGAAAATCGGTCATCCTGGTGGTGGTGGACAGGTTTTCTAAGTACTCACACTTTATTCCAGTTAAACACCCATACACCGCAAGCGACATAGCGGAGTTGTTTCTCAATCACGTGTTTAAATTACACAGAATGCCCGAAGCAATTATTAGTGACAGAGACCCGATATTCCTTAGCAAATTTTGGCAAGAGCTACTTCGATTGCAAGGTGTCCGTTTAAAATTTTCCACTACCTACCATCCACAATCAGATGGTCTCACCGAAGCAATTAATAAGATCCTGGAGACTTTTCTCCGATGTTTCTGCGGGGAGGAACCTCAGAGGTGGAGTGAGTGGGTTGCGTTGGCCAAATGGTGGTATAACACCACATACCGATCCTCCATCAATGCATCATCGTTCGAAGTTCTTTACGGGTACCCTCCTCCGATTTACACTCCCTACGTAGCAGGGGATTCCAAAGTGGCAGAGGTTGACAGAGTTTTGACGAACAGAGAGGGGATGATGAGAGTTACACAATTTTTATTTACAACGTGCCCAGAACAGAATGAAGCAGTATGCAGATTCACGGAGGTCAGAGCGGGAGTTCGAAGTGGGTGAACGGGTGTTCTTAAAGTTATAACCATACAGGCAGCATTCCTTGCAGAGAAGGAGCAATCAGAAATTATCACCCCTTTACTATGGCCCCTACAGAGTTTTACAGAAGATTGGTTCGGTGTCATATAAGTTAGAGCTGCCTGCGGAGTCCCTAATACATCCAGTATTCCATGTGTCGCAACTGAAGAAGGCGGTCACAAAGTTAGACAATTCGTCTTCAGCTTTGCCCAAGTTCGTCAGTTCAGTCAAGCGCGTTCCAGTGGTAATCCTAGATCGCCGCATAATGAAGAGAAATAATCGTGCAGTTTCCCAGTGGCTTGTCAAGTGGTCGGACGGGGATGAATCTAGAGCAACATGGGAGTTTGTGTTCGATCTCCAGAAGCGTTATCCTGAAGTGAACTTAATGGACAAGCTTGCCAAGGGGAAGGGAATTGTTACAGATTCAAATGAAGATGACGAAGAAGGGGACGGATGTCTCTACTAGCCGTTAAACTTTAGCATGAAACGCAAACGTTTAAATAATGTCCACCATTGTTACTGTATGGTCGGAACTATGATATCTTATCCCATCTGTATATAGGTTGGGTTGTAACGATTTCGGAATCATGTTTGCAAAATCGAATGATATTGAAATCTTTTCTCTCTCCCTCACGTGTTTCTATGTGTGATTTTTCCTCTCTTCTTCCCTCCCTCAATTCTAACATCCGATTCTCGCGTAACGTTTCCAAATTAGATTTATTCTTATAACATAGAACTTCCAGGAGACATAGCGATCAGGCAGAAGGTGATAGCTATAGAGACCTATTGCAACGGCGCCATGAAGGAGTGTGACATGGCAGCAGCAGAAGCGTGGATGACCGTCGGGGTTACTGGAGATGTAGATAAGATGCAGCTGGAGCTTGCGGTGGTAGCAGCAGTCTTGAAGAGGCTGGCGGCGCAGTAGCTTCTTTAAGTAGATAGGGTTTCATTCGTTTAATTTTAGGGTTTCTAAAAGTGAAGAAGATTAGGTTTTTGGATACACATTTATGAAAACAGGTGTTTGGAATGAAGTTTAAGAATGAGTTTCTTTGGTTACGTAGAGTTATTCTAAGAGTTGGAATAACCAATGTTTCGTTGAGTTGGAATAACCAATGTTTGGTAACGAAGATAAAATTATTACAGGCTTTGAATATGAGTTTTTTTTGGTATTTGGCTCACCCAAGCGGATTTCGCACATGTAGTGGCTACGCACTGGGCCCCCTCTCCCTCAGACTTTTGTAGAGCGATTCAACATCTTTCGGCTAAACTTAGTCAATGGAATGACGATACCTTCAGGAATATTTTCCACCAGAAAAACCATCTCATGGCCCGCTTGGCCGGTATCCAACAATCCTCAGAAGATTCTGACTTGTCCTCCCTTCAGGCGCTCGAGCTATATCTGCAGGCTGAACTCAAACACGTTCTGCTTCAGGAAGAGCTCTTCTGGCATCAATGCTCGCGCAGCCAGTGGCTCAACGCGGGCGACAGGAATACTTCCTACTATCATGCACTCACTTCTTCCAAGCGTCGGCAAACGCGCATCACTTCTTACACCGCTGAGGACGGCACAATATACACTGACCCTCGGTCCCTCAGAGACTTAGCCCGTCATCATTTCGAGGCTCTTTACTGCTCCGAAGGCCCCTCCCTCCTCAGTTGGCACCTATCTGGACGGTTTCTCCCTCTCCCTCCGCACGCCACAGATGACCTTACTCAATCGTTAAGTCCCGAGGAATTCAAGACCGCTTTCTTCACCATGGCTCCTAATACAGCGCCTAGCTTTGATGGGTTGATTGCGTTGTTCTACCAATCTTAATAGGACACTATTGGCCCTTCTACGACGAGCTTTCTCCAGAATATCTTTAGTCACGGCCTCTAGGACTCTGAGCTTAACCGTACCATCCTGGTCCTTATTCCTAAAACCCCATCCCCCGCTTCGCTCTCTCAATTTAGGCCTATCGCTCTCTACTCTGTTTTATACAAAGGCCTCACAAAGATTCTGGTTAATCGGATCAAACCGTACCTCAATGACCTCGTCACTCCCA
>JANPWT010000005.1:26024855-26037295 GCA_024678245.1 Erythroxylum densum
CCCTTTGTAAAGGTAGGCTTTTTAATCCTGAAACTTATACAGCTTTTATTTTTCTTTGTTTCGTTATGTAATGAAATGGTAATTTGGGCTGAAGTTGCAAAGAGGGTACTGCATCCTTTGCCCCCTTTTTTTTTCAAATTTGTGCAGGATTTTTATGATATGAACAGTGCATCAATATAACTAGTGATCCCTGGCTTTGGAGTTAAACTTTTAAAGCATTGTATATGACAACGTTGCTGAAAGTTTTTGCTACTCATGCATACTGCTTCCTTTCAGGTAATTGTTTGTCTTGATTTGAGAACAAATGATAAAGGAGATCTTGTAGTAACCAAAGGAAACCAATATGATGTGAGAGGACATACACAAGAGAATGAGGTTTGTCAAAGAATGCAACTTATTATGGTAGGACATATTAATATGTCTTTTAAGGCTAGAGGCATTGCATCTCTGAAATAGAGTTGAGATGTCAAGAAAATTTGTGAAAGATTGAAGTAGAACGGGCATCTAACGTATGCCGTTCAAATTTTATTTCACTTTTGCTTCTTGATAATCATCTTGTTTCCTGACAGCATTGTCTTATCAGAGACTCCCATTTATTTGTATGCATAGGCATACCAATATAAAATCTGAAGAACTATCTTTTACATCTTAAAATGGTTATCTAAATCATTGAACTGAAATATCCTTGATCATGTAAGAGCCGATTTCTTATTGTGGTATGTCCTTTATACGATATATTAATATCTTGGCATAAAAATTTTATTTCATGAAGCATCTTCACCAAATCAGTGTCTGATTTGTTTTTGTTTTGGATCATTTTGTAAAATCATCAACTGCTTTACATGGGTGCAAACCTCTGCAGGTTAGAAACCTTGGCAAGCCAGTGGTGCTTGCTGGCCAGTACTATAAAGATGGAGCTGATGAGGTAGACTTTTTTGATCTAATAAATTGAGTGGTTATGTTGTCTTCAGAGTAATGATTCTTTGTTTTGAAACATTTTGATGTTGAATTTCAGGTCAGCTTCCTGAACATTACTGGTTTCCGGGACTTTCCTTAGGTGATTTGCCCATGTTGCAGGTGACTTATTTAACAATCAGTTATTCAATGAAAAATGACTAGTTTTGGCCATTTGCCTTTGGTTTCCTTGAGATGGCTTATCATATATCTCATCTTTTTTCATTGCTATGGCTGTGCAGGTTTTGAGATACTCTTCAGAAAATGTTTTTGTACCATTGACTGTGGGAGGTGGGATCAGAGATTTTACTGATGCAAATGGAAGGTTCGATTCTTCCATCGTACCATAAACCAATCTTGCACTTATTTTACAGTTTAGCTAGCATATTGGTCATTACATTGGGTTTTTCTCAAACTCTTTAGTCTTTGATTAATCTTGATTATTTTCGGTTCTCATTTAGGTACTATTCTAGTTTGGAAGTAGCTTCAGAATATTTCAGGTCTAGGGCAGGTCTATTGGAAGTGATGCTGTCTATGCTGCAGAAGAATATTTAAGAACTGGAGCAGATTTGCTGTCTTTTCATGTTTTATTGCTAGTCTATCCTTTGTAATGGCTTTTGATTATTCTTGAAGGTTAAGACTGGAAAGACCAGCATTGAACTGATAGCTAGAGTTTATGGAAACCAGATTGTATTTTATACAGTTTGAAATGCTTTAAAATCCATATTTCTCTTCACTTACACATTTATTTGCAAGAACCAACAATAAAAGGGAAAAATCTTCAATATTGGAATGATGTATACTAATGCCCTGAATGATTTCTCTTCTATCCTACATAACCTGTCCTTATGAACTTCTGATAAAGACGTCCATGGTCGTGCCTTTGTACCTTTTATTTGTATTTAATGTTGGTTTAGGTGTGGCCAGAAAATGTAGATGGTTCTACCTATTGACTTGTCTCAATTTATTTTAGGCAGTGGTTCTACATGTTTACCATTGTCAGCTTCTCAGTTTGTCACTTGGAACTACTATATATTTTGATTCTATCTTCAATAAAATCAGAAGATTTAATGTGCCACTGGGACCTATTCAAGTGAATAATGATGATGTAGCTTTGAAAAAAATATTAACTCTTTGAATTTGAAAATTCTAAAGCGCCACTTCCCTTAGCAGAGGTTTGGAGCTTGAGGTACCATTTTCCAATCGTTTCTCATCATAATCTTCTACCTTTGCTGAACTTAAAATCATCCTCCACTCTGCAATTAAATCTTTCTAAGGATAGTCTTCATTTATCTTTTTCATGCACAAAAAGAGAGGGAAGGATGTCTTATACTATGCCGGTTTTTTGATTAAATGAACTGAAATGTTGTCTTCTCCTGTGTTGATTTCAGGTCCAAATGGAGAAGAGTATGCCTGGTATCAATGCACGGTAAGCCTTGTTTTTTTCTTTTGTGTACAGTAAGCTCTGAAACTATTTTTTGCTTCCTATATTGATTCAAGTTTACCTTTTCTTGCTACCAGGTCTAAATTAAATATAGAGAGCACATATACATAGTATCAGAAGCTATATCTATGCATAAAATCAAATAAACAAGCGTGAAACTAGATTTCAGAAATTATTCAATTGGAACCTTCTCTGAGATGATAACAACCTAACACGTTGCAATAGGAAAGACAGCTTGAAAAGCAATATAAAATGTTTTCATATCAATTAATAGAGATATATATCTGTAGGGATGGCAAAAGGTTGAACGTCCGATCCCAGGCCCTATAAAGCTAAACGACATCATTTTGCACTTTTTTTAAAACATAAAATTCGGGCTGGGCTGCCTTCAGTCCAATAGGGCTTGGGCTGGGCCACTTCTGACCTGGTCGGGCAGGGGTTGGCTCGGCCCATTGCCATACCTATATATCTGGATTTATTATTCGGATAGGACAAGCAGAGGAGCAACATAGACTAGTTTTGCAATGACATGTGAATCAAAATCATTTTGCCATGATCACCAGCACTTTACCTTAATGGGAATCTCATCTACTGCTTAGATGTGGCTTCAGTATTATATACAATGAAATACCTGATACAGCTCAAATGTTTACCTCCTTAAAGGTTAATGGTGGGAGAGAAGGTAGGCCAATTGGAGCTTATGAACTTGCAAAAGCAGTTGAAGAGCTTGGAGCTGGAGAAATATTTCTGAACTGCATTGATTGTGATGGTAAGGATTATTTCTTTCCCGCTGTAAGTTACTGTGTTTATCACTGTTCATTGATTTGTGGTTTTTAAGAAACAGAAGTGTGAAATGTTTGTTTTACAAAAATGGTTAGCGTGGATGCTATCAGCATCCGCAACAGATATCCTAACATCTTATCCATTGTTTAATGTTTGCTTTGAGATACTCATCTTGTACAGTGATCCACAAGTCCTTGGTGATATCCCAGTTCCAATTTGCGGTGATGGCCTTTTCTTGGCCACTGTTGATGAAGAGAATTTTTCTTAGGTTTGGACTAGATTAATGATATCTTCAATGTAGAACTACAGGACCACTATTTTTCTGTGATATGTCTATAATTAATCTTCTTTTCCGGTGGCCCTCGCTGCTGGGATCTTCCACAGAAAGGAGGTATGACTGTGTCGTGTTGACATTTGTTATGATTTTAGCGTTTGTATGTAAAACCTGTGATTTAGTTTTCTTACTGATATACTACTTAAGTGGTAGGCTATCTGCCACCTGATAAACCACAAATTTGGTTCACTTGGAAAACGGTACTGGACCCTTGTTACAAGCATGAAAGTTCTGATGATAGCATTCTTTGAAAATGAAGTCTAGCTTTATGCACTATGACGCTTATATATTGTGACATTTCACTGTTTCCCGTTTCTTGAAATTCCTCAATCTTATGGTATACAGGTTCCTCTGCATTCTGTTAAGCAGCACTTGGTGAAGGAAGGCATAGAAGTGAGAATCTAGTTGAAGGCACAAAATCTCTTATGTCTGGCCGACTGAATTATCCGGGCAACAACTGAATTGGTAGATTTGACAAGTTTTGTAATTCAGTGATTTATATTCTTTTGCATAATCAACTGTTTTATGACTTCCTGAAATGGTTAATTTAGGCATGCTTTCGTTAAATTGATTGAATATTTTTTCTGCTGCTTTCTTTTCGTATGCTACCTTTTACTTAAGCTCAAAGCAAAGTTAACAACATTGATGCTTGCAGTATTAGTTGTTTTCTACCTTTTTGCACTTCAATAATTTAACATACAAACAGAACAAGAGTAGATGTTAAAACACCACTTGGACTTGCGGAGGGACTTTTCTGGGGGCTCTATTTGTAATTACATGTAAATTCCTTATTCTATTAATATACTCATTACCTTTGAATCGTGAGAAAATATGAATGCTAATACTTTCTAGTTATAATATTAGATTAGATCTGGTCAAATTAGGTAGAACAAGGTGTCCTCTAACCCTTCTAGCTTTTTCAAACTTCTTGCCTTAGTCATTTCCCAGGTACATTGCCACAATCAAGTATGCTCCCAAGAAGCTACGTTTTCCTCAACTCTCACCCCCAAAGGCTTCTCCTTTTGGTCGTGGCGAACTCGATTCATCTCCAACAAACTCATGTCTCCTTCCTTTGCTTCCTCTGCCAGCACCTTCCTTGCCAACCTCCCTTAATTTCATCCAGCTTTTCCAGCTCTCTGGCTCTCAAACCTTGTTCTGGAACCAAAGCCATGGCTAATCGCAGATGGTCTTTTCCAATGCTTCATCCCCTGTTACCTCTTCCTCCTACTCTAATTCTAAACTCACATGGAGTTAATTAATAGGTGATAAATCGGCTTTTTGAAAGTTAAAAGTTTTTCCCTCGCCACAACAATGGTAAGGCGGTTTATTGATGAGAGATTTGTCTTCCCTTTGATGCAAACTCGGGCTTTCTCTAATTAGAACAAGATTGGATTGAACAACACATACATGAATGAGGAAGATGTGTTTATATTCAAATTAAATTGTGAAGCAAATTTGATGAAAGTGCTTAAGGTAGCATATATAAGGTAAACTTATCATGTTATAAGTAGAAATTTAGGATAACTTTCGTCTTTATCCGACTTAACCTGTAATTAACATATTAGGTTTAAATTGGTTAGACTTTGGGTAGAAGTTGACTTGATGGCTGATTTACAAGGCTAAAACTTTCTTTACAAAATGATGTCTTTTATTCAACTTCTCAAAGCCACAAGATTTTATCTCAAAGAAAGTCAAAATTAAAATGATATTTTGGAAAGTGAAACTAAAACAACATTATTTTGGAACCAATTAACGTACTTGGGATGATGTTAGTGAAGCAGATGAGGAGAATTACAATATGGGTTAAATTTTATAATTTATCTTTTGAAGCACTGGTCCGTTTTAAATTTATGTTTATATTGTAAAAAACTTACTAGGTGCCATAACATGCTTAGATTAGCATATTGTAGTACCGAAGAGATGGAGTTATGCAAGAATATGCTTAGTAATAAACCTAGTGAAGCTTGATGAAGATAGAAAGTTGGAAGAAATAGAAATAGTAATCTCTTATTGTGAGATACAAGAGGGAACTATCAACGACAAAAATTAGGTTGGGAGCTACTTGCAAATTAAGGAGAAGTTTAAATGGTAGCAATGGTCGATTACAATGTTATTTCTATTTCAAATATTGTTCAGGACCAACAACAAAATGTTAGTAAATCATTACTCATTACTAATATTAGCAATTAGGGCACAAAAAAATGAGGAATAACCTAAGAATTAGTAGGATCCTATATGAAGAAACCAAGTAAAAAGTAAAAAAATAAATAGAGAGTTTTTGAGCAACCCCCACTACCCAAGATATGTCAATAATATCCTGGGATACAAAGATCGTTCTAATAAACCTCATATGTTTAAAGATTATTCACTTTCAAAGAAGCTTATTTCGATGGGTCTATTGGAGACTAAAATATGTCACTATGCTCCAAAAATATCTTTGGTTTCAGGTAAACATTAAAAGTCTATAACACTACGTTCCAAAAAAGACCTTTAGTCTTAGGTAAACATTAAAAGTTTATCAGCAACTCATTATAATGGTAAAATCATAATCATTTTTTATTCAATTCATATTCAACTGAACAGCAACCTCTTTAATGATTAACTCATAAATTACCAAGTGACCTTGATCAACCATAAAATTAGAATTAATGCAATATTCATTTTTGCAGTTAACTTAACTTTTTATAGGATAACTCTTCAGGAGAACCTAAAGAAATTGCAGGTTGATAACTCATCTATTTTACTTGGTGATTTAAATTGCACATGCTAAAGAGCTTTCATTCAGGGAAGGAACATTGGAGACAATATCCTTACATCCTAAGAATTCTTCAAGAACTATCATTAGAATAATAAATCAAGTATTGCGTTCTGAACGTGGATTTTCATAAAACATTTGACTCTATAAGTTGGAACTTCCTCTTCTCATTCATGACAATGTTTGGTTCCCCCATCAACATCTCAAATGGCGTTTTCAATGTGTCTCAATGGTCTCTTATAGTATCCTCATTAATTGGGAACCTACAATTATGTTAAAGGATCCAAGGGTTTAAACATGGTGACCTATTTATCTCCTTACTTTTTTACCCTTTAAATGAGATTTGGATTTGTCTAGTTTGTCTCTCTTCCACGTTTAAGTCTTTAGGTAACATTTTTTTTAGTTAATAAGCATGAAAATAGTTGTAGTTTTTTTTTATGATTTTGTTTTGGTTAAAGAAATTCCTTATACTTGTCCAAAAATCACCTAGCAACATAGTGGAAGAAAGAAGAAAACAACATGTAATGGATTTGAGGTCGGATCCAAGTAGCCTCTCATTGCTAAGCCTATTTAAAATTTACCTAATTATAACCTTAATTTTGGGAAAGAAGACTCATTCCAATAGTTAAGAGATCATTTCATATATTTCACTAACAACTCGTGATAAAAGCTCTTACAAGACCTCATCATAATTTATGTTGATTTAAGCTACCTTGTTTTTCAAAAAAGCCGACCCATAATTCCCTTAGGAATCAATGAAAGCATTCAACTATGGTATAATAACCACTATTGTTTTCTTTGCTTTCAAGGTAATGAAACCATAAATCATTTATTCTTTACCTATTAGTATTTCTCAATGTTTTAAGAAAGGATTCAAATCTTATTTAACCTATCTTGTAAGGATAACGGGTCTAGTTGGAACACAGCTCGAGTCTAACTCGAAATTTTATTAAGCCCGACTTATCTTGCTCGAGCCTTAACCCAAACTAGTTCAGATTTAGGAAGGCCTAAAATCTAACCCAACCCCATCAAAATTTTGATAGTTGACCTGATGTTTCCTTTGAACCCTCTCCATCACCTCTTTGTTCTTCTCCATCGCCTCTCTTTTTCTACAGTAAAACAACAAAAAATATCCAGTATCTTAGTGGTTTTGCAACTATCTTGGTGGCTTTATCATTGATGTGTACAAAAATATGTAGTAGCCAAACTTTTTTTTATATTACAACATTTCTAACAAAAAAATCCACTATGAAATTTGACAATCATCTTCAATGCCACCAACAACAATAACCATCGCAGATGGTGGTTGTAAGACTAATCTAAGAAGCGACATATGTCAGTAAAAAAGAAGAGAGGAAAGATAAAAAAGCAATAGAAAACAATGAAGAAGAAGAGTAGAAAGACAGAAGAAGCAATAAACAATAATGAAGAAGAAGAGATGAGCGATAGAAGAAGCGACAGACAATAATTAAAAAAAGAAAAGAACAACTTAAAAGTTACAGTAAAATTTAAGTTTCATATATTCAGACTTCAAGACTAGTTAGATCGTAAATTTCATATCTAAATCTGATCTAAAATCTAATCAACTTAGATTGAACTCATCAATTTCAGGTTACATCGAATTGAGTTTGAATTTTTCTTCCAAACTTACTATCTTATGATATATGAAATGGGCATACAACCAGAAAGAACTTAAGAAAGATGATGTAATAACTTTTGGTTTAAGAGGTGAAAATAGAGAGTCAAAACTGGAAAAAAAATTTTTAAAAAAAGTTTATAGGGAAGAAAGGTGCGTATGTCAGCAAAGGAATTCTCATATTTTATTTTTCAGCCATCCTTTACGTTTATAATACTTGGAATAAACAGAATATCAATAAATCTAGCAACTCAAGTCGTGGTCCACAAAATCACAATCAGACTAACGTTTTCCTAAAGAATAGGAAAAACTTAATAACTAGAATACTTATTCAAACATTTGAAATAATAAAATTAAAAGTCACATGCAACCCTCTAGCAAACATTTAACATTCATCCTTGCTTTAGGAATTGCAAACTCCAATTCTCTATCTTAAAGACTTGAACTTGCCAACTGGAAGTGATTTTGTGAACAAGTTTGCAAATTGATCTTCTGACTTGCAATAAACTAAGGTTACTTCTCCATTTTGTTGCACCTCCCTTAAGAAATAGAACTTGATGTTGAAATGTTTCGTTTTTCCACTAGATTGTTTGAGATTGAAATTATGCCTGATTGTCAACAAAAATCTTTGTGTTATCCTTCTGGTCCATATGTAAATATACAAAATCTTTTTCAACCATAAAACTTGATTTATAGTTGTTGTTGCTACTACAAATTTTGCATCTACAATGGATTGAGCAATAATCTCCTGTTAACGCCATGAGAAAACCCCTAAACCTAGGTTGAAACAGTATCCTGAAGTACTCTCCATGTCATCAATGGATCCAACCCAGTCATTATCTGAGAATCCACATAACTTGAAGTTTTGACACTTCTCAAACTTGAGACCATAATTAACACTACCTTTTAATATCTTAATGTTCTTTTTACTACTCTTAATAGCATTACACTAGCATAACGCATGAATCGAGATAATAGACTTACAATAAATAAAATGTGTAGCCTTGTTATAAAGAGATACATTAGGCATCCAATTAAGCTTCTATAATAACCTTCAGCAGCTTTATCAGCACCATCTTCCTTGCTTAGTCTCTCCTTTTTATTCATTGGTGTGCTTATTGCTTTGCACTCCTCCATATGAAATTTCTTCAATATTTCCTTTACATACTTCTTATGGTAGATGAACACCTTATTTTTACTTTGCTTGATTTTCATTCCAAGGAAGTAGGTTATAAGACCAAGATCTATCATTTCAAAAACTTGCATCATTTGTTGCTTTAACTCCTCAACTAGCCATGTATTAGTTCTAATCATTAAGAGATTATAAACATAAAGGGGCATTATGAGAAAGTCAATATCTTTATATTTCACATAAAGAGTGGACTTTGATAAGTTCTTTGTAAGCCAAGGCTCAACAAATATTCAGTTATCTTATTGTACTAGGCTTTTGGAGCTTGTTTTAGGCTGTAATGAGCCTTTTTCAGTAGGCATACTTTATCTTCTTTACCTTGCTTCACAAATCCCTCCGGCTACTCTACATATATTTCTTCCTGTAAAACACCATTTAAACATCTAACTGGAACACTTTCCAACCTGTTTGTGCTGTTATTGCTAGTAATAATCTAATTGTATCTAATCTAGCAACAGAAAGTGTCAAAATAATCAACACCAAAAATTTGTGCTTACCCTTTAACTATGAGTTTGGCCTTATATCTATTGACAGAGCTATTTGCATGAAGTTTTATTTTGAACACCCATTTCATTCCAATGACATTTTTATCTTCAGGTTGATCAACCAACTCCCAGGTTTTATTTTTCTAAATCGTTGGCATTGCTTCCTTCATTGTTTCTTCTATCTTGATGTTTAAATGCTTCTTCATAGCCAGTAGGTTCACATATTATAACAATACATCTCTGATAAATGTCTGAAAGTAGCCTTGTACCTCTAATTGGAGGATCATCTTCCATCTCATTATGTCATTTGTTTGTTGTTTGCTCTTCAGGAAAGTTGTTTTTTATATTCTTCTAGTCCCATTGCTCGTCCTCATTGAAGTGCACGTCTTTAGTTATGATCATTTTTCTAGTTTGTGGATGATATACCTTGTAGGCTTTTGAAATTGAACTATAATCCTCAAAGATGCCTGGAATTGCCTTTTTGTCGAGTTTGTCACACTTAGCCTGTAGAACATGAGCAAAACACACACAACCAAAAACTTTAAGAAAGCTTAATGAAGGTTTATACTCAAGGCCTCAAAGGGAGTTTTATCTTCCAAAGCCCTGGTTGGAAATTGATTTTGGAGAAAAACTATTGTGTTGGTTGCCTTTGCCTAAAAATTTTTAGGCAACTCCTTCTCGTGTAACATACTTCTGGCCATCTCCATTACCGTTCTATTGCTCGTGTCATTAAATCCATTTTGTTCCGGAGTGTGGGGAGTCATGAGTTGATGTTCAATGCCAGCTTCTTTGCATAATAAATTAATTTCTACTAAGGTATACTCCTTCCTATTATCAAACCTAAGAAATTGAATTTTGCTCCCACTTTGATTTTCCACCATCTTCTTGAACTTCCAAAATACTCCAGTCACTTCTGGCTTGAATTTCAAGAAAAAAAAATCTATTACATTCTTGCAAAATCATCAATGAAAAGAATATCGTATAGGCTACCTTGTAAAGATGGTGTTCTTTGAGGTCTTGCCACTTTTGCGTGAATCAGTTGCAGCTTATGAGAGGCTCTCTAAGTTATTTTAGGAAGTGGCATCCTATTTTGTTTATCAAATTGACAGGCATTACAATTTGGCAAATGATTAGCAAGCACTATTAAACCTCTCGTCATATCCTTCTTCTTCATTTTCAACATTCTTTGAAGATGACAATGGCTAAGTCTCATATGCCATATTTATGTGGTGCTTACTTCATTTTAATAAGCTATCTGCTCCTCC
Source organism: Erythroxylum densum (assembly GCA_024678245.1). Taxonomy (NCBI): domain Eukaryota; kingdom Viridiplantae; phylum Streptophyta; class Magnoliopsida; order Malpighiales; family Erythroxylaceae; genus Erythroxylum; species Erythroxylum densum. Next base: position 26,035,701 of record JANPWT010000005.1, read on the forward strand.
TTAGAATGAGAAACTTTTAACTCTCATTTTAACCTTTAAAATCTCCTGACCAGTTGTATCATAGATAAGGCAATGTTGATCTTCAAAGGATACTTTGAATCCTTTCTCTTTCAGCTAATTTTGGTCCATATTGAGTACATAAAGAATATATGAAATTCTCTTTGTACCGAAACTTACTGTAATTACAAGGGCTCCTCTTCCTTTTGCTGGAATATAGCCACCATTCCCTATTCTGACTTTTATGATTCCAATGGGTTTCAAGCCCATGAAGAGAATTCTATCATAAGTCACGTGGTTTGTATAACCACTATCAATCAACCAACATTCTAAAGAGCTCTAAGTTGAAAAACACGTTGCCACAAAAATTTGGCTTTCTTCATCTTGCTCAATGACTTAGCATCTGCTTGTTGCTTTTGAAATTTACGACTTCATGTCTAAGCTGATTACATTTGCTACACTTTGCTTCGGGTCTCTTCAAACATTTGAATGGTGGATGACCTTTTTTGCCGCTGTGTTGACAAGGTGGATGGTTTCTTCTTGAGTTTCTACCTTTACTTTGGACCTAATTGTTTGTAGTGCTTTCGTTGCTTGACGATTGATTTTTCTATAATTTTTCTTCTTGTTCTTTCCAACTTCTTGATTTTTGGCTGGTAGAGCTCTTTCGACAATATAATCTTACCTCATAAGTCTTTTGATTTAACAACTCTATCAAGGTGATCTTAGATGGATCCCTTGTGTTCTCCAAGGTGCTTAAGGATGCTTAACATCTTTTAGGCATCATTACCAAAATTTTCTCTACAATTCTAGAATCAGTAAGTTGGGCACTAAGTAACTTGACCTTGTTGACAATGTCAAGCAATCTATTTGAGCACTTCTTGATTGTCTTAGACTCTGTCATCTTTTGCAATTCGAATTCCTTTATTAAATTCAGCACTTGCATGTCCCGTATCCGTTCATCTCCTTCATATTCTTCCTTTAAATAAACCCAAACTTCTTTTGCTATTTTGAAAGATATGATTCTAATGAAAATGGTTATTAAAACAATAGCAAATAGACATGCTTTCGCCTTTTAGTTCTTGGTTTTCCTTTCCTTGTGACTTTTGATCTGGGCCATGGTGGGATTGTTTGGTAGCGGAGGAAGTTCATAATCCTCTTCCAAGGCTTCCCAAAGATCTAAAGCCTCCAAATAAGTCTATATTCTCATTGCCCATAGCTGATAGTTTTCTCCATAAAAAACCTGAGGAACAACTTGTGAAAAACTAGCTTCTGCTTCCATTTCATAGATCCCTAAACAAGATAGCTCTAATGTCAGATTGTTGATTTGAACAAGAGTCGAGTTGACTGAGAGGATGCTTGGTTGATGGGTTTAGGATGGAGTTAATAGATAAGGAATGAAAAGTGAGTGGTTGGTCAATGATTATATTATAGAGATAATAGTTTGATATCTCATTTTTGGAGAATACTTCGTATCCTTTATTTAGTAGAGGAATAAAAATTATTCCTTAGTAATGACTCTTTTTTTTTATAATTTTTTTTAATATTAATTAATTAATTACAATATAATTAATTACAATAATATTATTAATTAATTACAC
>JANPWT010000005.1:26075495-26088551 GCA_024678245.1 Erythroxylum densum
GCATCTCATACATAATATATATGAAATATATGCAGTGGAAAATAAAACAGAACTTCAAAAACTAGATCTACTCATACATATAGATATAGAAAACAAAAACATGAAATGTAAGATGTTTACATACCTTTTCGACGATCTCCTTCATTCTTTAATCTTCTCCATGTTGGGTTGTCGTAAACTACAATGATCAACATAGATCGTCTCTAATGAATGTCCACACGAAGATAGAAGGATGAAACCTCACTAGGAGATGGCTAAAATTCTTTCATTGTGCTAGCAAAGACAAGAAATCTTGTGAGAGTTAGAGAGGAAAAGAGTGTGTGTAAGAAAGAAACTTTCTTTTCACCCTTGTGTCTCACACAAGATGCACAAAAATGGTCTCTATTTTCTGCACCATTTGGCCTTTCATAACCCCCATCACTAATGGAAAGTTATAGGAAGTTAGTGGTCACAAATATTATGCATTAATGGAAGTTATGGAAAGTTAATGACCATGAATAACATGCATTAATGGAAGTTTTGGGAAGTTAATGACCAAATTGGCAGCCAAAAATACTTGTTTCTAATCCATTCCACGCAACAGTTTCTACCATGATCACACTGTGATACAATCCTGAAATACTCTCTCATATCTTGAATCACCATTCAAGACTATTTTACTCATCCTTTAGATCTCTTTTGTGTGTGACCCATTAAGTTCTTGGTTATGTTGGCCACTTGAATTAACACTTAATTTAAGTAAGTTAAGAGCAGTATCTAGTAACGCGTCATGACCCCTAATTGACCAACAAGTCAGTGGTTTAACTACGAACCCTTCCATACGTAATGTTGCCATATAATTCGTCCTTTCACCATCTATACCCCACTTGGTTCAGAGGATGGTCAAAATGTCAATTCCCACTAGACTAACTACATCACATCTAGTCCAAGTGATATTAGATCTTGTCTTAAGGATCTTATTACTCTATGTATCACTGAAGACTCTCTTCATGACATATATTTGCTTTGGTCAGAGACTCTCGAGTAATGATCCCGACAAGAGGCCGTGGATATCATCTCCTTCTATCAGAAGTGGTGAATCCTTCATTGGCTACTCAATTACCTCCAAATATCTCAAGCTGTACCCAATCACCACCCTATGAGTAACCCCTGAAAGGAACCAATGAATAGGGACAAAGCACAGGATCAATATATCCTTAAGTACCTCAAGTCAAATGATACTTACACCATTGCTATGATCAGACTATCATTGATACTGGAATAGAATATCCATATGATTTTCTTATAGTAGGTCAATCTAATGTATTTACTACCCTTAGTAAGTATCCAGATATTAACTATATACAACTTATATCTACCGGTTATGAGATCTACTGCTTGATCTAATCAAGGAGTATAACATATGCTAATCTATCCAGATTAATGATATCCCATCTCATTAATCTTATGACTAGGGAAAGTTTATTTAATAACATAATTACACATGATAGGAATCTCATTGTCATGATCTCATCATGATTTCCTCCATGCTATGTTTTGTATCAAGGACTTCATTAAATCAATTTAAGATCAACATCAAATTCATAAACGTATGAATATAGAAATAATGAAAAATATCTTTATTAATCATAAAATGATTTATACAATAAGTGCTAAAGGTGATTGCCTTTAGAGCACTTCTATAACACTGAAGGTAAAGGGAAAGAGCCTAATTCGAACCTCATCTTTCGACATCTGATGGTACCTAAAGGTATCACAAATTTCTAAGGAGTTTACTATGTGAGCGTTGAGGTCTTCATTCGCTAGTCCATAAAATTGCACATTCTACTGAAGCATGTTCAGGAGAGCTAGTTTAATTTCAAATGATGTGGCATGTACACGTGGCTTAGCCACTCCTTGGTTAGCCGCATTGAACATTGGTCTCATAAAGTCCACAAGGGTCCTCTGTTGTAATCCTTGGTTCACTTCTTGGTCCAAATCCTTTTGAAATTCCTTGGCCATTGTGGTCTTCACGATTTCTTCTTCTTCGTTCCGCCGAACTTTCCTAATAGTTTGTTCTAGTCGAGTGATAACTAAACCTAAGGTTTCAGCTACGCAACTTGAACTTCTCGTGACTCTTATGTTCATACAAGAGCACAATTTCAAATGTAAGAAAGAAAGAATGAAAATAAGAATAAAAATAAAGAAAACTAACCTAATGCCTTAAACTATAGAATTAAATTATCGCCTCCCTGCAACGACGCTAAAACTTTTATCGTGATTTTTTTATATGAGTAAGTTTTAATTTTAATCTCGATATTTCGCAAGCGTACGGGTTATTCACGTAGTACCTAAGGTGTCCATCCCATGAGGAGGATTAAGTTAATCGTAAAATATAAGGTCAAACTAAACGCAGAAATTCCAATTCAACTAAACTACCACAATAATGCAATTCAATCAATAAATCCAATCAACCAATTCAACTCAATAATTAATCGCGAGATATTAACAATTCAACAACTTGCAATGCACACACTAAGCATCAACCTAAAGAACTACCAATTGAGAGAAAGGAGAAATTTTCACTTTTCTTCAATACTAACCTAATTAATTATGAAATGTCAGATTATTGGTCCTGGACTGTCCTATAGTTGATTACTCTCTCTCGAGTTATAACCAAAAGGCCTAAATTATAAACCCTAATTAGATTATGGAAAATTACAATTTCTCAGTTTGTAATTTATCCACACCCTAACTAGATCTGAAGTTTCCCACTAAACTACCGGGAATTTATATGAGATCTCTTGTCACACGATTACCGATTTGATTTATTTCTCATTTTTATTAAATTACTTAACTCTCGTTAGCCCAATTTAATTATTTTTCATCGGTTCACCCTCGCGATATATTACATATTAATGAAAATGCAGAAATCAATCACAAATAACCCAATTATCATAAGCAATTAGATTTTTATTGAAACAATGATAAAAACAACCTGAATGTGAGTTTAGACAATCATTCAACATTCAACAATCCCACCTCAAAAGCTATTCCAATTCTATATATAAATAAAAATGGAAATACACTGGAAAATAGATCTGAATGGATGATGAAGGCAGTAATGACGGGAAACCTCCTGTTTAGGGAAGTACTTCGTGTAGGCTTCTTCTCCACACCTCTCTTCCTTCGTCTCTTTCTCAATCTCTTGATGAACTTTCTCTCTGTAGGGTTTCATGGTGGTGGTTGATGCAAAGAAGCTCTCTCTATTCTTTTGTCTTGTTCTTTTTATACTTGATGTGTTTATGGCAGCCTTAGGGCTTTTTGGGGGCAAAAAGTTCGAAAAAAACCCTTAATATTTAACTTTTTTGTGTGTCTGTGCATCTTCCTAGTGCCGGCCAATTATGGGCCATATGTAAGCTCTTTGTAACGATCGTGGCAGGAAGGTCACGATCTGAGCCAAGTTTGATGCTTCTACCATGATTGTGGCAATTTGGACATGATCGTGGGTTGTCTTCCTCGCTTCTGTCACGATCGTGGCATATAGATCATGTTTGTAGGTCGTTGTTTTAGTCCAAGTCTCTCCAAAACTTCTCTGTTCTTCGCTGTTGACCTTGAAATACTAACAAACACATCAATGTACTTCAAAGATATAATAATTAAGCTCAGATGCTTGTGTTGACCCATAAAAACTCTTAAATACAAATAATTCATAAACTAACACAATTCTATAGAAAACACATACTAAACAATCAAATAAACAAACAAACACATATCAAACTATACCCTAAAATACGATATATTTCACACTTGTCAGCCATCAATCATCAATAGTTATGCTTCTTTGTTATTAGTTCATTGTAACAACTTTTCAAAGGCCATCTTTTTGCTTAGTGTTTTTTAGCTCATATGTATGAGCTTTGTTTACTCCCAAATTTACCACAGTGTAGTGATTTTAAGCATTAGTTTTTTCTTGTCACAAGCATTTAATTATGTTATTTAAGATACTAAACTCCTTTATCCTTCCTTTCTCTCTAATTTCTTAAGACTGCTCTTGAAATTTCAAAAGACCAAAACTATAACATTTTCAAGCTATAGCTAGTAGAATTGTCAACATGATTGGTTTTCTTCAAAATAATACTTTCTCTAATGGTTTTTTTAGGTTCCCAACTCATATATATCTTTATATGGAAAATTTTTTGAACTTCATCTTGCTTTCAAGTCTTTGTGAGCCATTTTCTTCAAGGTTCTCATCCTTTTTAATTTTAATTCATAGACTCTTAATCAGTTGACAAATTTATCATAATCTCATATAAAAAGTGTGTAACTTTTTTGTTATGTCTCTTTTCTTCTATTATATTCTAGACATTAAAATCCTAGTGCTTGAATGTCATATTTCTACATGTATCTACATGGTATTGTTACCTTTCTAATGTTTCATCTTTAAGATGGCATTGAAAACATATAAACAATGTGATCTCTCCTCAATAGGATCTCTTTTGGTGAAAAACTATTTTAAAACAAAAGCCTATTCTTTGGTCACAAAAAAAACTAGTTAAAGAAACTTTCGTCTTCCAAACTTCTTTAAAGCATCACAGAAGTGCCTATGCTTAACCTAACACCACTATCCACCATTCTATCAAATAAAAGAATCTCTTTTGGCTATGACAATAAAAAAAGATGATAAATTATCATGTTGGGGATAATTCCTTTCTTGCACATTTCATCAAGTAGTTAATAAGCTACTTTCATACTCCCATTGTCACACCAAAGATTTATAACAATATTATAAGTCACAGTATTCAGCTCATAACTATCTCTTTGTAAAAATTTAACAACTTACTTTGGCTTCCCACTTTTTCACAATATATTCATATGAATAATATATGAATTCATACATTTATATACTCCTTTTAAATCCTTACCAACCCTTCTTGAACCATTTATGTTGTAAATTTTGGTTTTATTCTTTGTATTCTATCATTTTTATCTTGTTGTGAAATAGTGGAGAAGGAGTTTAAAGAAATCTAGGTTAAAAAGTTGAGAAGAAACGATGGAGAAGAATAAGTAATGAACTCTACCAAATAGTTTACACAAGTTATAAAAATTTGATAAAATCAATCAGTTTTCATTTTAACCTGCCAATTTTTAAATTTATAGGTTTATATATATAATTAAATTAGCTAACTGACTCGCTCCTAATTAACTCATTGAACCAACCCGATTCAATTTTTAATTCATTGCTTCTAATACAAATTTTTTCTTTTAATAATTCAAAAAAAATGAATTGGTCAATAATCTTTTACGATAAAATATATAAATATTTTATAATTCCATTCGTTGTGAAAATATACTTAAATGCTTTTATATATTTTAAAAATTAATGGAACCTTATAACACAAGCATCTGAATAAGCATGAATTAGGTACTTAATGAATTGGAGTGGAGATAGCAAATACTTCTTCTGGGCTCTTCCTTTTGTTAATGCTTTTATATATTGTGCCAAATACAAAAGAATTTAAGAATATATAAAATATTATATTCCTTTTTGATAAATAGAAGTAGTGACCTACATAGTTTAGACGTAGATAAGAATAAGATATCTTGTTAATAAATTTGATCTCAAATGATGAATAGTGAAATATTTTAGGATAAACAATAACTTATTGCAATTTTAATATAACTGGAACACAAATATACAGAGAGATATATACAAAGAGAAAAATGCTACAATCAAATCATCTTAGTATGTAAAATAAAAGAAATTTTGTATTTAATTCTCAATAAGAGCCTTTTTTATTCTCATTTGCAAAAAGATTAAGGATTGGTTTTACATTTGTTTTTTATTGTAGTTTTTATTTTTATTTTTTGCTCTTAGTTTCTCTTTCTAAATAAAATAAATTTTGATTTAGTTTTTAATATCAATGTAGTTTATTTTATTATTGATAATAATCAGGGACAACCTGAATTTTTATTTTGTTTAGAAAAATGCAAAACGACGTTATTTTGCATTACTTGGCCCGGGTAGCTTGAACTTAAGCCTAAGCCCGGACCAAGGCTTAATCAACCCAAGCCTAGCTTGTTGATTTTGGGCCCGTCTGGGCCCTTTTGCCATCTCTAATAATAATTACAAAATAGAAAAACTTAAATATAAATTAATTTTATGAATTAATCAATTAAATATTTTTATTTTATTTTTTTATATAATATTTATCAATAATTATTAGTAAAACATTTATCATATTTTACTAAAATAAAAAATTTAATAAGTAAAATTTATCTATAAATTAATATTTATATATTTTAGTTACTAATTCTAATTTAATTTGAAATTATATTTTTTCAGAAATCAATTAAAATCAATGATAAAAATAAATTTTATTAAATTAGATCAATCATAATTTTTATTAGTGATTGTTGTGAAATTATATTAATCAGATTGTGAAATAAAATAAAAATAAAAAATTAAAATTAAAATTAAAAGGAATTAAAACTAAAAACGCAAACATGCATTTTTTTATTAAATTTGAAAATAAAAATAAAAAATCAATAAATAAAAGTGGAAATCAACAAGCCATAATAAGATGACATCACTTCAATGATTTAGGTTACGATATGACTTAACGAGAAGAAGATATATTTCTTCAACACTATCAATGACTTGTTTGGTGCATATGTGCCCTCAAGGCAAGCCTCAACCAATATCGACACCATCGCCAAAACCTCCATTTGCTTCTCCACTTAGTCTACCTCCACCACCTCCTTTAAATCCTCCTCTACCACCTAGGTCACTAATAGCACTAAGTCTAAATCTTGCTCCCCTTTTGTATCCAAATCCACCACTTACTCCTATAAAGCCTCCACCACCACCTACTACTTTTCCAAGCCCACTTACTACTCCTACTCCTACTCCCTCACCAACACCACCTCCAAATCCTGCTTCACCACCACCATCAAGACTACCCCCACTTCCTCCACCAAGTCAACCACCACAGTGAAACAAGGTCTTTTGCTCCTCCACATAACCTTTTTTCATTCACAAGTTTCGTAATATTGATAGTGCAAACTAGGGCATCAAGAAGAAAAATAAAAAGTAATTTAAAAGTAATATTTCCTATAAATATCTAGACAGATAACTATAGACAACTTTGGAACAAAATATAAGGTCTAAAAGGAGTTATACATAGAGAGAGTACAATAAGAGACTGAGTAAAATCCATTAGAGTTGTCTTAAATTTTCTCATCTTCTCACATGAAAAATCATGTTGAGAACATATGACACAATTGTCTCTGTTGAAAAGGGAAACTACTTCACCATATCCAACCATGATCTTGCATTGTCCAAGTAAGGCTTGAGCGACTTACTATAGCTTTGTATTGTGTGAAGAATTTTTGGCTACTCCAAATAAATATGACTAATTGTTCTTCTTCAGTGTAATAGATCATTTTATCATATCCTCTCTTGCGTATATACATGGATCATAGATTTTACATGATATCTAGGGTTTTAATTGTTAGTTCCCATTCATGCATGCAACACTCTCTCTTTCAAAGAAAGGAAAAATTAAAAAAAAAACGTGAAGGCAATATTAGTAAGTGGGTATTATAGACTTAATGCTCATAACTAGAAAAAGTTAAATATTTATTGTGGTTTTTAAGTATTAATTAGGATATGATAAATGTTCTTATAACTAATATCAAAATTAGTTAACTTCAATTATGTTGACAATTAGAATTAATCGTATGCCTTATTGATTAACTAGTTTGATAGAGGTTGGTATATATAATGAAAACCAAGTACAAATTTTACATGTAGAAATTGAGAAGATTAATTAATTGTTCAATTTAATGTAATTTCATCAGGCAACATTTTTTAACAAATTTGTAATATACTCCCTTGATTGTACTAGTACTTCATTAAGTCACAAACTAGGAACCACTAGATTTGTTCTTTTTAGTTGGCTTATCACCAATCTTTATAATAATATATCAATCTTATAAGTGTTTGAATGAACTATACAAAGTTTTATGGTAAAAGTTATATGACCATCGTTTGGTAGTTATTAGTGATCCCCATTATTAAATAAAGAAAATTTTTATAATTTTTTTAGTATTTATAATATTAATAGACTCTAATGCCCACCAAATGTTAGTCATAAAACTTTTCCAAATTTTATAAATCACAAGTTTGAAGATGAAAGTTGATAGATCTGAATGAATGTACGAAATAGATCTTAATAATTGTACGAAATATGTCTTACTCTTTCAATACGAATCATCAATCTTTTTCAAGTTTGTGGGCTTCAAATCCACGTAAGAAGGTCTAGTTGTCTTAAAAGAGTAAGTTTAACTAAGCAAGATTCATCCATATAAGAAAGTAAAATTAAAATAAAAAAATAAATTTATTTATAGAGATAGTAATGAGCAAAGTCAATCCTAATAGGAGCAAACCTATTATTTTGGCTACTTGATATTAATAACCTAAATGTTAGAAGAGAGCTTACATTTCAATTTTGACGTTACTAAATCCTTAGTCACGATGCAAGAGTGATAGTGATAGTCTTCACAAATGGACTTAAGCTTTGCCAACCTTTGTGAAATTGAACAAAAAATGTTCTCAAAATTTTGAAAAGATGCAAATCAAAGCAGAAAACACATAAATTTAGAGAATGTTGAGCTCACCGACAAATATAATAAAAATAGGAAGACAAATACATCTTCACTTAACGAAATTGACAATAAGAATTTATAGATAGAACAATAAAAAGGATCGAATTGTAATATAGATTTTAAAATTTTATACTATGACAATTACGATTACTATTGTTATTGATATGATATAATAATTAACACTATACATAATTGACCTTAATAACCAAAAAATTTAAAATATGTCACAGTATGCCATCTATATATGCCATAACAATGTCATACTCCTTGTATATAGTAAATTAAAACCTTAAAGGAAAATTTGTGCAAGAAAGTTAAAACTTTAATAACTCACCTAAACTCAAACCTTGGAAGTAAACATTAAAAACTTAAAGAAGCAATAAACAAGGTTAAACTTATTATGTTTATGCAATGATGTGGTAACTACATAAAAAAGTGGAGAATAAAGAGTTTGGTATGTTTTAAAATGAAAGGTTTATGTTATGAGAAGAACAAAACAATAATTCTTTACAAATATAAATTGAATATTAAAAATAAGTTTCCCCTCTTCAAGTTCTCCTTCTTCACATGATCATCTTTCTCTTCAAATTTTTATATTAAATGAATAGATGTAGTCATATAGGTATATAGCTTTAAAGCATAAACAACAGGATAATTAATTATGAGCAAACTAATAAAGAAAGATCAATGCAATAAGGACAAAGTAAATATGCAACAATAAATACTCAAAATTTTGATATGATAAATGACAAAGAGGGGCATATGATTTGAAATTGGATTTTATCATAAAATACTCCAGATTTCCAATTCTATCAACTATATTGTTGAGAATTTGGGTCAGGATATGATCTCACATGTAACAGAAAAAACAAGAATCTTTTTTGCTCAATTTTGTAAAATTCAATATTACTTTAAATTTTATAACATGATTTATAACACCCTATTTTTGCAAGACATGTGCCCGACATCCTAAGTGATATCCAAATACGTACCCCACAAGAGTAGCATGCTAGAGCACTCATTAATCATCATACACATATACAAAAGCAATACATTTACATACACATTTCATCACTCACGTTCAGCATACATACAACATCATTTTATGTCCATTTAACCTCTAACTATCATCATATATGCTTCATTTAACACTACTCATGAAGATTAACAAACTACTTACTTGATTTAGCTTTAATGTCTTCAAACACAACAAGAAGCCCTAACTTTCCATGTCACACGATTATCATCTTAAAGGTGGATTAGATTATGCTTTATTGTAGCAAATTGAAGAGACAACAAAATAGAAGTACAAATGGATGATGAAAGCAAGGTGTAATGTTCATGAAGGTTTGGTGAATCAAAATGGTGAAAAGAAGAGAAAGCCACGAAGAAGATGGAGAAGGCAAGAACAAAACAATAACTTGGTCTTTCAAGGTATAAGAATTGTGAGAGATGAGTGCTAAGTGGTGGAGACACTTGTCACTACCACTTGTTACTTCCTATGAGCCTATTTGGACTTTTATTAAAAAATAGTCTATTTGTCTCCAAATTTTCCTTAACACTTGTTAAAAAATCCCAAGGTCATTTATCAAAATTTTTATTATCATAGGACAATAAATTCTACTACCATTTATCAATTGTCTTGCCAGTTGACATTTTTCCTAGTCCGAAAATCTCAAAAATTTCAGAAATTTCCTAAATTTCACCAAATATTCTAAATCAGTACATATACTCTCCAAATCAATTTTCAACACATAAAAACTACAATTCTCAATATAATCACATTTATAACTCAATTATACCTGAAAAATATCAATGAATGCATATATAATCATTTTAATGTACAAAAATCAATATTCGCGCGTCAGTGTAAACTATATTATGCATGAGCATAAAATGCATTTTCTAACTTCTCAATAAACTCTCATATACACTATTTTAGAGTTCTAACCCTTGACGTGGGATAACAGGATTTTACATGATTAATGTATTAACACAATAAAAAAATGAACCTAAATCGTACCTTATTGTATAGCTTAAGCCTTTTCTTACGATTTCTCACAAATCAGTTGCTGAAATAGGTTTCTCTTCAGCATTGTAGTCATATAAGTACGTAGAATATCCATACGAACTAGTTAAATGAACTTTATAAAATGTATAGAGAGTGGTAGGCATAAGTGTCAGCTCCTTTAAAAGCCTATGCCTATTTATAACAAGACTTGGACATTTAGGTAATTTAGTTAGAATGTAATTTTAATTAAATTAAAATTATAGTTAATACTAATTAAATACTAATTGGACTCAAATAAGATCAAATATCTTATATTGGCCCTTATTTATTAAATATCTTATATTTAACCTTTTAAAGTTTCCCAAACTTTACAATCAAGTGCAAGTTGATTAAATCACATTTTCTCTCTTTAATCGTTCTATGTGTATGACTCATTAGGTTTCTAAATATATCGCAAATAGAAATAAATTATAACTCTAAATCATATTTAAGATTAGATAAATTAAAATTATTTAATTTATGTTTAATTATCTAATCAAACAATTTATTTCTATAGATCAAGATTGATACCTAGTAACACATTATGACTACCAATATTAGGAATGTCCATATAATTTTAACTAACCTTTTTATGCATGATTTTTTGTATAATTCAATCTTTTGATTATATAATGTTATGATTACAAGTAGAGCATAGAATTAATATTTACTCTATTTGATTCGATCATATTAGTTCTGTACCATTACTAATTGATTTTATTAATGAAATTTAAAAATTATTTTTAAAATTTCATTACCACTGGGCCATGGATTTCCCTAATCAACTAATCAATAATGGCAAAACATTATACCTAGTCACTTTAGGTGATGATCTTATATTGATCACTCAGTTCCTCTATACCATATTATACTCAATTACTACCAATTAAGCTATCCTTTATTATGATAGGTCTTAAATAACATCAAAATATAGCAATCTTTATATTAAATACTTTGTACGCAGGATGCCCTTGGATGCTCCGGTACGACGATGTGAGAAAATAACCCTTACTAGCTACAAAAGGAGAAAAAGGAGACCTTACAAGAACTGGAAGGAAGTGATCAGAAATGATATGTCATAGTGGCTAGAAATAGGAAGGTCTGATATGATCAGACCAGGGTAAATGACATCATTTAAAGTCCTCACACATAACCTGAAAAACCAAATTGTAGGCCCAAAAGCCTTGTCCAAAACTTATGACTCGCAGATATAGAAAGATGTCAGTCTAAAACTGTAGGATTGTCATATCCTAAGGTCCCTCAGTGAAAACTCCTAATGTAATTAGTGACAAGAAGAGCCGGTCTTTGCAGTGTGTAAGGTATGAGCAGATCTATTCTACTTCAGATATTTCCTTATTTATTGTTTGAAACTTTATTTATTTATTTTTGTAGAATGCCAGTTTTTATTTATTTACTCTTTTATTTTGCATCACTTTTTTATTGTCACATCTGCATGTGGGTCTACTGAAAATAGCATCTCTACAATGTAGGGGTAAGGCTGCGTATTATTAGACTTCTCCAGACTCTGTTTGTAACATCCCACCCCCGACAGGATGGGTAAAATCGTAAATTTGGCATGGGATGAGATGGATTGGAATGACTGAGGACTGTTCATGCATAATAGGATTGGGACACAGTATCATTTGTGCACATGAAATTACTGTACATGCATACATGACATTCCCGGTTTTTGTGCCTAAGGCAATTTTATTGTGATTAACGTGGTTACTATGTTTGAAAAATTATTTTGACTGATCCAGAGTGTGTTTTATATTTTAAGGGATTTTTAGGAATTTTTCTGGATTTTTCCGGAGAAAATTCCCGGACCGGACAAATCGCCAAGTGGCGAACCGGTTGATTTTCGGTAGCGAAAATTTCTATCCAATGGCACTACAATATTGGGTATATTATTTTGGGATTGAAATGAGGGCCATTGGAATTGATTGGGTCAAATTTCATTAGGGTTTCTTAAGAAATCCTATTACATGTTTTGTCCTTTTCTTGTTTTTGTCTTTTTCTCTTATTAGGTGACTCATCTTTCATTCATTTAATGCTACATCCATTCATCCACGACTCTTGCTTCTTGAAACACTTAAAAACTCACCATGAAAGTTAAAAAAACTTCTTATCATCCGAAAGTGCTACTCTTCTCCATTTGTTCATCTTGCTTCTAAGAGCTTAACCTAGCTTTCCTTGCAAAGTGATGATGAGGATTGTGAGCTTGTGAAGTCTAGAAGAGGGGAAGCTTGCTTAAGGTAAATCATATGTTTTTATGATGGATTTATAGTTACTTGTGATGTTACTTAAGGTTAATTGCATGGCTAAGTTGAACAAAAATGATGATTAACTTGAGTTGG
>JANPWT010000005.1:26211764-26237304 GCA_024678245.1 Erythroxylum densum
GAATAGCAAATGATATCTCAAAATCCCTAAAGACTGCTTATAAAGCTCCATTTGTGAGCTTAGGAGATCTTACATCATCTTATTGACAATGACTGTTGTAATAGTTAATAGCATTCTTCTATTAAATTCAGTTTTCTTTATAAAACTTAGTCTGAAATAGACACTAGAATTAAAAAATGCCTCAGTTATAAACTACAGAGAGTAAAATTGCCTTTTACATCTGTCATTGATGATTGCAAAATAAGGTGTGTACAAAGAAGACTTATTTTTCATATTGACTTTGATTGCTTCTTTCGCCCTCTCCATGACATAAAAAAAATTATTGTTGTCTTTTTATCACTATCAGCCAAATGAAACATCCTCACCAAAAGCTCACAAACTCGAATGACAAATTGAAATTGAAACCAAAATTTAGTATCTTCAAGAATAATTCTAGAAACCTCAAATCTAGCATTAGACCTAACATGCTAAAATGCAATTAATTTAACACTTGTAAACATCTGTCTCAACTCTTTTTTCATCATAACAAAACACTGAAATGATAAAAAATTCGTTACAAATCTTGTAATAGCATGACAATATAAAATTCTACCATTAGTAAAATCTTTTCTCATTGAATTCAAGACTCATGCATGATTATAGATGAACTTAATCACCTTTTTAACTTTTGCACAATCTCATCAATAATAAGAAAATACCTAGTATCCCGATATTTTCTAACTTTAAGTTAATGCAATGTGTAGCATAAGGACAGTGACAATGAGTGATGAGAGAGGGAGAGAGAGAAAACCAAGAGTGAGAGAGGTTGAGGGGGTTTGTTCATTTTTTTTTGCTATTTAATCCTTACATTTTTCAAAATTCACGGTACCAACTAATATTTGACTAATATTTTAAACACCAATTGATACCAAGTAAAACTTTCGATACCCAAGGCCAGTTCTAAAGTAAGTAATATTATTCTATTTTTTGGCCAGTATGTAACGATATTCATATTATTTGACTACTATAAGGGAAAATTTTGGAAGTTTCATCCCCCGCATCTTTTTGTTACGTATTAAAGTATACGTTCACAAAACGCTTTTTAAAATTTTAATCCAATCCTTTTGGTTCCCGCCATAACCCATTTATTTTTAAACTCGCATCTCTTCAGATCAGTTATTCAGTTTTAACCTCACTAACCAAACAGTCAGAGCTCGAAAATGGAGGAAATGGACGAAACTGAAGCTGTGCCTGAGGTCCGATCTCGGTCGATCTTTTCCTCGTTATATTTACAGTTTAAGTTAATTTCCAAAAAACAAAAATTACAGTTCAAATTCCATCTCGATCTTAGGTTCTTGATAATGATGATTTGGTTTGTGTGCATCAGACGTTGATTCGGTGTCCGATCAGTGTAGGCTTCGAAATTTCTTTCTGTTTTTGAAAATTTTCCCACGAAAAGCTTTATTAATTCAGTGTCAGGAATTCGATTCATGTAGTTTCGCCTTCATAGCCTGTTTTAATGTTCGTAGATCTATAACCGCAATTGCTTAAACATTTAATTTGCTTCATTTATCTCTCTTTGTGTGTGGCGAGCACGTGATTGGAAACTTGTGCTTGGCTTGTAAATCACGTTTTGTGTTATGTCTCTCTGAGTTTAATCACTTGTTTAACCTGAAACCTTCAGGTGTATATGGCATGCCTTCAACACGGTCGCCGGTGAGCTACTTCTTGTACCACTGCATTCCTTTTGTCTGTCTGTGTAACTGACTTGTTTGTTTCATTGAAACTTTGATCTACAAGAGTGTCAACAATGTTCTTTGATACAGCAAAGAGTTGAAGGTTGATCACGTTTTTATTCTAGATATTAACACATTTGAATTGGATTTATACCAGTTATATATTTATAACTATCACTAGTTATCTTATAATGACGGACACTTTAGTGTCTTTATAGCGATCAATACTATATAAATTATTCTATGGTATGTAAATGTTAATTTAAGAAATATTACCCATAATAGCCATCAAAATTATGATTCTTAATTTTTTCTTAGAAAATGAAAAATGAATAGTAATAATTATATTATTTCATCAAAAACTCATCAATTTTCAATTTAATTATATACTGCTGTCACAAAATTTCAATTTAAGGATATAAAAAATTTTCATTTTAAGACAGTCTTGTCAAAAGTAAGAAGAAATCATAAGTCTTTGATGAAAGGAGTATTTAGTTTGTTATTCACTTTTAAGGGATGAAAGAGGTAACTAGAATAAAAGATAGATTAAACATGTAGCCAAGAGCTCGTAGAACTTACATTGGTAAAATGACTGTGATGATGAACCAAACTGGACCGTTGTTGTTTCTGTTCAGTTAATTTTGTGAGACTGATCTCTGAAGAGGAGTGATTTTGGATTTCCTACACAGGGTTGGAATTTCCTATTATGATTCCAGTATTCGTCAACTTCATGTGCTTGAAGTTTGGGAAGATGACAGCTCAGAATTTCTCCTGATTGATCTCGGTACATGCTTCTTGTCTCCAGTGGGGTGCACCTTAGACCATCTTTGCTCTTGCGGACATTGAGCGATCTTTCTGACGATATCATTCATTGACCTCAACTATTTCCTTTCTCGGACCTCATGTTTCATATTCTATTTTCCCTCATCTGTTTTTTTCACATCTATCTACACGTTAGTTGCCGTATCCTTGTTATAATGATTTATCTCTGGCTGAGTAATTTTTCCAGCAAAATATCAGGCGAAGCCCTGCATCATTTATGCAAGCACTAAGAGTGAAGAATCTTTTTTATCTGCTTTAGAACGAAGTGGTATGCTGTTCCTTGCTAGTTGAATTGCCGACTCTCTGGCTCTGGGCTAAGTTTAATCACAAAGACTTATATGTGATGCAGATGGCACAACTGAGGCTCCCTCGGTGAAACTGGTAAAAAGTTCAATATTCAGTTATGAGCAAGCGTGGCATAGGTATTACGGATCGAATGAACCGATTCTGATTCTTTTCTATGAATTTAATGGGTAGAGAGAAGAAACTATTCCAAGATAATGAAATTAAGGATTATCTGGGGCGACAATAACTTTTGACGGGTTTGTCGGTAGGCAACATTCAGCTCGCGTCCTTGCTTCAGATATCCATATGTATGGCGCGTGGCTATTATGAATTATGTATTCAACCAGTGCACAAACATTCGCTTTGTTTGTGTAATTACCGGGGTATACCAAGAAAGCAATGTGGAGATGGAGATGAATATTTTTTCTATCCCATTTTCTCATTCCAAGGAAATTTCAGTTGAAATTTCTATTTGACCCCAGTGAATTTAGAAAGACCTGTTTATCTAGGGGTGGCAGCATCACTCAATCTTTATAAGCAATTTAATATCTTAAACTCGTGACGTTATTAACTGTCAAATCCTTAAGTGCATTTTGAAACTATAGGCCAAAATCTGTGTCAATCTCTTCCTATTCCACCAGTGGGAACTTGGAGAAATGATAGTATATTTTTGGTCCATTAATTGTGTATGTTATGCCTCTGTGTCTCTGTCTCTCTCTTAAAAACCAATTCTTCTAATTTCCAGTTTTTTGGTTGTTTTCTTAGATTATTGTATCTTCGAGTAACGGGAATGGATGAGGGCTTGAACATCAAGGAGAGAATTTCATATGTAAGTGAATGGTTAGGTCCCCTTACCGTTTGTCTGGAAGAAGAATTATCTTGCAATTGGAGTTTGGTGAAGTTTCCTGCTCTGCATTTTACGTCTGTGGTGTTAGCCAATATGATGTTCTGTTCAAATTGTTCTTTCTATTGTCTTAAGTTTTCAAAGTCTCGTTTCAAACTCGTATCAGCATTACAAAAATTTGCAATTTCCTCATCATTCGGCAATCTTAAGCAATTATGATTCTTGGTGCGCTAGGTCTTGTTCGCGATAAGGTAAGATTTGATACCTGTTAAATAAGATCTGGTGAAATACATTACCAATGTTGTTGATATAAAAAACAAAAAATGCCGCACTAAGAATATAAAAATGTTTCTTCCTTTTCTTTTTTCCTTTCAACCAGAATCCCTCTTTTGACTTGTTTCCTATAAAGCACATGCTAATTATCTCTTCAACTAGGAGAAACAATGATCTGTTCCCTAACTTCTCGGTGGAGCAATCTGTCAACATAGTTGGTGTATTACTAGCTATTATTACTATGAATTACGGTTTCGGCATATTGATTTAGGCTAAAATTCATTTGCGAGTCCTCGTAAGCGAGCATACTTACGAATTTCTTTAGGTAGTCGTCCATTCTTTGGGGACCATTTATATTGTGGGGGACTGGAATTTATATCCTATGCATGCCAGTCCTGTCCTAAAGCGACCAGGCCCTTTACTGAGTTTGCTTTCATTTCTCAAAATCTTTCGTCGACAGCTGAGTTCCATGATAAACATGGGGAGCGATGTTCAAGTACGAACAAGTGGAGGCCTTCTTGCCATATTAGAGAGTGAAAGGATAGTAGATACCGTTGAGCAAAGGGAATGCGGGAATACATCCATTACTATTGATTCAGTCACAGAGATTTCACTGTATCCTTTTCATATGTGTAGTTACACTCAAAGCATTCTGTAAACGGCTTGAACTAAAAGATGCACCTTACATTTACGAAGGAATAAATTTCTTAAACTTGATGCCGCAGCTCATGACGCCTTACAGATTTTCCAAGTAGACAAACATCCTAGCCACATGGGCATTGGTAGAGCAAAAGAAGGGTAAATTGTGTACGATGTACGATGCTATCATTTATCTTTGCTGGGAAAAGATCTCTAATAACATCTTGACTACAGGTTCTCCGTTTTTGGCATGATGAACAAGGTTTGTGGAAATGCAATATTCTTCCTTTAAGCATATTCTACATATTCGACTGACCAAATTTCCTTAATCAGTGCGTGACACCAATGGGTCGACGTCTTTTAAGGTACATCTATTTTAATACCTTTTGTCATTTTCTGTTTTGATATTCTTTTAAAGTCTTATTGCTTAAATGGTTTCCTTCCTCCAGGAGTTGGTTCCTGAGGCCCATAGTAGACCTCGAAAATCTGAATGCTCGTCTCAATGCTGTATCCTTTGACTAGTTCTCTGAATGAAACTTGGTTTTCTTCAGCTGAACTGGAAAATGCTATCATGCCATAGCAAAAGAAGGAAAAGGATAATAACAATGAGCATGGTAAACTCGGGGTTTCATGGTGGAATTAAGCTTAAGATAGGACGCATAGCAAACATACCTTGTTTGTGAACAATTGAGAAATGAAGCTATATTTCAACCGAAAGATGGGAGTGGCTTTCAGAATTGAAAGCTTGTAGATGCTTTTGTTCTTCTAACTGAAAGGTTGTGTTCCTTAAGTTAAATTAAGATATCAATATTTCTCCTTTCAGAAGAACTAATGGTTTCTTTACGTGAGACATTGAAGTCTGTCAAGGACATTCCCCACATTCTCAAGGTGATTCTCTTTAATCATCCCATCTTTCAAGAGTAAATGACATTTAAGTATTTCAGTGAACTTGTCAGCAGCCTACGCCAACAAGTATTACTCATTTTAAACATGATAACTCTGTTTAATCTAAAGAAACTATATCACAAATTCTTTTCTTTTCGATTTAGAGTATTTTGCAGAAGCTGTTTTGCTTATTGGCATCTATTCGAAAGAAAAGAAGAAGAGGAAACAGTTTGAACCAACTGGGACTCTTTGCAGATACAATGTAGTTAGTAGTATATGATCTGGCATCTATGCAATGGAGTCTCAGTCATTTTCTAGAATCGTTAAGAAAATATTTGACACCGCTTTTTGGCATCTGAGTACATAATCAACTTTCTCTCTTGCCTGTAGAAATTCAATTCACCAAGCTCTTTGAGTACCACTGGTGACTGGACAGCCTTTTTGAAGGTAATTCTTCCTAGAAATAAGTCTCCCACCTTACATAAATTCTCGTCTGGCAAGCTAAAGTTGAGTACTGTCCATATTTACAGTATGTAAGTAAATGTCGGATTTTATGCTAATGCCTCTGAGATGTATCAGGCCATGCAAAGGTTATGCTTATTTTGTTTTTGTTCTATTTCTGCTATTTAATTTCTACCCCTGCTTAAGGTAGGAACTTGCGTAATTTTAAATGGTTCATTCCATAATTAACGACTTGTAAGGCCAGGCTCTTTTGCTTCATAGCTCAATCGTTGCACACAAACAAATACTTGAGAAGTTGAATCCCTGACTCAATATTATAATTTATAAGATGTCGCTGAGCTTGTCCAGTGGTATCTCAGAAGAATTTCTTCTGCCTGCTTAAATGTGTACATAAACATCAATTCTGGGTTTTACATTTTAAGGTAAAAAATTTTATGTAGGAAAATAACTAGAAAGAAGTAGCTGATGTGACAATGAACTATATTAGGAGATATTCTTAAAGTCAAAGTCAATGTATCTATTGCACAAGTCTTTCCACTTTGCGGGGAGGGCCTTTCCTTTGTATTTTTACAAAGAGGTTGCTTCGGTGTCAGGTGGGAAAGTAATTAGAAATCAAGCTGAAGAAAATACGTTCTTCTAGAAAATAAATCGCCCCTAATATGTTCTTTTTCATTGGCAAAGATTGATACTTGTCTATGTCACAAATCATCCGATCTTGACATATTTCGAACACATCAATAAATTTGAAAGACATGGGAACATATCTCCTAAATTATGTTAAACTGCGTACTCAGCTTCTCACGGAATTCCCTACATGAGAGAATCTCTGGTTTTTTAGCAAAGACAATTAAGGAACTTCCAGAGCATTCTCTACTATCCACAATGTTCATAACGAAAGGATTTTATTCTTTTGCATTTGAAAATAATCTGTTCTTCCGTGTCATTTCTATTTAAAATCCATTAATGTACTGAAAGAATAAATTATAAAGTTTGCAACCAATGTAAAACAATTCTTTTCTGCTGTTGCAGAGTGTTTGTTCATTCTTGCATGTTGGCAAGATATTTGAAGTAGGCATATCTGAGAACCTTCAACATCATGTGAATTACTTGAATTTGGACATTGTTGAGCAGGTATAAATCTTTTCTTCACCTGTCTTTGGTGTAACCACTAGGCTTCATTTTTTCCACTAGATTCCTTGATGAGCACTATTAACTATTTAATATGATTTGTCTTTCTTTTTTTTCTTTAATCTCAGGCTGGTTCATGTATTTCAACAGAGCTGGCTTATGTCTATGAATTGGTTAGTCTATCTTGCCTTGGTGTTCTCTTAGCTTAATCATGCTATTGCCTAGGAATAGTCGAATCAAACTTTTCTATCTTGATAATCATTAGAAGTTCCACTTAACATGAATAACTTAAAGAAGCCTGGAACAAACGAGAGAGTGGCTGATGTAAAGCAAAAAAGGAATCCCATGTTTTAGTTCTAGCAAGAATGACCGAACATATGCCTGAATCATGTATGAGTTTAAGTTTCCAAAGGATTATAAAATTACTGCTAATGAAAAAGGAAAATAAAATCTCACAAGGAAATAATTTGAGTAGGTTTAAGTGAAGGTCCAAATTTTGAAAGAAGGAAACGATTTATACTTCTAATTTTAATGTTCTGCCTTTTCTTTTGCTTATGTTATCAAATATTTCTTCCTTCTACCTCTTCTTTTATTTATATATATTAGATTTGAGCTTGGGTCAACATTGCCAAATTGAATAGAACTAGTCATTTGGATAGTTGACCCTTTACTATAAACCCTTTAACATTTTCATGTTTAGTCAATATGGGATATTCTAACATTCCCTCTCAAATGCAATTGAGACTGGACATGCAGACCGATAACCATCGGCTTTAATATCATATTAGAATTTTTAATATGGGTAGAGTGTAGAGTCCATTAACAAGAATTGGACTTGAGTCAAGCATTACCAAAATGACTAGAACTAGCCATTTGGATAGTTGACCCTTACCACTTATAAACCCTTTAACATTTTCATGTTTAGTTAATATGGTATACACTAACAATATATGCCCGAATTATATGCGATTTTAAACTCACATATGCCTGAATCATGTGTGAGTTTAAGTTTCAAAAGGAAAATAGAATTACTGCTAATGGAAAAGGAAAAGAAAATCTCAAAAGGAAATAGTTTTGAGTAGGTTAAGTGAAGGTCCAAAATGTGAAAGAAGGAAATGATTTATACTTCTAATTTTAATGGTCTACTTTTTCTTTTGCTGATGTTGTCAAATATTTCTTCCTTCTACCTTTTCTTTTATTATATTGTTAAATTGCATTAAATCAATATCTTTTTTATGACTTGTAATGTCAATAGAACATTACGAGTAATATTTGTAGATCATATTCTTACTTCAGTACTGCGTTTTGTAGGTCATCGGTGTCATTGATGTGAATAGAAGTAATGAAAAGGGATATGGGACAATGGTGAAGGACGGATTCTGCGACGAGGTTCTACTGAAATTGCAACTTCAGTTTGTTCTTTTTCACCTCCAACATATGAAATTTTTGTGTGTTTTGATATCTTGAAATTTCAGTTTTCATTATTTTTAGTTCCTCTTTTATTAAACCTTTTCTACTGGCATCAAGCTTGAAACTTGCATCCTCATCTATAAAACTTTTTGCTTGTTTTCATAACGCCAATGCTGGGTACCAGTTTTATGGAGTTATAGACATTTAGAAACTAATTCCGCTTTTTATATATAGTTAGATGAATTGAGGCAAATTCATGAGGAACTGCCTGAGTTTCTGCACCAGGTGCTTTTTTTTTCATATAATATACATGAGTGAAACTCACACATATTGAGTTTACTACCCGTCTACAACTATTCTGATTATGACAGTTGTATGTAGGTTGCCTCATATGAAATTGCACAACTTCCTGACTTAAAGACTGCTCCTTGTGTTGTTTATATGCATCAAATAGGTTGGCCATCATTCTCTACCATTCTACAACTGAAAACTTGGCATGCTTAATTTGATTTTTGTATGGATCTTTCGTCAGTTAAGAACATATAAAGTGCACAAAGTACTATGTATAACACCTTGATTATCTTTTATATTACTTTCTTATGCTGCAATGATGCATTCTGGATACATGTGGAAGGAATGAACGACTAAGACCCTGAGTCATATATATGAAAAAGTGCATGCATGCAGTATTAGCCGTTAATCCTCAATTTCAACTTGTTGACAATAGATGAATATTCAAGTTCTAGTGGAATACTCTGTTTCATTGTTAAGCTAAAATTAATAGAAGAATCGGGCTTTTTACTGATAATTTAGTTTAGTATTGCGACATTGTCTGGTACAACTCTTATGAGCTCCATTTGGCTGTAGTGATTGAAGACCTAACACAGAGCTGAAAGATTTGTGTTGGGTGTCTAGTTTTTTGGAATGCAGTTCAAATTTAAGTCTGCCAGTGTCCTATATCTTTTCATGGAAAGACATGGGTGATTTTGGGGCTGGTGACGTTTATGGTTCTTTTCTTGTTATTCATTTCTTTTGTTTTTTGTATGCAGGATATTTGCTGTGTATTTTTGACGAAAAACTTGATGAAGCATCACTTGAAAAGCGTCCAGATTTTGAATTTGTGGCAAGTTGCTAAATCAGTTATTAAGAAAATAGAGATATTGGTAATACTATTACTACATTCGGCATTGACTAAGGAAGATTTACTGTGAATGGAAGTTTTCCGACGCTGATGGAGAGACCAATAGGTATTTTTATCGTACCCCAAAAACACAAGAATTGGATGACAGCCTTGGAGATATTTATCATAAAATTTTAGGTAAATTTAACATCTTATTCTAATTATTCAAAGTTTGATGAGAATTGAATACTTTATGGGCTGCCGGAAAATATGGACACATCAAATATTGTTCAAGCAATTTATTGGATTCAAGTTCATACTAGCTTCCTTAACGTGATGGATTTTCTATATGAGATCTCAATACATTAGCCGTATACCTTTCTGTAGAATGTAATTCTTTTAGTTAGGTTATACCTTGTTTCCCAAAGATGTTCATTCGGCAAACTTCTCCTTGAAGATATGGAGAGAGCAATCATCAGAGATCTGGTGTCACATATACTGCTCTTTTCAGCGCATCTGCTGAAGGCTGCAAACTTCACAGCTGAACTCGATTGGTAAGAATCCGTTACAAGTGCTTTCTTTCCCTCACTACGATTTATTCAGTTTATTATATTATATAACATCCCTAGACTCTGCGTTTTAGCTTGACTCTCACTGGCTGTTGTTGTTGTACTATATTATATAACATACAATTTCTGTTCTTTAGCCTTTTGTCACTGGCTCTAGTTGCACGCCAGAACAATTATGTGAGACCTATTTTGACTGAAGAAAGCTTGCTTGACATACACAACGGGAGGTGAGATATGAATGAATCATATGCTCCATTTTTTATTGCAACGACTCCTTGAGGACCTCTTGTCCCATTTGGCTATAAACACTATGATTCATACCTGATTTCACTTTTCCAGACATGTTTTGCAGGAAATGACTGTTGACACATTTATTCCAAACGATACAAAAATTCTTCATGATGGTATAATGATTAGCAAATTAATCTCTAACTCCCGTTTATATTTTACTTTCATCTTTCTATACCAGTAACCTTTTGATATTTTAAAATTGTTTTTCAGGAAGGATTAACATTATCACTGGTCCAAATTATTCAGGAAAAAGTATTTACATAAAGCAGGTTATTGGTTCTATCTTTGAGAGATGGAGTGACTGTGGGAAGGTTTTTGTATTTTCATGTTTGTGCTACAGTTAAATAATTGATTTTAACGACAACTCATGCCTGTTCATGTCATCTTGACATATGAGCATAGATGTGATAATTTTGAGTCTATTTTGTAATTACATTTCCAGAACATATGTTAACCGTTTTCGCTCAAAGTCAATGGACTCTGCTGTACTTGCCCAGATGATCTTTTAGATGTACAAACTCTAGCAAATTAACAATGTTGACTTCAGAGCCCTTAAACATGATAGGTACCAAGTTTAAGCTTCACTACTTCAGCAGCATTTAGAAAAATGGAATTTCATCTCAATTTGATTTATTTTCTAATGTTGCAAAAGGAATGTCTCCAGTGCATATGATTGCTATGCATGTGATTTTCCTTTTTATATTACACTAATTTCCTGTGTATATTTACATTCTGAAACTTGTTCTTGCAGGTGGCTTTGATTGTTTTCCTTTCCCATATTGGAAGTTTTGTACCTGCAGATGCTGCTACTGTGGGATTGACTGATAGGTTTTCCTTGAATCATGTTTTCATTATGTTTTATTCATCAGAATTGTAATTGGCTACACTAGCTACTGTTCAACTTGCAACAGGATATTTTGCGCAATAGGAAGCAAACTAATGACCGCAGAACAATCAACATTTATGATAGATCTACATCAAGTTGGGATGATGTTAAGGTATGAAGGTGGTTAATGTGGTTTTCGACATCTCCATTTGAAAGGACAAATCAGAAAAAAAAAACACCCAGTATATTGGTTATATATATGATAAACCTTATCTTGGTAATTAATTCCTTATAAATTCAAGGTTGTACATATCCCAGCTTAAGTTGCTCAAAGCTTTAATAGACATTTACAATCCACACTTGAAATTTTATTCTTCAAATCGTCAAACTTTCAGGCAGGCAACTTCAAGATCATTGTGTCTGTTGGATGAATTTGGTAAAGGCACACTTACAGAAGGTAAACCTTCCTAATTTTTCTTTTCTTGGATGTATCATACGCAATGAGGAAAATGGATTAGCTTCTATGATTTTTATCATTTTTCCCTTTATCTTATAACAATGATTAACATTGATATTGATCACAATATGCAATACAGATGGTATAGGTTTGCTTGGTGGAACCATAAACCACTTTGTTGAAAGTGCTGACCCTCCCAAGGTTTGGTATTCTTCATCCGGATGAACTGAGAAAATCCTATTAGCACAATGGTTTTCTGAAAACCAGTTAGATCTCATTTTTCTGGGTTTGTTTTATACTTCACAGTGGCCATGGTGAACTAGATGATTACAACACATTGATGCTTATCATTTTCTCCAGTTCTTTACACCAACAGCAGGATGATGCTTTGCTTAAGTCTTGTCGTTTGCCATAGTAACATTTTTCTGGAAAGAAACGCTTGTGGTAGTTGCTAAGTACTTGCACGCATCCCTAGGGATGACATTTGAGCCCAGGCCCTACTGACCGTGTTTGGGTTGGCCGGGCCCTGAGTGAGCTGTGGCTGCCCAGGCCCGCCCGAGGCCTTTCACATAAGGAAAATAATGTCATTTTATGAAAAATGACGTTTTCAATTTAAAAAATAAATATAGGTCTGGCTGGACGTGTCGGGCCCGGACTTGGGCCTGGCTGCCTCCGACTCCAGACTCCTGCAGAAACTGTCAGGCTGGGCTCAGGCCTGGACGTCCCAACATTTCACTTCATTCTTTATCAGTTTCCAACATATCCATATCACAAAACTTCCTACTACTTGATTCTACCAGACCTTTCTTTTTTGTTAGTTTTTGATTACTTACCATTATATACCTGATTTTGAAAATTTCTGACCATTTTATCTTATTTACGATATGTCAATTCCTCTCTAAACTTATTTTCCAAGTTAAAACCAGCAAGTAATGCATTTGAAGTTGATCTGCCATGTTGGTGATCGTACAAAGGCATTGTGCTGAAGGAACATCAAATATATCAGTTACAGTCATATAAAAATATTGCTGACTTCATTATCTTCTTATAGGTTTTGGTGTGTACTCACTTGACTGAGTTGCTCAATGAAAGTTGCTTGCTGGAGGCATGTTTTCTTGTAAAGTTTCATTTGCTAATTTCCATTTAACTGTGCAAATGCTTGAAAAGTTATATGAAACACTCTCTTGAATTGTTCCAGTCTGAGATGGTGAAGTTTTATACAATGAGTGTCCTGAGGCCAGACAATAATTCTGGAAATGTTGAGGACATCGTATTCTTATATAGGTAAATTTAAATAGTTCTTTCGAATAAATTAATTTTCAAATTATTAAAAAATCTTTATTACTTTTAAATGTTTAGAACTCTTAAAGTTTTACTTAAAAAAATACTTAAATATACGTTATATGAACAGTACATTTGGATTGATCAAATGTTAATAATATGACAATCTAATTTAATTCTTAAAACTGTTTTGAAATAATTAAATTTAACTAAATCAATAATTTAAGATAATTACAATAAATTATTATTATAAACTAGATTTAAGAGTTATTTTTATTATCATGTTAATTGTATTTGATTGATCTATATTTGGTGTTCATACCATATTTGTTTACCGTTATTTTTAACAAACTTAAAAATTTTAAAATTATAAAGAATTGTTTTTTTAATTTTAAAGATTAAGAATTTTTTAAATTATTTAAATCATAGACAAGTCTTGTGTCTTTTATCCTATTTCTCAGGAAGCAGATGACTATATTTCGGCTCTAGAATGATCAAGCATCATTGTTTGTTTATCGTCATTTACATGCGCCAGCATCCCGTTTTATTTTTGATTACGAGCTCTTGCATTTTTTCTTTTCCATAATATTTCTTTGGGTTCCTATTTGGCAGATTAATTCCTGGTCATGCACATCTTAGTTATGGTGAGTGCGTGTTTTTTCATGTCTCATGGAGTCCTGGGAATGATTTCTG
The DNA here is from genome assembly GCA_024678245.1 of Erythroxylum densum. Taxonomy (NCBI): domain Eukaryota; kingdom Viridiplantae; phylum Streptophyta; class Magnoliopsida; order Malpighiales; family Erythroxylaceae; genus Erythroxylum; species Erythroxylum densum. Next base: position 26,225,465 of record JANPWT010000005.1, read on the forward strand.
GAATTCAAATTACATGTTTATGATTTGCAGGACTTCACTGTGCACAACTTGCTGGTACGTTCTGTGTTTTCTATATTTGGTTTCCTGAAAGGTTTTTGTACTTGCAAATGATGTTAAGACGAGAGGAGATTTTCTTTGAATTTTTGTGTTTCTTTTGATTAGGAATCATTACAGACAAATGATAGGATACTAATGTTGTCTTTAATAAGAAGTAAGACCTAAAATTTTTTGTTTGCTTGCTTCATTTTCGTGCTTCAAGTGTAAAATAGGAGGACCCAGAGTCAAGTCCCTGAAGTACCCGACACTTGACATACGGTCTGCCTACACATGCAATTATATACTGTTTACCTGCTGTTTTACATTTCCATCAACCAATCACAATCTTCCTCGGTTTAGGCTTGAGACTGCATGTTATATTATAAACCCATAAACGAATGGCACAAGTAGGGTCTCGTTAGGATTGAACTTGACTTCAGCTTACGACACGAGTAGATCTATACTTGAAGTGACATTGATTATGTTGCCTAGTCTCTAATCTGATAGATCGCTGATCGACCGTTTAGGCGTGCCAGAGGAAGTTGTTAAACGAGCAGCGTTAGTGTTGGCCGCCATTGGGAATAACAACTTTGTCGAGAGGTTGCGTAACGAGAAGATATTATTGCAAGATCAGGAATACAAGGTCTTACTGGCAAATGCAATGATGAAATCACGCATATTGTATCAGGATATATTCTGAAATTTTGATCCAAATGCAGGACGCAGTTGACAAGATGTTGGCCTTTGATGTTCTTACCGGTGACCTCAACCTTTTTTTCCAGGAGATATTTCCTTCGCAATCTGAACAGTCTCCTTCCCAATCCGAACAGTTTCATTCGCAATCTGAACAGTGTTAAAGGTCTCCTTTCCGTCCACATATCTTCTGCTTGCTAACTATTACCTATTCTGACAGGGTACAATGATACCAAAGATAATAAGGAAAACAACAACGTGCGGCGTCCTCTGTTGGACGAACTACGTCCCAGAAAGCATGATTGTTTCTTTCGGAGCAATGGCTAGAAATTTGGAAGGCATGTAACCTTCGTAGACCACAAGAAGCAGATAGAACCACGGCAAATCCTGAAATAAAAAATGCAAATTTTAAAATTTGCAAATTCCAGAATGGACGTAGATGTTTCTTGGGCATCCATTCTGATTTTTATATCGTTATTCATTTACTATTCTGGTTAAGAAAAGTCACCAAAGTGTGAACTATGAAACAAAGACCAGATAATAGAACTTGCAAAATAGAAATGTCTCAAATCTATGGATTTGTTTTACATATAAGTGTTACATAAAGCCCAGTCCAAAACTGTACAACAGGCCGAACAATTAAGAACATAATTTTGTTTCCGTTCCTGCATATTGCAGACGGTATTTATTATTATTTAATCCTTAAGTTGTGCTTGTTTAGGTGGTATAGAAAAAAAAGTACGGGTACAAAATAAACCATCTCTGTTTTGTATGAACATTGATTTTCGACAATACTCCGTTCCTCTTAATTTGGGTATAGAATGACCATCTCTGTTTAGTACGAACCTATCATTAAAGAGCTAATAATTTCGGCAGTTCTCCAACCCTCTGGGAGTCGTTGCCATATTTTTTGGCGGGAGTTTTGCCCGCGACTGTCTCCTCTTTCACTCTCTAGTAATGACAGATATTATTTTCTCTTAACCTTTTCTCTTACTTGAAACCAGAAACAATCCTGCAGCAAACAACTGAAACCAAGAAATAGCACCGGTAATTTTCTTCCTTTCTTTCTTCTTCAATTTTTTTTGTCCGTATAATTGTATATTTCTCTCTTCTTTCTACTGGGCTTGGTTTCACCGAAGAACGCATATGTTGAACTCATGCTTTCACAACTGTCTCTGAGAGGCATTTGTGGTTTTTCCTCCAAACTAAGGTCATTTTGAGCTTGGTTTGTATTATCTTTCCAAATTCCAACTCTTACAACTCTCTCTCATCAATTGCTTCTCTTCCTCCGCCACAGGCAATGCCAACTAGTTATTAGTTTACTGTGTTACAGGGGACTCAGTTACCTACCCCACGCTACTTTTCTTCGTCTAAACTAGTCGATTCTCACCTAACAACTAATCTCTCTAGCTCTCTTCCAAGACCCAGATCCTTATTTTTGCTGGGTTGGCCTGAATTCTATCCATCATAGCAAACTGTAGCCTTCACCAAGCAAAGGTGGGTGCTTTCTTACTGTACGTTCTAATGATTTCCTTAACGTTTTCTGGGATTTGCTTTAGAACTGTTGATTTATCTGGGATTTGCGTTAGAACTGTTGATCTGGATTTTGTTGTTTTGGTTATTTTTCCTTTGGCTGGAGAAGTTCAAAGGTATCATGATCAAATTCAGATTCTTGTGTAGTCGAAAACTTGATTTTTACCGACCGAGAAGAAAAATAATATTTCTTTCACATTTAACTGACGATTCATTTAAGGCCGTCTTCGAATAACTTGATGTTCTTATCATTGCGTCTGAACTTGTGATGAGTTTTAAGTAAATGGAAATACCTGTCCTTATTAGGAGTCTGTTCCCTTTCTTGGAATGAATCCTGGAACAGTAGGAAATGACTTATTTCTTTCTGGAATAACAAACAGCTTTCAACCAAGATCTGCTCTAACTCATTTAGTTTAGAGCGGGCAACTATATCTGCTGTTTTATTAGTTAGCCGAGTAGCTCAATACCTTGCTTATATGCATGTCATGGCTCGTGTTTTGTAGTGGTATAAAAAAGAAAATCCTTCGATTTATCACCACAAATGTTGTATTAAAATTTGAAAGAAACTAAAGGCAGCAATGACTTTTGTGTGTCCTGTACAACTAGCCATAAAGTAGTTGCTTCGACACCTGTATCTAAGACCTAACATCAATTTTAACTCTCGCCCCACTTCAGAAACCACGCTTTGAGTGGTAGTCAGAGCCACCAGCTTCATGGGGGTGTAAGGGACATTGGGGCAATCATTTTTTTCAGAAAAGTAGGAGAATTTGATTCGTGGGATGCAACGAAAAACTCATTGCAGCAAGTTCTGTGATCCAATTGGCAGTTAGATGAAGTTTTAACTCGTGTTTTGTATGCATGCCTTGGACGATTCTCCAACTCCCTCATGCAAGCATACTTTCGGTTTTCTGGTGTAGAAATGATTAATTCATGACACTATCACTATATCTCGTTTCACTTTGATATATTGAAGCTCCAATTTGATGATTGTTATATGATACAGGACCTGTGCAACGACTTGAGATCTACAAGAAGCTAGACAAGCATAAAGGTTGCGTAAACACTGTAAGCTTCAATGCAGATGGAGACATCCTGGTTTCTGGTTTTCTGCATTTTGATGGCCAACATTCGCTGAAGTGGAGAGAATGATTGCTTCACTTGGGTATCTAACCATAATGTGTTGATATTATTTTTGATAACCGTAACTGTTCTAGTTGCTTTTGTTGTCTTTTATTTACATTATCACCACTGTTAGTCAAGAAGTGGTTTTGTGTTGTCCTTGTGTTCTTTCAACTATGGATTCTTGAAGATTTTGTGTGTGAAGTGTTACTGCTGTAAGTAGTTTATTAACAATTTATATCTACAGTAGTTTATGACAGTATGCAATTAGTTAAATATGTTGGAAAAGAATTTAGCATTTTAATATGCTAGTCCCGATGAGGGTATTCAGGCAACCTGTTGAATATCAAGAGAAACTATTTTCTCTTACTTCTTCTCAATTAAAATTAGGCTCATAATTCATCTGCAAGAACATATTATACAATCTGAAGCTGTAAATGTATAGTTTTTACATATAAACTAGTGTATTGATCTGCATATTTAAATGCCTTATGAACAAAGAGAGCCCTTAAATAATATAATCCTAAAGGATGTCTGTGGTTATGATGTAGGTGAACGACTTCAAATATCTAACAAGATCATCAAGAAATACCCAGTTCGAGTTTCTGTAAGTTCTTCATTTATGCACTTGCGTTTCTTAGATTTTGGAGCTTCTATTTTATGCACAATATAAATGTCTCTGCATAAAAAAACATAATATATCATATGATTGAACATGGAAGGAAAAGGATAGGACAACTCAATGTGGTGGCTTTCAATTTTGAGTTGTGTTTTGTCTTTGGGCTGATGTTTTACTGCCATTGGTGTTGTTTCACTCTCATTTATCATGAAAATTTCCTATTTCATAGATGCAACCCATCCCTTCTTGGTTGTTGCCTTATTGAATTTAGTGTTACTATAGTATTAGTTATGGTGTTACTACACTATCAAATATGGTGTTCTAACTTTGAATGTTTTGGTGGGTAGTATATATAGCCAATATACTAAAATATTCACTCGTTTAATAAAAAATTTCCTTTTGCAGTCTTCACTTTTTTGAATTTAATAAGCACTTTATCCCTTGGTCCTCAACAATGCAATTCAACTATATTTGCTATAGTCATACATAACTAACACGAAGAATCTACTCTCATTTAGTGAATAGGTCAACTTACATAAGAGTGAAGTAGTTCCAACCTTTACTTTGCTCTTCAAGAAGTTTATAAAAGAAATTCTTCTTGCTTACTGAACTGATGTGATTGACAAATTTCTTTAGTTTTAATCACCTAGGAAAGATCTTGCACATCATCATTGTCATTCATAATTTTAAATACACCAAAACAACCATGCCCCATTATGTTATGTCATATTACTAATTTGTTACCACATATAGGCAACTTAGCAACATATATAAAAATATTCTCTTCAAATGACTTTTCTTAACATTCTAATTAACAAAAAAATTTGTTCATGCAAATTCTCATCAATTTTAGCTCCTTTAAGATCAATTATCACTTATTCACCATTAGCAAAGTTCATTCATATCCTTAAACTTGATTTATTTTTATTAAGGTTGGGGACTAGAAGTACATCAGCTATTTGGTTTAAAATATGCATAGAAACTGATCTTCTTTCTCTATTACCTTCGCTTCTTGTTTTATCTCTTTTCCACTGCTATTACCTAGCTTTTCAACATGCACTACTTATATGTTAGACACTTATTTTCTAAATTTTTTTAATGTAGATCAACATGGCTCGCCCCCCTATTTGCAAACGACGGCAAAAACTAAAGCAACTTTTGATACTTCAACAAACAACAAATAATATGATGGTTTTCTTATTTGCTATCCATCATGTTATTTATTGTTTGTACCTTCAATATAAGGTCCATGAAATTAAAACAAAGGAAGAAAAAGGAATTAATAGAATGAGATCGGCTATTCCTTCAAGCAGCTATGGAATAAAAAAGCGAAAAAATCTATCACCAAGAAAGGAAAGTTCTTACAAGAAGAAAAGATCAGCAACACTTCAGAATGTTATTGAATCAAGGTTAGACAATTTCATTGTTAAGTTTGAGTCTATTTGTGAACAAATGGCCTCACAATATGCAGCTGTTATAAATGCTTTGATTGCGGAGTCTAAATCTGATTCTCTAACTGATGACAAGATGCAAGAGCTTATCAGTGAGCTTCTTAATATTGGCATATCTCAAATGGATGTTGATAAGGCTGTTATGTTATTTTGTAATGATCTTGCTAAAGTTCAGGTTTTGTTAGCTTTGCCAAGTCATTTAAAAAAGTCTTTTGTACTTGGATTCCTCTATCCATCTTCTAGTCTATGAATCATTCGATGAAGCATATTAATATTTTTGTAAGTATTATGAACTTATGATGTAATTGATGTTGCTTAACCAGGTTATTTTGTATTAGTTAGGTCTTTTGTAGTCATGATGTAAAAAATGTTGTAATTTTGTACCTGGTTATTTTACATCAATTGAAGACTTTTGATTAAGGTGTTATATATACGACACATGTTTTATATCATTTGCATTATTAGAGGAATGTAAATTATATTAAACAATGTTAATTTTACTATAACAATAAAATGGTGAATATTATGGTTATGTCAATAAATTATACAATATTTTAGATTATTTAATTATATTATGAGGATATTATGTAACTAATAATATGTTGATGAAAAAAATACTGCAGTATTTTTTTCTTCAAGAGCTATTGGAAATGAAATACTGTAATATACTTAATTTTAAACATTTTGTCATTACTGTAATATACTTGATTTTAAACATTCTATCATTATAAATAGGGTGCATAAAATATAATTCTTTTTAAAAAAAGCATAAAATATAATTAATTAAAATATATTTAAATTTTGATATAAAACTAAAATTTTAAAAATTTTAATTTCTTTATATTTTTAACAAACCAACCAACCATCATCAATGGTAAAAAAAAGTATAAAATATAGTTTTGTTGCTATGTCTCAATTCATGAGAAGACGCCTTTAAGTCATCCACTTTCAGACTAATCCCCGCTCACACCGGATCAGCCCGTAAGGAGTAAAGCGCTGGCCAAACAGATTTTTCTATTTTCAGATCTCAAACTCGAGATCTCTAGTTAAGAGATGAGAATGCTGAACCACTCACACCAATCAATTTGATTAAAGAGTACAACTAACGATCAAGCATTAAAATTCACACAAAATACGAACATCTAAGCTGAGTTAGCAACAAATAAGCCCAAATGGAAGTAACCTCGAATCGATCAAGCATTGTTTTTCCGATAGAGGTATATATTAATCACGCAAAGGAGTCGGACTGAAAGCTCTCCACTGGAGCCCGAGTTGAACGTGTAATTCAGAATTGCTTTTTGTATGGGTGTAAAGTGAAGACAAATGTAAAAGGATGCTTTAAACAAGGTTGGTCAAATCAATAGCTGAATACTATGAAAGATCAATCTAGATTTTCTTAGTAACTCAAAATATGACCTACTAACTATTATTAGTGAGACTAGATGAGATAATATAGCCATTATACTCTGAGCAGCAGGTTGATAAATTCTCTCTCTCCTGTGATTTAGCTGTGTATTTATTTCATGCTACCAACTCCATTCTTTTACCTCTTCCCATATCTTCAGAACCTATAACAAAGCTTCGCTAATTCAAATTCACCTCTTACCATCCAAGACATAGCAACAAAACTACAAGAGAGCGAAAGAATTTTATTTCTAAACCATACAAAGTTCATCTCCAGATGTTTAGTACTCGACATGAAGAGAAGCAACATCCATAATACTCTCCCCTTTTTAACTACCCTCATTTTCATAGGTACCCATTGTCTGTTTCTCTCTGGCAATGGAGCCCGCACGGACTTGCAAGAACCACAAATCAATCAGATCCACAGACAGCTTCTGCAATACAGACACGAGTATTTTTCAGGGGGTGACTATGTAGCCATTATAAGGTCTGCACCATCTACTCTAATTTTTGAGAATCCAAGACTTGAAAGCTCTTACATTGCTCTCCAAGCATGGAAGCAAACATTCTTGTCGGATCCTCAGAATCTTACCTCTAACTGGGTTGGACCCAACGTCTGCAACTACACTGGTATTTTTTGTTCCCCCGCGTTGGACAACTCTTCAATCCAAACTGTTGCTGGGATTGACCTGAATCATGGAGACATAGCTGGTCGGCTTGTTGAAGAGCTTGGACTTCTGACAGATATCGCCTTGTTTCATGTCAACTCCAACAGGTTTTGTGGGAGGGTCCCGAAATCCTTCAGTAACCTTAAACTTCTCTATGAGCTTGATCTTAGCAACAATCGTTTTGCGGGCAAGTTCCCTTTTGTTGTTCTTGATCTTCCACAAGTCAAGTTTCTCGATCTTCGATTCAACGAATTCGAAGGTGATGTGCCCAAAGAGCTGTTCGACAAAGATCTCGATGCTATATTCATAAATCACAACAGGTTTACTTTCAAACTTCCTGAAAACTTTGGAAATTCACCTGCTTCTGTTATCGTCCTTGCCAACAACGGTTTCCATGGATGCATGCCAGCAACTTTCAGAAACATGTCCAGAACTCTGAACGAGGTAATACTTATGAACAATGGGTTACGCTCATGTTTGCCTGAAGAGATAGGGATGCTCAAGAATGTTACAGTTTTTGATGCGAGTAATAACAAGATGGTAGGTTCGTTGCCTGAGTCCATCGGGGAAATGGAGAGTTTGGAACAACTACATTTGGCAAATAACAAGCTCTCAGGGACTATCCCAAAGAAACTATGTTCGCTTCCAAAGTTGAAAAATTTTACTTTTGCTTATAATTTCATCACCAGTGAACCACCAGCGTGCTTAGATTTGGAAGATGTTGATGATTCCAGGAATTGTTTGAGGAATAGGCCAAAACAAAGATCAACATTGCAATGCAAAATATTCTTACATAAGCCTGTTAATTGCAAATCTTTTAAATGTCAAAATCCACGACTACCTTCTCCGCCAACTCCGTCACTTTCTCCTCCATCACTGCCACCGCTGTCACCACCACCCCCCTCAGTAGGACCTCCGTCACCTCTGCCACAAACACCACCACCACCAAATTCTCAGACACCACCTCCCTTCCATCCACCACCTCCACCTCCACCTCCTCCTCCACCTCCTTTGAATTCGCCTCCACCACCACCAAATTCTCAGACACCGCCTCCCTTCCATCCACCACCTCCACCTCCACCTCCACCTCCACCTCCTTTGAATTCGCCTCCACCACCGCCACCGGCTTCTCCATGTGGTGGTGAACCTCCTACTCCTCCTCCTCCTCCACCACCACCACCATCTCCCCCACCATGCAATGACCATCAGCCACCAGCAGCAGCAGCTTCAGGCCCCAACTTGGCGTCTTCTCGTGCACTTCCAATTCCACCACTGCGCTTTCAACGTTTTCCAACTTCACCAGCCCTCGTAGATAAGGACCTACTGCCAACCATTTCTGACACAAGATATGCATCCGGGACACCGCCTCCTTTCTACTGATTCTTCAGTCTATCAGAGCCTAACCACTTGCCCCTTACAAGAAATTGGAGAAAGTACTAGACCAACTGTAGCTGGAGACAAAAAAAGAGCAGAAATCGAGGTAAAGTAGAAGGGACAAGAACACTATATAGGTTGAGACTTGAGAGAGTTAACTCTCCATGACTACATGCTGGTTTTTTCACTATTCTTAATAAGAAGTAGAATGGCGAAAGCGACGGATAGATACATAGGAAGCGACAGAGGGACAGCGGTAGAGAATGTGAAGGTACTCAAGCTGCGGGGATTGTACTTACAGAGATGAGATTCGTATTAACCATGAACTGTAACTGTCTAAATCATCTCTGTTTCTGTTCTGTAACGAATATGTCTACGTCAGAATTTCTATTTTTTCCTCTATTCCTTTCATTATCAAATCATCCACATTCATTTAGCTTTCATAAACATCAAGTAAAAAATAAATTATATTCTTGAGTTGTGCCAACATTGCTAATTATCTGTGTGAAGGAGCTATTCATGATTACGTCGACTTCCAAGCTAGCATAAATCTGATTAAGTGGGCAAAATTTTAATAAACGTAACCTATGTATATACATTAAAAAAAGACATATACCATGTCCAATTTACTGTTACAAACTAGGAATGACATTAAGCCAAGCTTGGAGCCAGGAAAGGGCTTGAGCCCGGACCAAGGGCCTAATCGTGGCTCATCGAGTTAGCTCGGACTGACTCGATTTTTTTACTTTTTTAAAATTTTTAATAGAATTTTATTTAATTAAAATTTTAAAATGATAAATTCAATTAATTGAAGTTACAAATTTTAATTGATTAATAAAAATTGAGATTTTATAATGAATGAATATATAAAACTTACTTATAAATGAAAACAAATTCGTTAATGAAGGAGGATATGATTATAGGAAATGAAAAGAAAAAGATCACAATTAAGGTGATAAATTCAATTAATTAAAGTTACAAAATTTCATTGATTAATAAAAATTGAGATTTATATTAAATAAATATATAAAACTTACATATATTAATTAGATGAATAAGATGAAACTAAAATTATTAATCTAAGAGGATAGGATTGTAGTAAATGAAAGAAAAAGATTATAATTAAAGTGATCAAATTTAATTAATTGAAGTTACAAATTTCAGTTAATTAATAAGAATTAAAATTTTATAATAAATAAATATTATAAAACATACATATATTTATCAAATGAATAAGCTGAAGTTAAATTCATTAATGATGGATGATAGGATTATAGGAAATGAAAGAAAAAGATTATAATTACACTGATAAATTTAATTAATTGAAGTTATGAATTTCAATTGATTAATAAAAATTGAGATTTTATAGCAAATGAATATATAAAACATATATATGTTGATTAAATGACTAAGATGAAATCAAATGAAGAAGGATAAGATTATAGGAAATAAAAGAAAAATATTATAATTAAAGTGGTTAATTTAATTAATTGAAGTTACAAATTTCAATTGATTAATAAAAATTGAGATTTTATAATGAATGAATATATAAAATGTACATATATTGAGTAAATAAATAAGATGAAATGAAATTTATTAATGGAGGAGGATATGATTATAGGAAATGAAAGAAAAAGATTAAAATTAAAGTGATCAATTCAATTAATTAAGTTACAATTTTCAATTGATTAGTAAAAAAAAAGAGAGATTTTATAATGAATGAATATATAAAATGTACATATATAGATCAAATGAATAAGATGAAAACAAATTTATTAATAAAGGATGATAAGAATATAGGAAATAAAAGAAGATGATTATAATTAAAGTGATCAATTTAATTAATTGAAGTTACGAATAAAATTCATAAATTGATGACATAATTTACAAAAATGATTATTAAAAATTTTTAAATGATAAAATTTACAAAAATTCAAGATAAAATCATGATGGGGACTAGAGAGAATAGAAACTAGAAAAATTGAGAGAGCAGCTAATCGTTGTAGTCAGAATCGTCAATAGTTTGCATCACTTCTTATATATGTAAAAACATTATATTTAATAATATAATATGAAAATTAAAGGAATATTAAGGATGTGGTAATAATAAATAAATAATTAAATTTACCTTCATCTTCGAATATTTTGTCAAAATAATGTTCACTTGCTTAATGAGTATGACTAATCACCTCTGTATTAGTACTAATGGCTGTATTAATATTCAATTTGAAAAACAATATAAGGTAAGATAATATAAAAATAGAAGAAATTGATATATCAAAAAGAGAAGAATTTACTCTTAACATCTTCATCACCTAACTAATTTTTGGCATACATAAGAGCTTCCATAGTATGAGGATGAAATCAACCATGATGAGGACTAATAACCTAACCACTAGTTAGTCACGTGCATGTTGAATTATAGCCTTCTCCGGTTGTCCTCTTGAGGTCACGAGATCATAAGAAATCGGACTTGTTTTGTTCACGATATAAATTTCGGTTTCTCCGTTTCGTTTCACAGAACTCTCGAGCCATTTGTTGTGCATTTCATAATTAATGTGTTGAATATGATGCATAATTGAGTGTTATGCTTTGATAGATAATTACACAATATGCTCTATTTGATGACATTTTGTTAATTATGAGTTGTGAGATAAATTGTGAATTATTAAATTGCTAGACATATGTGTATATATGTTTGTTTGTATGGCTTATTGCCGATGGCTATAAATGTATTAGCCACTGAGCCGTGTAGCTCACCCCACGATTCCCTCCTTAGGTGCAAAATAAGATGAGTGTTGAACTTTGCAAGGCATCGGAAACTCCAAGATATTAGAAACTTTTGTAACTAAGTTAGTGGCTAGACTTTTGGATAGCTTTATAAGCATATCAAACATGAGCATCCTTTTGTATTTTGTATTAAGTTTGATGTGTATGTTGATA
>JANPWT010000005.1:26237404-26250349 GCA_024678245.1 Erythroxylum densum
ATATAATTAATTAAAATATATTTAAAATTTGATATAAAATAAAATTTTAATAAATTTTTATTTATCAAGATTTTAACAAATCAACACTATTAATAACACTATTAATAGTAATGATAATTATTCCTTCATCTTAACTATTATAATTATAATGATTATATTCATTCTTATTTTTCATTAAATTGATTCCTATTCTTATTCTCTTTTATAAACAAGTGTTTCTTAAATGTTAAACTGTCAACAAAACAATCAACCATGCATTACATTTTGCTAGCCCCCTAGTCATTCCCTTTTCAACACTTTAGTGCTTGCATACATTCCCTAAAGCCTAAACCATTGCAGTGTATTCTCATTGTTGTCTCTAAATCACAACTCAAATGTTTAAGAACCTTTTTCTTGAAGAGGTTGGCAAGAAGCACATCTTGTTTCTATTATAGTTTTGTGGTTTCTCTGTTCCCTTTTGTAAGTTTTTATTGTAGAACCACTTCACCATTGGTGGTATTCTTTATAAGCCACTTCGATCCATTTTTTTCTTTTCAATTTCGAAGCAGTTCTTTTCACAATTTCATACTTATCCGGTGCATTATGTCCTCTTGACATTGTGATCTTCACTGATATCAAGATTTTTAAAATTGTGGTTACAGTTCAACCTGTTATTTGTAATTTATTATAATGTTATTTATATTACCTTTAATTATGTTTTTCGAATCCTTAATTATCATCAATTTTTAGTACTTTTAACTTGAGGGCCCCTATATAGATACATATATCAGTAGTTGATGAATTAAAGGCTAGTTATGTAAAAGGGTTTAGTTGACTAAATGTAAGCCGTTGTATTCAATCATTCCGCAAACTTCAGAACAGACAAGATGCTACTGAAGCTTTTAAAGCCAAGGTCTCTGCTTTGACGAATTGAATGAGAAATTTAGATTTGTCGAAAGCATAGTTTTTCTGTAATTTTGCATAGCCAAATGTCTATATATAATCATCACTACACCAGGAGCTATTCTCAGTATTCGGGCAAGTACATTTGTGCATTGATATTTGTCTTCGTTTTTTTTTTTTTTTTCCCTTCTGGTATCTATATGGCGCCTGCCTTGTGAGAAGTGATTGTCAATGGCAGAGCTTAGACTGCAAGTAGCTGCCTCAGGTTAATGGGAAAAGCGTAATCTGGATGACCGTCGAAAAGGGTATCCACAAGAATTCGAGCTGCTATCTCTGTTGGATGATACGGGTCCCAGAATACATGGTCTTTTCTATTGGAGCAGTAAGTAGCAATTGGCAGACATGGGACATTAGCTTTCAAGTCTCCAAGCCCACAGCAAGCGGCTTTGACCTCATTAAACCCTGAAACGAGAGATCAGATCATTAATTGCTTGCTTAGTTTAAGCATATTTTTCTGACTAATTAGCAAAAAAAAAGAGAAAGAAATCATTAGTAACTGATACGTTACAGACCATAATCGGATGGTTTCTGAATTAAGTTGAGCAAGCTGGTGTAGGTGTCAAAATAGGAGTAAGATAGGCCATGAAGCTCTGATTTCAGTTCCTCCAACATTGACTTCGAAGCTTGGTTGTACATAACAGACATGGAGTTGAGATGTTCATTGCATTCTTCACTCTTGTTTTTGGCCCTTTGTGATGGACTGCATCCTATTGGAGCCACCCCAGCCAATAAAAACTTACGTGCACCAGTTGCATATATTCTCTGCCAAAAACATGATTGAATAAACAAATAAACAAGAAACTGATTGAATCAGGAGGAGAACATACTCTTAAATAGTCACAAATGGTAAAGCCGATTAGGTACCTTTACAAGTCCTTTTAATGTAGCAGCCATTAAATCCACGTACTGTTGTGGGGTGGTGCTCTTTTGAAGATTAGAGGAGCCGGAGTAACCGAACAAGTCGTTGCTACCGATTACAATCACAATAAGTGAATTCGACAATTGGGTTTGAGCTCCAACAGTTCCTACTGATCGTTCGTAGTACCCAACTTGTTGCGTTAGCGGAAGTGATTGTTTCTGAATTTGTTTGAAAATATAAAACAAAATTAGAAGCTGATTGGCCAAGCGGGTATGTATAGCTCATTTGTAAGAGCGTCAGGCTGAAGATCTGAAGGTCTCGTGTTCTCGATCCATGCTCACCGCAAGGAGTTATGGGTTTGTAGAGCAAAGGTCGGCCACCCATTTACATAATTGTATAAAAAATAAATTTGAGCTGGGAAGCATTCATTTGACTTACCAGAGTTTGGTCGCTGCCATTGAAAATTCCGGCACCGCCGGAGGCGAAATTGACACCAGTAATGGCGGAGGAGGCATTCTTGGATGGCAAGGACAGATATGGTGGAGAAGAGGGTAGGCCTACTTTCTCAGCTGCCAAGATATGAGTACTAATACATTACATTAGGTATCAAATAGGATGAAGTGACATGCATATGGCGGATGGGGTATAGCTATGGCATTGCATGCCTTTTCTTAAATCTGTAACACATAATCTAGGAAAATCAGCATCAATCTGATCCTGCAAGCTTTTAGCTGCGACTTCCCTTTCTCTATAGTTTGATACGAAAATGACATGCAACTGACTCCGTGATAAATGAAAATGCATTAATTGATGCATAGGCATAGTATATCATGTGAAAAAAGTGAACTTTTGGCTCTTATTCTTACTCAACATGCAAGCTGTAGAAAAGAACCATTCGACCTTAATACACCTCATGAAGTCATTGAGCAATGAGTTGATGTATGTAGAAGACGAGAAAGGAACAAGATGCTCGAAAGGAACAAGATGCTCCCCAACACTAAAAGAGGAGGCCAAATCTCGAAAACCATTTTTAGTTTTAAAACTTGTAAAAATTAATTTAATTTTTTTATCGTAGCTTGATTTTATTATTAATTAATAATTATTATTATGGAAAATATAAATTCAATTATTAAATTATTTTACACTTAAATTAGAATAAAAATTTAGATTTGATATTTTATTCAATAAATTTATTTTATCTTGACAATTTTACAAATAGTTATTTATGAAATAAAATTTTAACTAGAAAATATTTAATTTTAAACAATAACGTTGATTTTAACTATATTGAAAAATTGTCTGAGTAAAATATAATACTTTTATTATTTTTTTATGAATATAGATTATAAAATAAAATTAATTATAAATCTTTTAAATTTTATTTAATATTCATTAATTATTGTTGAATAAAAACGAAAGTGGGATTGGGATTTGGGAACCAATTAACCAACCGCCCCAAGTGAATTCAGAGATTGAATAGGAATTGTTCCTCCAGTGAAACTCACCAATGAAATCAGCAGCATTCTTTCCATTGCAGAACCTTCCTGTAGCTTTCCTGCTGGGGAAGTCGATCCCATTGTGAGGAAAATTTGCTTTGACAGCAGACAGTGGGAGGTGATTGTTGTTGCCAACGTCTACTAAGGAGTCTCCAAAGACGTACATGGCTGGCACCATTTGAGCGTCAGAGACTTGCAGGCCAAAGATGAGGAGACTTAAAACACCAAAGGAACTCATCAGTAACGTGTTCTTATGCATTTTGATCTCGGTGAAAAAGGGTACCAATGATTCGCAGGAGCTTGGAGGATTTGGTGTATTTATAGACGGAGCAGATAGATTATAAGTTCAAAGTGATGCTTCATAGTGTGAAAAAGCAGATAGAAATAGGATAGTTTGCGTGCGGTGTGGGGTAGGTCTTGCAAGTAGATGCAAACTCACGATGCTGCTACCTGGCATAATCAGTGTAGACCTGTGCTTTAGTAACTTGGTATGGAATTGTTGTTAAGATGGTGTCTGGACCAACTATTGTTATCATTTGTCTCATCCATATGTATTATGACTTGACACAGAGATCTGTTACCTCATTTTCTGGTTTAGTATTTTGTATTACATGATGTTCCGGTAGCTTGCTGATGTTTTCAGCTTTCCATGCCATGCCGCATCTGTTATGATCTGCGCATAAAAAGAAAAAAGACTTCGGTGAAACTTTCACTTTTCAAGATTGAAAGGCTATTTAACTTTGGTAAACAAAAAGGTTGGGTTTTAAAATTTTTTAAAGATTTAAAAGTCTTTCAAATTCAATTCAATAGTTGAATTATAGCTAAGTGTAAAAAGAGATTTTTTTTTTTTTTTTTTTTTGTAAACCCGCTTCTCTTCTGGCCGAGTCTGAACTCGCCGGTGACACCTCAAGTCAATATTTCAGAGTAATCTAAACTGCTGCATTCCTTAAGTGGCCTGTGTAACGTGTAGTGAGAAATCTGGTGGGATCTCACTGTTACTACTGCCAACAAAACTGAGGTGGCACCGTCCCCTTCTCTAGTCCTAATCGATAACCTCTCCCGCATACAGTAAGTTATCATGCCCTCCTTGAATCAGTTTACAAGCATCTCATTAAGCCATCTAACACAAAAAGTAGGCCAGTGGCTTGGCTCAGCCACAAATTCACTTGTTAATCTGGTATCAGATATGTCAACCATTGAATCAAGTTACCTTTTGCACTTGGAAAAACACTTGGCATCCCCTAATTTGGGCTCATAGTTAGTGCCATGGCAAAACAAAACCTACCAACAAAAGCATATCCATTACACCCGAACATGGGAATTCGGCCTGCCGTCACGCGCCGGTTGCTGGTGGGCCACGACTCTCCAGGAATGTTGGGCAGCCCAGACCACAAAATGAGTGCTTGTAGTCCACCCATGTAATGCATGCAGCTCGTGTGAAAACTCTATTCCACATTGGTCTTATGTGATGTACTCGCTTGTCTGTAGTTTATTTGTGGATGTTAATGCGTTGACATTACTCCTTACAGATGACTCAAAACTTCAATAATTGCCAACCATACGTGGTGGCAATTTAAGACTTTGTATGATGGACCAAATTCACTTGAACAGTTGGATCGCAAATCCAAGAAACCGCGTTGTATCGTCGATGATTTGCAATAGCTCAGGCTAAGTTCCAACTCTAACTTTAGGTACTAGCTAGTATTATCATTACTAAGAAATTGGACACCTGATTTCTGGAAATCTCAGGCCTCATCCAGTCGGTGGTGTGGAAGGGGGAGTAAACAGGTTTACCTGGCCTAACTTAGCAATGAAATTTCAACGACAAAGTGAGAAGAATTTCCTGTATTTGCTACCAACGGCCACATTTATGATTTCCACTTAACAACAATGAGCACATTTAATGTAGAATAGAGCTGCCGACCATGTTTTCACTAGAGGGTCCCTCGAATGATCAATACAGACAAACATCATACAAAATAGAAGTTGCTGGAGAAACTGAGGCTCTTGCATGCAGAACCAATGCTTGGTTTGACTATGGATTATGAACCCCCACCACTGCCTCCATAATAAAGAATTGGAGAAACTTTCAACATAGATCCAATCAAAGCATATTCCAAACTTGGACGGACAAAAGTGTTCATCTTGGATTGGAAATAAAGTCCGCTACCCATTGCAAGAAGTTTGTTCTAGACCATGCCAAGCATTATTAGGCTAACAGGATAAGTGTTCTATTCAGCTGTATATTTGACAGAGTGAATGGTTTACAAGAAACCTGAAACTCCACATTCTTGTTGACCTATGTGCTTGATGATTTGGTGTTTCTTGCCCTTAAAGAACTAGGCTTCAATCTCCCAAGTGCGAGGCTGGATAAATAATAGCTAACCCAGATTTGTTTGCATATTTGACAATCATATTTAAAAAGATGATTACGACATGCAATAAGATATTATGTGATAAGTTTACCTTGGCAATGATAAAATTGTTGACCAATTTGGCTTCAATAATGTTCATTTTGCAATGGATATCCATAGGAGTTCCGATCGATAAAAGAAAAAGGGTAATTTCTTTAACAGAAGAAAATTCAACCTCCTATCATTAATCAAGCTGGTCTTTAGCAAAAGGGCTAGCAACATCATTACAAATAAAATCAGTCCACACGCTTACCACAAATATTATTGTTTATTATAAAATTCCCTAGGCAGGTTGAGGACAAAAAGAACAGCCAAAAGACGTATAGACGAACTCGTCTATGCCCAAGTGTCATACCTCAAAGCATTCTCTGTAGCTGACACATCAAAAACTATTCCTTGCTTGAACTTGACAATTTTACCTCTAGCAGCTCCTTCAACAATTTCTTGAAGTTATCCTCATTATGTTCACCATAAGGAAGGATTTGCAGTTCAGAACAAAGAACCAGTACTTTATAAGGATTCAAAAGCCTTAGGATCTCCTGGTCTCGATAATAATCCTGTAATAGAAATTGTTGTTAGTCGACTGCAACAACACATCAGGTCTAAAGGATTTCCAGTTATACTGATAAAATACTCCACTTATTGTTCATACTGTGCTTCAGATTATGGCTTAAAATCACAAGATTAGACATAAGACCTAATTGCTCTACAGCATTTGAAGGTCAGGTAAATCCTCTGTGAATGTAAACTACCAACTGCATTTAAAATAGACGCCAGCAAGAGGATTCATCGCTCTATTGACTAGAAGCAGAAATAAATTTTGCCAACAAACCAACTAAATTTCTGCTTACCTTCTCTGTTGTAACAACAATAGGTTCTGATTCAAACTTGACCTTTAGCTCTCTAAGTTTCATTCTAATCAACTCAATGTCCTGGATTACATCACAACATAGCAGTAAGAAAATAACAAGCTGCATGTTGATTAAGTATTCTTCTGTTTTAAATCATCACTTCAATTTGGAATGTCCCTCCTCCTCTCATTCTCTCATATTGCAAGAAGGATCAATTGCACATGCAATATAATGTATAATGACACAGAGCATATACGATAAATACCCTTGCTTGAAAGAAGTAATGGTCACTGAAGTCAAGTCGATCAACATAAAGTGCTCCCATCTGCAGCAAAATATTCAAACGAACTGGGATAAAGTGCTCCCATATGCGGCACAAGATTTTCACAACATTCAAACAAATTGGGATAACTATGCTTTTGATGGTGGAAAAACCTTCTTAACACCCTGAACGAATGCATCTGCTGAACCAATTGCACAAATGCAGAGCAAAATGGCATTATTTACAGCATCAAGAGATACCATGGAGTTGACATTTCCTATTTCCAAAAAGCATGAGGGAGACATTGATGTGAAAAATATAGGAAGAGATCTTTTAACTCCTTTTCCTTGGATCATTATTTTAATATGTTCGCAATCTTCTTCAGAAATCTGCAAGCATTTTCTTCATGTTGTCATCTTTCAGCCTACTTTGTTTACTTTCCAACAGAACATGAACAAATTGTAGAAACTAGGAAGACCAGCAGTTTATACCAAAGTTGCATGATGAACTACAGCAACATCTGCTCTCTGAAGGGCTGACAAGGGTTCCCTTAAAGGTCCAAGTGGTAGTAATTGCTGGTTTCCCCAAGGCATTAGACCATTGATCATCACAATCTCCACGTCACGATGCAGGCTCCAGTGCTACATTTCATAGAGAACATTATAAATGATGACATAAATTGCAAATGCAAAATGCTGTTGCTCATAGTTTGATAACTTAAGGCAATGGAAGTTAGATTACTGGATGACTGGGATCAGTTAATACAATAAGGCAGAAAAGTAATTTATTTCTTAGCAGAACCATAATCTGCTGGTCTATTATCAATGAGAAAAGTAATTACATATGGGCTACAAGCAGGCATTTTCAGAAAAGGACTAGATAAAATTTTTGAAGTTCAAGATCAGGCCACTGGCCTTGTAGTACATATATCCCAACTTTTCTAGCAACAATAAGAGGTCTGGCTCTAGGGGGACACAGTAAGCCACACATCAAAGAATCGACTGCACTAGTATATGCTTATTTGCACAGCAGTGGAATTGTTAAAACTACTGCAATAAATTCTCTGATGTGCACAGGTAATGCATAAGTGTTGTAACTAAGTTTTCATTGTCAACAAGGAGAAAACATTACGGATATTACCTGCATACCATCATCCAAAACTACAGCGCCAATTTTGCACAAGTTATGCTGGTCTCCAGCTTTCTTGTTTGGCCATATTCCTTTAAGCAAACAATTCTGACTGCCAATGTAACCATAATGATTAAAGAAATGGGCAGCAGTAGCTGCTCGATTTGCACCCACACCAATCCTCACAGGTCTCCCAAGGAGATGCCTTGTAAGCATCTTAACTTCATCTCCACCAGCATAACCCTGCCAAGTACGTACATCAATCCATCAGTTAAGCGACTAGCATTACCAACTTAAATACAACTTCAGCACCTAAGAGTAGGCTAAGACAGGACCCAGCTACCCTCTTTAGCGCACAAACGCATTCTGCTAAAATATAATAACACATCATTAACAAGGAAGCGTAATTGGAGTTGTTCAAAACCTTACAAGAACCCACATCCAAAATTGATAAACTCAATGTAAACTGTTGAAGAACAAGTATAAAAGGAAACAAAAGTAATGCAACCAAATACCCTAGTGAGAATGAGAGGTGAAATCCCATATTCAGCTAACAACAATGCAATAAACTCAACCATTGGAGTCTTCCCATTTCCTCCCCACGTCACATTTCCAACGCTTATCACCGGCACCGGTAACCTTTAACAATAGAAACTACCCCACATTATACAATCACTTATCAAGCATAAAGATAAAAAATTTCGATAATTTATTTCATTTTCTCTGCTTCTAAGCATGTACATGAACTAAACAAACACTGCCAATGCTAAACACTAAAAAGAAAAGAAAACGCACCTTAAACAAAACTAAAGATCAAAACCTTCCATAAATTACTAGCAAGTAAATCCATTAAGGGGGATGGGGAGTGTGATTGCGCACACCACCTGCTCTTAGAGAAAAATCCCACGTTATAAAGGCAACGGCGGAGAGAGAGAGCGAGGTCATATAGAGAGGAAGCGACGGTGAGAAAGGGTACAAGAGAACGGTGGAGTGCAGAGAGCTTGGCGAGGTCTTGCGCGTAGGCAATCTCGTTCACCATTCTTCTTAGTTTCTCTATCATCTAAGCTGCAGCGCAAAGAAAGAGTGGAGTAGAGTGGAGGAAATACGGAGAACGACCACCTCAAATGTGGGGCTTAACTAATCAAGTACGTTCCGTTCATAATCGGATGCTTCATTCTTTAAAAGCTATGACCTTAAGGCTCTGTTTGGATCGAAAGTGAAAAAAATGTTGAGGAGAAAAGAATGGAAAAGAAATAGATTTTTTTTTCTCTATTTGTTTTCTTAAGTTATCAAATGAGGGAATTAAACTTTATATTAGTAATTTACATATATTGGGGTTCTTTTGTTTTAGATTTCTCCTCCTTTCTTACTAATTTGAGGGGAAATATATTTGACCAAAATTTTTCTAAGTTTTCTCTCTATTCTCTTACTTTCCTTCTGCTTATTTTTATCCAAACGGTAGAAACCAAGAGAAGTTCAATTCTTTTCCTTTCTTTTCTCTTGCTTTTCTTCAATCCAAACAAAGGCTAAATATTTAATACCATTGATACCTATTATAAGACAATGATTTGAACTAAGATCAGAATTATCCAACATAATCTCTTAGAATCTACCTATAAGATCTTAATCGTGTTATAAATTTATAATTAAAAATTAGATCTTAGTTCTTTCATAAACTGGTTGCTCTTATTCTGTATGCTATATTTCTTTATATAGTTTATTATTAAGATTATGTTTAGTTAGAGTTTATTCATAGAATATAATGAAATGTAATATTATTTCAACATTTGAGAGAAATGTTTACAATAGAACGAAACAAAATGAAATCGAAGATGAGAGTTTCATATTAAATCATATTTCATTCTAAACAACAAAAATGAGAAACTTTCGATTTGAATGGTCTAAAATAGAATGTAAAATGATAAATAACTTGTCACTATATTACATTATAAATCATTCCATCCATTCCAAACAACAATTTTCTAATATTACATCTATTTACATTCTATTCTATTATAAATCATTACATTTTATTAAAAACTTTACGTCTAATCAAATATAGCCTAATATAATGTTATATAATTTTAATATTTGGTATCAATGATAGTTAATCATTTTTTTATTTTAATTTCATATGGTAATAATAATTACGCCTCAATTATTCTAGATATCTTTCTAAATCTCCTAATCTTAATTTCCAACTGGTTATTATATTTTCTTCTAATAACAATTTATACTAAGCTATAAGATAATCATCTTAATTAGAAATGGTATTATTGAAGATAATTATAAGCAAATTTGATTGTTTATCTAATTATTTAATTTCTACCTCCCAAATTCTAATCGTTGTTTTCAATTTAAATATATAATGCCACAATCTACACTCACAACATGGCCCTAATACTAATACGTTACATTAAGACTGTTGGAATATCAAGTGTGAGTAGGAATCTCACATTAGAAAAAGATGGAACTAGTGAAGGACATATAAGTGAAAAGGACCCGTAAACCTAATGTCTTAAGGTTTTGGGTTGAAGTGTGGTGTCAAAGCTCATGAGTATGTTTCATCATTAGGCCCATGATGTAGATCTCCCATATAAGTGGGCTCTCTAGATCCAACAATTGGTATCTAAGTCGATGGTTCGGTAAGGGATGAGTATGGAGATGATAGTCGGATTTTGTGGTTGCCTCCCCACAAAAAAAAGCAAGGAGACTCCTGGTGGGCCCAGACCAATAGAGTAGAAGGGCTCTTAATGACGCTATATACTCAAGCTGTTAAGCAAAAAGGCTTTCGCACAAGGAGGAGTCTAAGCCCAATGTGGAAGTTCATACTTGAGGGAGAGATTGTTGGAATATCAAGTATGAGTAGGAATCTCACATTAGAAAGAGATGGAACTAATGAAAGACATATAAATGGAAAGGACCCATAAACCTAATGCCTTAAGATTTTGGGTTGAAGGGTAGTGTCAAAGTGCACGAGTATGTTTCATCACTAGGCCTATGATGTAGATCTCCCATATAAGTGGGCTCCCCAGATCCAACAAAGACAATTATCGACATTCATAAATACCAAATACTAAAATATTATCGTTGATTTTTAACTATAGTCAATCGGTTTGGTTGTAGTTTATTGACATAATTATTAATAGGTATACTTTATTTTATACATATCTAGAGTATTATGGTTTGCAAAATTTTTGATGTGTAGGAATTGATTTTATAGGTCCATTTCCTTCATCTCTAGTAATGTATATATATTTTACTTGCTATAGACTATGTTTCAAAATGGGTAGAAGCAAAGGTTACTAGATTGGATATTGCTAAGACAGTCATTAAGTTTCTAAAAACTTATATCTTAATCGATTTGGTGCACCCAATACTATTATTAGTGATCGTGGTACTCATTTTTGTAACCAAACTTTGAGGATTCTTTTGGAAAAATATCATGAAACTCATCCCATTCCTACTGTATACCAACATCAGGCATAGATAAGCTGAAATATCAAACAAGGAGATTAAAACTATTTTGGAGAAGATGGTAAAACCAAACAGAAAGCATTGGAGCATAAGATTGGATGATACTCCACGAGCTTACATAACTGCTATGAAAACTCCAATAGTTATGTCTCCCAATAGACTAATCTATGATAAAGCTTGTCACTTATCAGTAGAAATTGAATGTAAATCATATTGGACAGTGAAACAATGCAATTTGGATGATGAAAAAGCAAGAAAAGAAAGGAAATTACGGCTATAAGAACTTGAGAAACTTAGGCTGGAGGTGTTTGATAATGCAAGGATTTATAAAGAAAAGACTAAAACTTTCCATGACATGAAGATAGCCAGGAAATCATTTATTGTCGGATAAAGGTTATTGATGTGCAAGCAGAAGCGGATCGAAAACAACAACACACAAAAATTATAACGAGCAATAAAATAAAAAAAGAAAGAGACATGATATTTAGAGTGGTTCGGTAAACTCTAGGCCTACGTCCATTGTAGAGAGATTTTACTATTTATTTATTGGAGAATACACAGGGCAAGAATATCACTTAGATCCCAAAATTCCAATACACCCGAATCTCACAACCTCACAATAAAGAAAACGCAGCAAGCCGATTAATCTGTTGCCGCTGCTTACAAGGAGAAAGTAACAAAAATTGGTGTACATGTCTCTTGGTTTTGACTAAAATTCTATTATGCTCCCTTTATGGCTGTCACATATAACATGACTAATGGCTAGATCAATTTGACAGCATATATATATATATATATATATATTTATATTGGTAGGTCAATTGATCCAAATTCAATTTGGATATTAACTAAACAAAGCCAAGTCCAAAACATCGTCCATGTCTATTAAATTCATGCCATATTTCAATAATTTCCACCATGGCTTGAATTTACCAAACCATTTGAGCAAGAACATCTCCCTTCGGTAAAAAAACTCAGTACCATAATTTTGCAC
Source organism: Erythroxylum densum (assembly GCA_024678245.1). NCBI lineage: Eukaryota > Viridiplantae > Streptophyta > Magnoliopsida > Malpighiales > Erythroxylaceae > Erythroxylum > Erythroxylum densum. The sequence continues at coordinate 26,249,828 of JANPWT010000005.1, forward strand.
TCCCTTTTTGGGTAGGAGTGCACCACCACCACAGAAAATCAACAAGAGACAAGATGGATCAAGTCCAAGTAATGTTTGAACTTGTCTGTAGGAATTGGCTTCGTCAATATATCTGACGCTTTTTCCTTAGTATGAATCTTTGATAAAAGAATTTCCCTTGAACCAATCCATTCACGTATCCTGTGATACCTAACATCAATATGCTTGGTTCGAGCTGTTGGATCGGAAAAAGAAAGCATGTCATATTGGAGAATCGGTAGATTTCAAAACTTTTTAGAAATCTTATCTGCAGTGGAAGCAATATATCCAAATCATCATGTCAATCTATATATGATATGGTATAAGGATAATAATAAACATAAACAAGATGAAGAATATTACCGACCCCTTTGCTACAGCTTTAATTCCTTGCTGCGCTATCCCTTCCTTCTTTTTGTATCCAAAACCTTTGCTTTTGAATCCTTTCCTTTGTCAATCTATCTTCTCCTTGTTGTTGTATCCTCAACCAATTTGATTTACCTC
>JANPWT010000005.1:26261672-26271910 GCA_024678245.1 Erythroxylum densum
GTGTTATTGGTTTAAGATTATTGGAAATGGTCTATGGCTTGAAATGCCATTAGAGTATTGTAAGCATTTTGGTTCATAATGTATTTTGGATTATGATATTGTATAAGAACTTGAGTGATGGAATTGGAAATGTATTGGTTTTGGATTGTGCAATTTGGTTTTGTATATCAATTGGATTGAATTATGAATACAATTGGGATATATGTATATATATTTAGATATGGATGAATGTACTGGATGATGGGATATTAGTGTAAATGTGATGAATATGAATTGATATGAAAATGACTTGAAGTGGTTTAGAAACTAAGTTTGCGTTTCTACTGAGATCCCGGACGGAGGGTCCGGTGGATTATGACATATGTGTAATTATATGGAAATTATAGAAGTGTACTCAAGTTATTTGCAGGTTTGGGTTGTTGATAGTGCAGTCGTTATGCTGCCGGATTTTGCTTTATAGTAGTACATGGATAAGGAAATTTATGTATGAATTTAGGAATTTTTATTTGACATGAGTATGAGATTGTTAAGGTAAAGAATAAGAAATGTTATGAACTTATTGACATGAGTATGAGATTATCATGGTAAGGAATAAGAAGATGATGAGTAAGAGGAATCAAGTAATTTGAGATTAGTAAAGTTCCCAAAGAGGGAAATTATTTGTTTGATGTTAACTACGATTAGTCTAAGGTTCCCAACGCAACAAGTTTTCTAATTTCACGTTTCGGATGTCGGGATTTGAACTTTCAGTGTCAATTGATCTATTCGATTCCCATTGGTATTTGGTTCGACTCTTTTGTTTCAAATCAGTTTCGACCCACTAGTCGTACATGTTTCAATTTTTCCGTTATCCGCTTTTCATTTCAGATTCATGTGTTTGATTCCCATTTCGTTATGTGATCCATTTCAGCATGTTTTTCATGTGCAGTTTAGCAAGAGTGTTATGAGTGTTAAGTTTAAGCTGTTCAGTTGGGTTCCGGAAACGGGATCCAACAATGTAAGCTCTCTATTATGAAAAGACCTATGGAGGAATAGCTTCTTGATGCCAATTCGGAGGCGATATCGATGCCGACAACTCGGTTAACCATTCCTTCCTTATATTTGTTGTTTCATTGTCTTTTTAGAAATTGATTATGTTATTTGATGTGTATGGATTTCGGTATTATAAAAAGATGATTTTAATGCATTCAATGGATCGTTTATTTACAAACCCATTGCTAGAATTTTGATATAATCTGTAATTGTTATATTTGAAATTCATTTGTAGCGAATAATTGTTTGTAATCATTAAGGATAACACAACCTAAGTTAAATGATGCATCAAATGTGGTTATTGCCTTGATTAATCAGTTTTCTATCTCAACATAGTATACATCAGCAACTTCAAGAAGGTATGCAACAATTCCAACAAGAAATGATGGATACAATGTCTAGACTCTAGAACGTGGCAAGCCAAATGAGTGAGTTGGCAGAGAGAATTAAATGCCTAGAATCACAAATTGAAGAGGAGCAGCCATATCGACCTAATGTATACCTTATGGACATTAGTGCCACGATCTTACAGAGTGACGAGAAGCTTGAGAATTTTAAGTGCAACACTTAAGGAATTGCTTGTGTGGAAGAAGTGGAGGAAGAGCTCGAACCAGAAAAGGATATATCTTATAGCTCAGAGGTAAATACTGAGCTTTGATTTATTGTTAAGACAAACTCTTTACTTTTACCTAGCAGGTTAGAGAAATCGAATGAAGAAGAAAAAGGTGAAGAGACATTCGAGATCTTTCCAGAGTGTGGGGACTTAGTAGAGATCCAAAGTTGGAAGATAGGGAAGATGTTGAATGGGAATGATCATCCTATCAATGATGACAGATTAGTTGAACTATAATCATCCAATCAATAATTTCTAGCTTTATGGACAAAATTATTCTACCATTGTAATGACTTTGTAACGGATTTCTAGCTTTTACCTAGAAAATTAAAGTTTGGTCTAAAACTTCTCCTTGATCTTTGTTTCTAAAAGACCAATAAAAAATAGTTCATTTCTTTGATGAATTTATAAACTAGTTACTATTTATTAGGACTATTAAGTCTTATAATATTCAAGGATAGAATACTCATTTGGTTGGGGAGATTTTCTTCTTCTGTTTGGAACTTCTTCTATTTACTCTTACGAAGTCCTTGTCATTTCCTTTTCCCCACTCTTTGTTTTGAGGTAGTTCTTGTGGGATTAGCAGGAGGTTCTCCTTAACAATTTCTTTTAATTTTCCTTGCTTTGAGCCACCATCTTCTTAGATTCTATTTGTTTAAGTCTACCATCCTCCTATTGAGTACTAACTTCAAGCCTATCACTCTCCTTTTAAATTGCTACAAGGCTACTACTCTCCTATTGCGAGGTTTTATTTCCAACACTTGGTTTAGCCTTATGCAATGTTCGAAAAGTGATTTTGAATGGAAGCAAATGGAATCAATTCCATATGAATCTATGGTTGGTAGGAGACCAAATGTAAGCTTTACAATTTACAATTGGGATGTAATAGAGTAATCTTGGTATCGATCATTAGAAAGCTACAAAGAAAGTTCTAAGATATATGTAAGGAACTAAATAACATATGCTAACTTTTAGGATGTTTGGTCACCTTAAGGTGATTGAATACTCACATTTAGACTTTGTTGGCTATGTAGATACAAGAAAATTCACTCTTTGCTACATTTATCTATTATCTACAGGAGCCATCACGTAGAAGAGTGCACAGCAGTATGTAATAGTTGCATCCACTATAGAGGTTGAGTTTACAACATGCTTTAAGGCTATGATTTAAGCTAAATGGTTGCTAAACTTTATTTCAAGGCTTAAGATTATTGATAGTATAGCCAGACTACAAAAAATTATTGTGATAATTCTACATAAGTTTTCTTCTCTAAGAATGACAAGGTGCTGAACATATGGAGAAATACTTTACCCTTAAGGAGGAGGTTCAAAAATGTAAAGTGTTAATAGATCATATTAGCACCGATGTTATGGTAGTTGACCCTTTAATAGAAGGGTTACTACCCAAAATATTTTCTAGTCATGTAAAGAATATGGCATTATATGTACACGTAATTATTATACATTTTTACATATTAGCTCTTGATATATATTTGACACTCTTTGTGCGTTAATCAATGTATTATCTCTTAATCTTTTGTTCTCTTTTTTAAGTATTTGATTGAAATGTATGTTGTTAAAAACATAACTGAATGATAAATCACATTATGTACTTCCCATTTATAATCATGATTAAGGAGAATGCATATTATAGTGGTATATAGAAGGGATTATGTTCAATAGTGTATGACCACCCTTATTTGTCCTTATCCTTGATTATGATTACTGATAGGTGTAGATTACTTGTGTGTTTGTGGGTAGTTTAGTGCGTGCTTAGTTGTTAATTTGACGGTTTAGTGCATGTTTAGGTTAGAATTGTGATAGTTAGTAATATTTGTGTTTTAAGCATTTTGTAGTTTGGAACATGATGTTAAGCTTCAATTTTATATTTATGAGGTGCCATGATGTATTTGTTAGTGTTTTAGTGCAACTGGAGGAGATTTAGAGAAGACTCGAGAAATAACCCAGGGTCGCGATCGTGCAAATATGCCATGATCATGATAGAAGCAAGAGCAAGGAGCCATGATCGTGGGAATATGCCACGATCATGACAAAAGCTAGTGCAAGGAGCCACAACCGTCTCGTTATGGGCTATGATTGTGACAGAAGCAAAAACTCCCTGCCACGATAGTGCCACCAAAGGTCATAATGTATAATAGTCTTGACTTGAGTTTTCGATAGATTTTTGGACCTGAAAAAGATCATAGGGTTGCCCTAGTTGGAAATACCATATAAGACTTAAGGATGTAACCTTAAGGGAGCTTCTATATTCTGCCACTTGGAAAGTTCAAGAGAGAGAGAAAACAAGAGAGAGACAGAGAGAAAGAAAGGGAAGAAGAAGTTAGTCTTGACGCTGCTGCTTCCAGATTAGGTGGTCTCCAGACGTTGCTTCCTTCCTAGATTATCCGATCCAAGTTCTATTTCCTTTCCATTTCATTTTTGTTCATTTAATGTATAAGATTGAAATAAATTGTATGATGATGGGTTTTGGATTGTTGACGATGTTTTAACTCTTCCTTCGTAATTTTACTTTGATTTAATATTAATATAGTTGATTTTGTGCTTTATTGATTGAGTGTTGTGATTAACTTCGATTTTTGCATATTTCGGTATCAAATCGAGAGGGTGAGCTATATAAAAATGATTAGATTGGGTTAATGAGAGTTAGGTGATTCAATAGACCACGTAGTTAATCATATCGATTTTTGTGTGGATAGAGATCCTGTGTGAGACCTGGTTGTTTAGTAGAGAGCTTCCGATCTAATTTTAATTATTGGTCTTTTGTTAACTGAGATATTGCAAATTTCATAATATACTTAGAGTTAATGATTTAGGGCGCGAGATTATAACTCAAGAGAGAGTAATTTCCCCTACAATAGTCTAGAACTAACACCCTGATAACACATAATTGGTAAAGCTAGCATTAATGATAGGTAGAATCCCCTCTTTCATAACTTGATAATTTCTTTTGACTAATTTACATAGTGACCTTTTGTTTTGCTCAAATTCAATTCTTTTTTATGTTAATTTCTTGAGTTGAATTCCTGCAATCAAATTCCCATGTTTATATTATTGTTTCATTTTTAATTTCACCTTATTATTTCTTTGAGCCTTGAATATCCCAGAATTAGATTAATTCACCTTTCCCGTGAGATCGACCCTTCAATTACTACTGTTCACGACTCGTGAACTTGCGATATTTGAGGGCTATAATTGTAAAGCTCGACGAACATGATCAATTACTGATGATATGGTGCATATAAATGGTAACTATTGAACATTATGATTGTTTGAATTATTGATCTAATAGATTGCATAAAGTCATGTACGTCAACTGAGAGGATGTTGGAAATTAGTCTTTTAAGTGACTCATATGTTAAATGTAGTTAGATAATTTAATAATTTATTAAAAGGCCTTTAGGTTTTTGGCCCACTGTGATGGAAAATTTTAAAGTTGACTGATGGTTGCCACTTTTTTAAGTATGTATGAGTTACGTCTTTACCTATAGGTTTTGTCTTCTTATAAAATACCATCACGTACATAAGTGAGATAGAAAAATTAAGGAAAGAGAGATTGAGTACAAATTTTGCATTTATAAATGGTTTCTATATTACCGAGCAATAGAGAATGGTTGTTATTAAAAAACTATATCTTTGTGTCTAAATGAAATTTATACATATGTGAGTTCTATGAACTTCTAGATCACGTCATGTTATAATACTAAAGTTTAGAAACAATGTAAATAAAAAATTAAAAAAGAAAAGAGGATTAATTACAATTTAAGTTGTTGAATAGTTTTATTAAATATTTAAATAGTAAAAAATCACTCCTTCCTTTAAAAAGTTGTTTACATTTGATCATGACAAGTTAAAATTTTAAAAGACTTAATTACAATCCAAATAATTATACCATTTTTTAATTTCCTTCAATAATTATATAGGTAACTAAAATATTTGTTGTAATTTAAATTGTTGATTTTATAGGTAAAATTAAAAAAGATAAGTTTGTTCAGATTTTAAGACATTCATTAAAAAATAGGAATTTAAACAAATTTTATTCTAAAATAATGATGGCTTTAATAGAGGTCATACTATTTAGATATAATTGGAGTTTGTAGCTATTGAACTATTACTTTCATTACTTTAGATGTCAAAGCGACATTAAAAAGAAAAAATGATAGAGCTTTTAATAACAACTAAGATCCCTTTAATGCATATCCCATCTTCTTCAAGTTCTTTCACTAATGATCATCTGGCTTTGACTTGCTAACAATGATTTCCTAACTTAGTGAATAAGCTCATTTGCTTTTTTTTTTTTTGCATGTTTCAATTCCCTTAAGAACCTGATGATTTCTTTCTCTTTATAATATGTAAAAAAACAATAGGAAAATGTAGTTATTATTAGAATGGAGTCTATTTTGAATCTTTTGGATAAATTACTAACCCAATCAACTATCTAAGGCCAGGCTTCCATATTGTAATAACAGTCCATTTTATGCTAAATTATGGACCAAATGGATCTAGAATATCAACATTTGAAAAACATGTTAGCTATTAATTCAGGATCAACCTCCAAATCCTACCCATAATGGCTAACATACAACAGAAGCCTTAGGTACTATAGGATTATGCTAAACAAGTTCCTTCCAACTCACCTTAAGGAAGTGAGCTTTGATTTTGTCCAAGAATGAAGCATTTGTAAAGACCTCATATTTATATAATTGTCATACAAGATAGTTAAAATTTTGCACATTGGGTGAATGATTGGATAAGTTATTAGCAATTAGAAACATTCCTCTGTGAGAACAATTCCAATATTAGTTCTAGATGATCTCAAACACTTTGGAATTCATTGGTAACTTGTTTTTAAGAGTATTCAGATTTCATCTTTAGTGAAGAGGCTTAATCAGACACTGATTATTATACTATATCCAAGTCCCATGACCATTTCCAATATGCATCTTAATGTGTGGAGTAATAATGTCCCTCAATCTTAGGAGTGTTCTTTACACTTTTTTAATTTTCTAGAATTTGTTATTAGATAGGTAGTGAGCATGGACCCATCTTACCCATGTTGCTTCTTTGTCATTGACAAGCCTCCATATCCAATTGGTAAAGGGCATTTTGTTTTGTTTCCTAAGGAAACTAGCCCTAAACTTCCTTACAATTTAGGGGAATGGACTTTTACCCAACTTAGTTAGGCCCTAAAGGGTATTGTTTATATCATTAGACTAAAGATATATTTTCAAGATCCTTTCCAACTCCTTAATAGTCTTTTAAAAAGCATCATATAAGAACCCCAATAAGTTTGTAGGTTTGGGAGGATGTTTTTTGTTAATTGAATGTGACCAACAAATGAAAGATATTTATTTTTTAAACTCCCACTTTCCTTTTTATGAGCTCAATAGTCTTAGAGTAGTTTGAAAACTTTGGATTCTTAGGGAAAATTGATAAACCAAGATATGTAAAAATATGTTCTCGAACCTGCATTCTAGAGATTTGTTGAAGTGTGGAAGCATTAGCTACACCAGTAGAGATTAGTAACTTGCTTTTGTCAAAATTAATTCTTAGGACAGATATAGATGAGAACATATTTAGTGTATCGATTATAAACTTCAAGGATTAGGGATTCTTTCCACAAAAGAATACAAAGATCGTGTATTTAAGCCAAATAATATAGTTTCAATTCCTTACATTTATAATGGAACATAAATTCCATTGTATTGGAAATATGCTTTTGAGCCATTTTGATGAGAACTTCCATAACAATTGTGAACAAGTAGGGAGACAGTGGATCTCCCTGCTTGATTCCTCTAGCTCCCTTCAAGATTTATGTGGTTTTTTTTATTTGAATTTTTCATGACTAGTCAATATTTAATACTGCAAGTGCACGGTATAGTTATAGCTAGTATCGGTAAATATGGGTTGATCCCACAAGAACGGTGAGTACTAATAATTACTATTATTCTATTATCTAGCCTAATGATTGATTATGGTTTTTAATTAAGGAAACTAAAATTAAGCAATTAAAGTAAACAAGCAGCATGATTTAAGCAAAGAATTGTAGATTCGCTAACAACTTGTTTGGTTCAAGGGAATAGCTATTCTATTCCTAGCATATTATTAAACCTGTGTTTGGTTAGAAACAAACACAGAATAAGTAATCATCAGGAACATCTATTCTTAAACTTTGGGGAATAGATAAAACCGATCCCTATCTATCTTTATCTATTCCAAGAGTAACTATTCTTATTCAAGACAACTTTATCCTTCTCATGTTTAAGCCTCCCGAAACTTCTTATCCTTCTTCGATGTCTGAAACTTCTTTAAACCTCCCTCCCGAAACTTCTTCCACTTGTTCAAGTTTGTGATTCTCTTTTCCAAATTCACTCTTTATTGAAGTCAACCCAATGTTCTACCATTTCCAGATTCTAGGTAAGTTATTCCTGTTGTTTCAATTGGGTGATGGGTTTCGATTGGGTGAGGGGTTTTGATGATGGAGTTTTGTTTGTGATTTGTTTGGATTGATAGGATTTTTGTTAGGGGTTTTCATTGATGTTTGTCTTATGCATTTTCTGTGAGTTTCTTGGTTTTAAACATTTTTATGACAATGGAAGTAGATTTAAGGCCAAGCTCCAATGCGGCCACGAATTTCATTTGGGTATTTTTTTTGTCTCCATATCTTTTTAGTGTTTGTGTCCTTTTCTTTCAACTTTTCCATATGGTGCTGAAAATGGGAAATGGAAAAATGGTAGCTTGAGCTTGGATTGTTTGCGTTGACCCTGTTAACCAGTTTCTTATATGGTTCAGTAGTTGAATTTGGCTATTGAGTTTCCCAAATGAAGAGAAAGAAGACGAAATTTCTCAATTGGGATGTTTGTCTTCATATGACTGTTATGTCGGAAGTATCTGTAGTCCGAATTTGGATGGCTGAAAGCAATGAACTTTCATTTCATTAGGTTCTTTCTTGCTGTCATTAAAATTTGACTCATTTCTGGTGATGTTCTCACTATAGTTCTTTCTACATGGAGCTCTATCTCTCAGATATAATCATACCAACATTCAATTTTACTCTTCATGTCAACTTAGTTTATTGGGAGGTTTGACTTAACAAACCTACAAATTTTTTGATATCTTTATACCACTTTAACTCGTGCTCTAGCTTTTGGATGAAGTTAGGTCTTAAAAGCATTTTGGCATGCATTTATCTCTGAACTTATGTGGAAGTTGCTGACTCTTTTACTTATGTTGTTTTATGAGTTGACAAAACAAACACTGAATTCAAGAACATGTTTTGATTTCTTCTTATCTTCTATGCCAGAGACTCCAATATTAGCTTCATAAATTTTGAATTGACAATATTTCATGATATGTACAAGCTTGCTACATTTAAGTAATTTAATCTTCTTACAATTGTAGCTTGTTATGGTTAAGATATTTACAAAAATTAAAGCTTTAAGTTATTTTGTTTTACATGGTTCATCTCAATGCTTTTGCAGCTACTTTAAAACGTGTTTTCCAGCTTTGAAGGCCCCCAATCAGCTACAAGGTATGCCCATTCCAATAGTCATATATGTTATTTAAGTGTCATTTTATCAGGATAACAGATAATAAATACAAATAGTTTAACTATTACAGAAATGAAAATTGAATTGTGAATATGCACATGTACTGGAAAATGTGTGCTTGCTTGGCTAGAAAACTATTTAGCAACATGATATTACATACTGTTATTGTAACATCCCACTACCACAAGGTACATACCCAACATTCAAGCATATTCAAGTACATATCCTATGATAATGGCATGTTAGAGAAAAAGCAAAACCAACTTAGACTTGACATCATTTAACATAATCGGAAGTCACTAAATTTTAAAACCATTCATTGCATTAATCTAAAAAATTTACACTATTTCCTTTAGACAAATATTTACATAACCTCATACAGGTTCTAAGAAAAACAACAAAATACAAGACACAACACTCTTGGAGCCAGTTGACAGACCTCTGAGCCATAATAAAATCCAAAGGGTCCTTTAATCCTGTCTAAGAACTAGGACTGTTGTCTCGTACCTGAAAAATCACGTTGCAATTTTTACGAGTTTTGTGAACTCAATGAGTGAACCATCATTGATGATTTCACCGGATCACATATACATAATACATATTTTACAGACACCCATTCAGATCTTAAACACACTCTAGATGTTCACACAACATGGTATATCATAAGATCACATAGTTCACGTTACTAAGTATAGCAAATAAATCGCATCAATTTATCACTCATTCAGCTTTGCAAATCATTTAATAAATTTCAATCTTATAATGTTATATGCATGAGACTCACATTCTTTCTTATTGTTGTGACCGAGTGCCTATCACATATTTATACAAATACCAGCCCATAGGGCTCAGTCAAACAGAATCACGGAGCATAGCTTTACGCGTAAAATCAGAAATCACGGAGCAAAGCTCTACGTGAAAATGCTTCGTACTGGCAACTCAAGTCACAACGCCTTTATCTGAGCATGCATTTTATGAAATGCAACAATTTCAAAAAATCTCATATATCACAATCTTATACAAAT
>JANPWT010000005.1:26284936-26296207 GCA_024678245.1 Erythroxylum densum
GATTCTTACTTTTTTCTTACTTTCATAATGTAATATATGCATTTTTATAGACTAGTGAATATTTATAACAAAAAGTACACTGTATTTATTTTGGTATGTATTAGAAAAAAATTGACATTTGATTTGAAATAGTTATAATAAGAATTGCAATTCAAATAATAATAATAATAATAATAACTATTAATTCAGTTTTTTTTTTCCCATCTGAACTTTAGCGGAGGCCAAGTCACGAAAGACACTCTTAAAGTCTTAATACGGAAGCTAAATACAAGGTGAACAGGGGGTTGTGTTGGAAATGTGACAGCTAAAAAATGTTGAAGAAAATTTTCGCCGGCCCCACCTGAGCAAGAAAGAGCATGATCATCACCTGATTGGCCACAATTGCGGCTCCCATCTAATCATCGCAAATCCCACGGTTCAGGTCCAGATAGTCCATACAGCTTTCATGGCTCTCTTCTTCAAATTTCATTTCACCCACGTCTTTTCCTTGTCCCCACCGGTGAACAATTTGAGAGAAACCAAACCATCCAGCACTGTTAGAATTGGAAGACAAACAAAATCCCAAAAACCTGGTTGGCAAGTAGTAGTGACTGCCAGTAAATAAGAATATAGTGGGGTCCACCTCCTATCTCCAGCACCGTTGGATCGCCATTCACTCAGCGGCTGGCCCTGACGTTACCGAGATTGTAATTTGTATGTTCAATTCGTGATGCGATAATGGTCGGGAGAAAAAAAAAGGAGACGGGACCCACCGATTTGGTTGAAGTACCCAACGACCGCTTTACAGCTGGCTTGAGTAGCCCCGTATGTGTACTGTATAGCACTGATAAGACGTGGGAGCAGCCTCTAGTCAACAACAACAAAAGGAGGAGAGAAAGAGATATGATCTTCTGTCTAATATTATGATATTTTAATCTGTCTTATAAATTTTAGTGATTTATTTATACAAATTTTGTATTTATTTATACAAAATTTATATAATTAAATGACTAAAATTTATAAAATATCATAAAATTAAACAAAAGTTTAAACTCGAGAAAAAAAGCGTAACGCACCATCTAACCCTAATTCTAACGCATGCACGTGGGAGCGGGACGGGACGGGATGGGAGTATACAAGTGCTCAATTCTTCTTATCACATCATGTCAACTTTGCCTGCTAAGTTTCGTCCGATTCAATATTCTTTTACATGAAAAACAACATACATACCATAACACAATCAAATTGTTACTTAACATTGTCTGTCTCGTTAAGTTCTTACACATGTTTCAGAATTTACATTTTTTTAAAAAAAGTCATCGTCTTTTATTCATACTATCGCTAATTCCATTCTTGTAGGACCAATTCTGTCTGGTGTCGTTCCACCCACGCGCCAAAGATGACGTAACCCCTCAAGTTGGGGCAACGGGCAGTGACTTGGACGGTCGTCTTTCTCACGCGCAAATAAAAAAGAGATTTCAATCATTTATTAATACCCACTCTCTCCGAACCTCACGCTAGCAGTTAGGTCCCGGCTTCGGGAAGCTATCCTCTCTCTGTCTACACAAAAACCCAAACCCAACCTATCGAAGAAGACTATGGAATCAAAAAAATTGCTAAATTAAAAAAAAGGACTCGTGGTTTTAGAGAGATACACAAACAGTGAGTTCTCCAGAGAGAAAGATGGGCCAGATCGTGAAGAGGAAGAAGAAAGGGAGGCCATCGAAGGCGGATCTAGCTCGCCGCGCGGCACTTCATAGCCCAGCTAATGCGGAGTCTGAACGCCGGCGAAGCCTCCGGCGACGAAATGTGAGGTACAACAACTTCATCGACTTCGACGACTACCTCGACGACGAAGAGTTCGAGGAAGAAGAAGAAGAAGATGATGACGTCGACGAAGTCGACCAGAGAAGAAAAGAGAAGAAGCTGAAACTCGTTCTCAAGCTCAATAGCACTGAGAAAACGGAGGCGCCTGGAGACCACGCTCTAGGAGGCGGCGACGACGCTTCTTCTTCTTCTTCTTCTTCCTCCTCGTCAGAGGATGAGGAGAGTGAGAGGAAGCAGTTGAAGAAGAAGAAAATCAACGGCGGTGGTGATGAGAGCGAGGAAGATGAAAATGAAAATGATCACGAACAACATAATAATATTAGAAACCATCAAAAGGTATTAAATTAATTTATGAATTGAAGAAGCGAAAATGTGAAGGGTTTGAGACAGAAGATCACTCAGGAAGTTCTAATTGGTCCAGACATCAAAATGAACAACAATTTTCTCTTTCTATATCTATTTATGCATATGTCTGTCTCTCTGTCTGTCTGTGTCTGCGAGTGACACTGAGGCTTGGGGGTTTGAGGATAATAACGGTCAGGGTCAACTGTCAAAAACTAAAATTTCCTCTCACAAACAGAATCTGATCACACGCTCTCTCTATTCCCCACCTTTCGCTCTTTCTCTCTCTGTATCTACATTATTCACTCTCTTACATACGCTGCTGCCTGCTTTTACGTACCTGTCTCTGTCTGTGTCTTGGACTAGTGCCTTTCTTTTCTCTTCTCTACTCATTGTCGTACACTTGCTTCGCTACGTTTGTTTTCTTTATTTCTGTTTTTGAGGTTTTTTTTTCGGGTGGTTCTTTGATTTTGACAGGAAAAGGAGAGGAAAAGTGATGGTAAAGGACAGGAATCGCTTCCTGGTTAGTGTTTGATTGCTTTTTCTTTCTCACGGTGGTGGAGTTTAATGTGGGGTATATTGATTTTTTTTTTTTTTTGGGGTGATTTTACTTAGGGACGCGATCGCATCATTCTAATGGATTGCCATTGCCTGAGGAGAGGATTCTGGAGTTGATTCTTGATAAGCTTCAAAAGTGGGTTTACCGCATTATGTGGGGATGTGGTGTTACTGAGTATTCTTATGCTGCGGGACTTTACTGATGCTGATTGTTTTAAATTGTGGCAGGAAGGACACATATGGTGTGTATGCAGAACCGGTTGATCTTGAAGAGGTGTGTGAAATGGTTGCTTGAATGGTTTAATGGTTGGCATGTTTTTGGGCGACATTACCTGTGGGAATTGGGGACGGCTAATCTTCTTGTTTTGGCTTTTCTAGCTTCCTGATTATCTTGATGTGATTGATCATCCAATGGACTTTGCCACTGTAAGGAAGAAGCTGGCAAATGGATCATATTCTACCCTGGAACAATTTGAGGTGGGTTCACTATATAGCTTAACTTTGCCTTCTTCATACTCGCTAGTTTTGGCTTGTGATTCAACATTTCTTCTGGGGAATGCTTCTGATGGTCTTTAAGGATCTATGCCATTGTCTACGAGTGCACCCATTTCGCAGCTGTGGACAGACTTTTAATGGTCAATTTTCTTAAAGTGCTAGTTGCAGAGAGTATCTTCCTCTGTCTTGTAGCGTTACAAGTTTTTAGGCCTTTATCTTGAAAAACGATCGTATCACGTATCGAGGGTTAGGTATTATCATAGGGCGTCAATTTTAAGGAAAGGGAGGTCGATTTAGTGGTCTTTGACTTGTGAAATGCCCTTGCTGTTGTTTGATGACGCTTTTCTAGTCAATGATCTTCAGTCTCTTGAAGCATTTTTGCATCTTTTGAAGCACCTTATGTCGTAATGGGCTGCTGCTTTTGTATGGTTGAAGTTGGAGTGGTGCTAATCTTCAATTCACCACTTCTACATTAATTCAGAAAGTTCCCTATATTTTTACTTATAGATATATTGATATCTGTTTATTGTTTTTATTAACGTATACTGTTCCTTTTTTTAAAAAAACTGCAGAGTGATGTGTTTCTAATCTGCTCAAATGCAATGGAATACAATGCCCCGGAGACAATATACCATAAACAGGTAATGCTTGTTGCTTCTTCGATTTCTGGCCTTTTCCCAAATGGTTGCAAAATTTTGTTCAACTAATTTTCGTTGGAGAAGGCATGTGCTATCCAAGAGTTGGCGAAAAGGAAGTTTGAAAAGTTAAGAATTGACACAGAACGAACAGAGAAAGATATCAACTCAGAACAGAAAACAAAATCCAACTGCTTGGCCAAGAAGCAAATAAAGAAGCCTGGAACCCGAGCTATGCAGGAGTGCATTGGTTCTGATTTCTCCTCTGGTGCAACACTTGCCAATGTTGGTGATATCCAGAATGGTTCTGTTCATAACCATACCGGTGGCTGTGAGCGGCCCAATAACACTGATGGGCTTTTAGAGGCCAACTCTTCCTTAATCGATACTATTCTTGACAAAGCAGAAGAACTATCATCAGGTATGATGCTTTGAATTTATGCATGCAATTGTGTGTGATTCTAATTGACTTAGAAGAACACTTGTAGTTTTTTGTGATGTTATGTTCCATGCTAGGAGTTGAGGATTTTAAGTTGTTATTCAACTTTTACAGGAATTGTTTTTCTGAAACATCTGGTTGACTCGGTGAATAACATCTCTGCCTGAAACAAGTCAACTAAACTTAGTTAATAGTAAAGCCTTTCACATCACAATCTTTCTTTGTGCCAGTATACTTTTGCCCCAAGAATGTGTAGTATTACTAGTGTACTTCAAATATAATGTTATTATGTCTTTGTATCTATAATTATTTTGAATGCTTTATCTTTAGGGAAGGATCTGCTGTCCAAACTTGGGAGAAAGTCATCTGGGTTTGATGAAAACCGTCGTACAACTTATAACTTGCCCAATCAACCAATGGTTGGATCAGAATCTATACTTTCAACTTTTGAATGTGAAGTCAAGCAGCTGGTTGCTGTATGTATCCATGAGGTTGAATTCTGTCATTGAGTACTTCTCTTTTCTGGTCTTAATCATTGCTTACAAAATTCTCTCCTCCCTTTTCAATCAGGTTGGACTTCATGCAGAATATTCCTATGCCAGGAGCTTAGCTCGTTTTGCTGCAACTCTTGGACCTGTTGCATGGAAAGTTGCCTCACAAAGGATTCAACAAGCACTGCCTCCTGGATGCAAGTTTGGTAGAGGTTGGGTAGGAGAATATGAGCCGCTTCCAACCCCAGTGTTAATGCCTCAAACCCGTGTTCAGAAAGATTCTACCTTGTTTGCAAAGAAACAATTTACTGCTGACACACCAAAAGATGATGAACCTCCAAGAACCCTTGAGGAGCGTCCTGCAAGAGGGCCTATTGAACGGAATCCATCATTCTCTCTACCAATCAATGTAACTGCATCACAGGGAAAAGCATCCTCCTTGACTTCTACCAATATAAGACCGAATTTGCCTTGTGATACCACTCAAAATCAGCAAAAGCTGCCACCTAGGAGTTCCAGTGAAATTCAGAATCAGGCTGCGAAGCAAGTTGAACTGAACCTAACCCCTTCAAACTATCAGCGTGATACTAATACGGTTGAGGGAAAACAGCTTCCAAGTAATTCGGCAATGGAAGCTATCAAGCTGAGGAAATTACCAAGGACAATGGGTCTTCCACAGTCTGTGCCTCCAAAACAGCAGGAGAAGAGAGTTTGGTCTGGGGGTTTGCCTAATGGAAATACTGGCAATTGCTTGAATAATAGGTTGATTAGTTTGTCTTCTGATATTGTTCAAACTCAAATGAGCCAAGGAGAGACAGATATTACTCATGGTCAAGCCCAAGGCCTTACTGACCCTATTGAAGCAATGAGGATCTCAACTGAAAAGGCTCCAAAACAACAGAAACCTTTGAATCAATCCTCAACAGATACTTCACCTGTTGTTCTGCCTACTACATCTGTAAGAAATGATGCTAACAATGCTGCAGTTGCTGCTGCCAGGGAGTGGATGTCTCTAGGTGCTGCAGGGCTTAAACCGCAGACTGAAAATTCGATGACACTCAAGAATCAAATATATGCTGAGTCCTTGTATAACCCTACTCGTCAGCTCCATGCTCAGCTTCCAATTCGTCAAGGTCAATTTCCTCTTCCTGCAGGGATGCAATTTCTCAACGAAAAGCACTGTTTTCCATTTCAAGCATTCATGAGACCGCCTATTCAGGCAGCAAATGAAGGACAGTTCCAAAATAGGCCCATGATCATGGGGAATGATCTGTCTGGATTCCAGATGCAATCTCCTCGGCAAGGGCAACCAAAGAAGAAACAAGAATCACGGCCTCCCGATTTGAACATTGGTTTCCAATGTCCAGGCTCTCCACCAAAACAGTCTTCAGGTATGATGGTTGATTCACAGCAGCCTGACCTGGCATTGCAACTCTGAATATTGGTGGATTGATATCATGACATGGATAGATGCAAAGCATGCAATATAATCGCAGCTTCAGTCAGGGGTTATGGTGTTCATTTCTTACATTCTAGTTAAATGTGAGAATGCTTATAACTTTTCCTGATATGGCATCGAGATCTGGTTTACTGGACTTGGTTTAAGGATATGAATGTTAGTCTTCAAGAGGGAGATTGCTGAGTTACTGCACTGGAGAGAAATCGTTTTTGCAGATTTGAGTAAATGGAATTACAAGAGGAGATTGGTGCCAAGATAGTTTAATAAAGCTTGAAGCTCACTTCGTTTTCTACCGAAAATTAATCACAGGAATTTAGATTTTTGGAGGATTCCAGCAAAATGACTACTAATCCTAGGACTGTAATGTCTGTTGATTTATATTCTGAATAAGAGTAATTATGCATCACGTCCAGTCAATGACTTGTACATTAGATGCATTGGGTTCAGGATTAGTTTCTTAGCTCTAGTTGTCTTCTGATTCCTGGTATTAAGTTGCATTCATAATTCTCCCCTTTACCAGTTCTCTTGTTATGTAAGATGTGGACCAGCCCTAGAACGTGAAGTTGTATACAGATTATGTCTGGTTCTGTGACGATTTGATTATATTACTAGCAGACGAAATATATAAATTGAAGAACAAGATTTGTGATTTGAGGGGGATTTGCGGATCTGACTTTCAATCTGAAATTGTGTTCTTCTCTCATGATTGCCATCAGAAAATCAAACTCTTTGTAACTGTTATAGGAATGTATCATACAATTTTCTCTTGGTTTTAGTCATCTTTTCATAGATATGAGCAATGAAATGCGCATGAAGTGATGGCACAACAATTATAAAATAGGATTTATTTGCTTTACTAAGTTTATATGTTTCTACCACTTGGACTGCTCTGGAGTAAGAGTGCATTTATCTCTCGCTAG
The DNA here is from genome assembly GCA_024678245.1 of Erythroxylum densum. NCBI lineage: Eukaryota > Viridiplantae > Streptophyta > Magnoliopsida > Malpighiales > Erythroxylaceae > Erythroxylum > Erythroxylum densum. The sequence continues at coordinate 26,292,082 of JANPWT010000005.1, forward strand.
TTCTGTTATTCCTTGGCTCTGCAGAACTGGGCAACAAAAGAAATCCTTAGTATGCAATAATCTGATCCAATTTTTTGGAAACATTTGATGGCACAATTGCCTGAATATAGATCAGCACAACGGAAAACATCAAAAACGATAGCTAAATACCAAGAACTTTGCTCATTGTCAGACCGGAAACTGACGCTGGTTCGCTCGTCTTTCGCTTTGTGTTCGATCTGACTTTTGACAACACAAACATCCCCTTCACATACGTATCTTTTGGAAACATGGGTTTCTGCGAAAAATGCCATTGCAGAACTTATAAAGCTGCTGGATTGCAGGCGAGAATTAATAACAAGTAGGGATTGATTGAAAGGTTTTGATCTTTAAAGAGATAAATAGGACATGGGTGCAAAAAAGGGTCGTTGTTGACTTTGACGACCTGGCATTGAACACACGGTTGGTGTCCGTATCGGGAATCATATAACTTTGAGATAGACGCGCGAACACAGTGATTTTGTTGAATTTTCTGTTGTTTGGTGTAAAGATTCTGATTTTCTAGATCATGAAAGCGGATGTCACTTTTGGGCAGAATGTTCGGCGACTGTTTTTACTTTTGTAATCTCCAACCAATGTGAGTTCTGTTCATTGTTTCAATAAACAATACAAATAAAAAACAATTAAGCCCCCATGAAAGAATGTTTAATCTCTTCGGAAACAATCTTGGCCAACCCAACATAGTTGATCTGTCACTTTCTGTTATTCTACAACTGAAAAACCAAACTCAGTTCTATACGCTAATGCATGTTTTATCGCTTTCATTGTTCATTCTCACGTTCCCTATTACAGACTTCGGGAATTCTTATTTTATGTGTGAGAGAGAGAGACAGGGTCACGTGATTTCCATTATTTATTAGCGATCTTAAGCCTTTTGTTTCCGGCCTGGTCCTAGGTTGCTTTCTTTACCATTTCCGGTAATAGGCAACCCTGGAATCAAGCCCTTCCGCTAGCTGTGTTCCAGCATAGGTGATGCTAGAAATGTCAAATTTATAACCTCGACACTTTGGTTAGAAATTCCCTAAGGACTTTTGAAAGGAACACGTCTTCAGTTCCCTCTATCATGTGCTACCTTATGCCAAAGTTATCCCAGCCATGTAAAACAACAAGGAAACCAAGAGTTTGGTTGAGAGTGGCCGTATATAGCCAGCACTCCCTTTACTGAAATGTATATCTCATAAAATTAGGTTGCACGTGTGCAAAGATGCATACTTACAAAAGTGCTATTAAACTATACAAGAAATATAATTACAATTAAGTAAAATTACCGATATCTCTTGATTCACATCCCCCCTGAAACTAATGTGGAGACAACATAAGTTTGCTTACAAGAAAATCATGTCGAGCCCGAGCGATTGACTTTGTAAACAGATCTACAAGTTGAAATTTAGAAGAGATGTGAGACAATGAAATGAGACCAGCATTAAGTTGTTCTCGAATATAATGACAATCAATTTCTATATGCTTTGAATATGAACCCCAAGATCTTTGAAGAGACCTTGTAACCAAACTATTTCACTGCATGTAGAAGACATTGCTTGATATTCGGCTTCGGTTGAAGATTTGGATGTTGTCGGTAGCTCTTTACATTTCCAAGAATAAGCGAATCACCAAGAAATATACATCAACCTATTGTAGACCATCTAATATCTAGACAACTGGCCCAATCAGCATCTACATAAGCACGAAGTTGAAGAGGAGAAGTAGAAGAAAAGAAAATCCCATTGGAAGTGGTACCTCTAAGGTATCTAATAATCCGATGAACCGCACTGAGATGGAGTTGGCAAGGTGAAAATACAAATTAGCTAACAACTTGAACAACATAAGAGATATCCGGTCTAGTTGTTGTAAGATAAATGAGACTATCAACTAACTGTCTACACAAACTAGGATCTGAAAGAGGAGTACCTGCATTTTTAGAATATTTCACATTGAGCTCCACAGGGGTGTCAACTACCTTAGCATCAGTGATATTAGCAAGCTGGTTTAAGTCTTGAATGTACTTTCTCTGATTGATAAAATAACCATGAGAAGAACTTTGAATTTCTAAACCAAGAAAGTAAGTGACAGGACCAAGATTCTTCATTTTAAAGGACTGATTTAGAAAGTTCTTCAACTGTTCAATTCCTGTCGTATCGTCACCAGTAATGAGGATGTCATCAACATAGAAAAGAAGAAATGTCATACCCCTTTTTTGAGACCCACTAAACAAAGAAGAGTCACAGCCACTTTGAATGAAATCTGCATTAACAATAACTTCACAAATCAATCAAACAAAGCTCGAGGATCTTGTTTCAAACCGTACAAAAACTTTTAATTTACACACAACATAACCATCAGAACAATAACCTGGAGGAGGTTTCATAAAAATTGTCTCTTTTAAGTAACCATGTTGAAACGCATTCTTTACATCCATTTGAAAGATCGGCCAATGACGAATAGCAGACAAAGCTAGAACAACTCTAACGGTAGTCATTCGAATTACAGGGGCAAAGGTTTCTTCATAATCAATACCATATTCTTGCTTGTATCCCTGAGCCACTAGTCGAACTTTGTATCTATTAGGACTTCTATCAAACTTCAATTTGACACTGTAGACCCATTTATTACCAATTTTTGTGGCATTTTTAGGAAGATGAGTCATTTCCCAAGTATTATTCTTAACTAGTGCTTATATTTCAGCATCCATAGCCTCTTGCCAACATGATTGAGAAGCAACTTCCTTCTAGGTTCTAGGGATTTGTGTTATCTCAAGAACAGTAGATAAAGAACTATATGGTGAATCAACAAAACGGGAAGGTGGATGAGAGTTTCGTGTAGAAAGACGAACAACATTTGTATCTACATCAGGACTAGGTAAAACATAAGAAGGTTCAAAAGAAACACTTACAGAAGGAGAAGAGGTACTAGGTGATGAACAATTACTTGAAGAAGGAGGAGAAGGTGTGCTAGATGAACCGTCAATATCTGGAGAAATAGAGGAGCCTGAAGTATAAAAGTCATGTAAAGTAAAAGTAGAAATATTGTTTGAATCCACAGAAGTAAAGTAAGGAACATATTAAAAGAAAAACAACATTTCTAGAAATTCTAATTCGGCGAAGGTTAGGATCATAACACAAAAATCCATTATGATTAGGACTATACCCCACAAATACACATTTTGCAACTTGACAAAAAAGCTTAGTACGCTCATGAGGAGGTAAATGAACAAAACACATACACCCAAATACATAGAGATTGGAGTAATATGGTGGATGTTTAAATAGGACCTCAAAAGGATAAGTTTGATTTAAGATCGGGGTAAGAAGACGATTTATGAGATAAATGGTTGTAGTAGCTGCCTCAACCCAAAAATTAGAAGGAACATGAGATTCACTTAAGAGGGTGGATGTGTCTATTTTTCCTCTCTGACACACCATTTTGTTATGGTGTGCCACGACACGAATATTGATATAAAATCTCATTTGACTATAAGTTTAGGAATAACCTGAACATTTGGTAAAGATAAGTTAGATGTGGGAGATAGAGATAATGAGAAATCCTTGTACCAATAATATCAAGCTCATTAGCACTAGCTGCAAGAATTTTCTTTATACCAATAAAAGGCTTAAAAGGCATATTTAAAGGATGGGTACCGATCATATGATTAGTTGTAACATCCCGTTACCGGTGTGACGGGTATGTCAGTAATTTGGATTGGGTTAGGATTGGGTACAGGCAAAAGTGGCTTTGCATACGCATTATAGTTTCGATAGTTAATGGTAAATGATTATTGATTATATAGATATATGTACATACATGTATGACAATTTCCGACTTGATTGTGAAATCAGAAATTGGTTATAATCGTTCAGATGTGAGTTGGATTGTGAAAATTGGATATCGAGTAAGTGTATAATTGGGTTTTGAATATGAAATTGGAATGAAATGGAATGTAGAGAAATGGAAATTGGAAATTTAGTATAGGGATGGGAATTTCCTAATTTTGTGAATTTATGGGAATTTTCTGAAAATTTTTAGAGTAATGGATCCGGACCGGAAAATTGGCTTAGTGACTGATTAATTGAATTCCGGGTCCGGGATTGAT
>JANPWT010000005.1:26326857-26338527 GCA_024678245.1 Erythroxylum densum
ATATTTATTAATAAATTATTAATTAAATAAAATAAAACATTTTAAAAATTAACTTTTTATCTAAAACTTAATATTTAATTAAATTATTTTTAATTACTACATCAAATATATTTAATAATTATTTATTTCTTTTGTTATAATAATAATAATAATAATTATTATTATTACTATGACCCTAATTATTATTAATATTATTTATATTATTAGTATGATATATTATTATTATTGGAGAAGAGAAGAGGAGAGGAGGAAAAGAAGAGGAGCAGAAGAAAAGAAGACTCAAAAGCTTTTGGAATTCAATTCATGCAACTTACAGCGTGAATTGAATTAATGAAAGAAGAAGGGTTTAAACCCATGCATGCATTGAATTCACTAACTTTCTTGTGTTACATACTTGAATTCAATTCAGCTCTTTCCAAACACCCTCTTAAAGATTTATACTTTCTAGTCTGTGATGCCCTAAAGAGGCCAAAGCTCGTAACTTTCTAACATCGGCACATGAATTTTTCATTTGAATCAAGTGGCAAATGCCTTTTGATTCCAAGCAACTTGCGGTGTTGTTGGGTCCTAGAATTGTAGGGAAAATGTCGCTCATCACTTTCTAAGGCCAAAGCTCATAACTTTCTAACATAGGCACATGATTTTTTCATTTGAATCGAGTGGCACATGCCTTTTGATTCCAAGCAACTTGCGGTGTTGTTGGGTCCTAGAATTGTAAGGAAAATGTCCCTAAAACAAGGTGGTTGATGTGTCGGCAAGGCAAGCTCACTAGCCTGTAAACCACAATTAGTACACCGCGTTAAGACAGAAAGGTTTGGTTTAAGGCTGTCGAGTAAGAATTTTATATTGTTTCATATTTAGAAATTGTACCATTTGGAGATAAAAAGATTGCACGAAGGTCGTTGAACTTGAAGTTGGTGTTGTTCATTTGTTTCCACGCAACTCCACCGCCGCTCCAGCTGCAATTCCAGACTTTGAAGATTACGAAACCCGAGTGGCAAAGAGGGCATTTCTAGTGAGAGGAACTGTTTTTGAGCGAAACATCAGCATTTAATCCCTTTTTGGTGGAAAAGCATCAATCTTTATACATATCCTTATGTGTCTATGAATGTATCTTGACAAAGTATACTTGTTTTGTGAATTTAGTCCTAAAGCTTCTTGATTTTCGTTCTCTTTCGATCTTTGTTAGAATTTGCATATTTTGAGGTCTAAAGAAATAAAATTTGAGCCAAAGGAGGCTTTTTTGGGATCTGGGCCGGGGTCAACTGAGTAGATTGACTCGGGATTTGAAATGGTTTCCCGTTCAAGTTAGATTATGGTTTGGTTGAGAGCCACAATGAGTTGGAAGAGTAGAGCTGTAGGAGAACCGGCTGCAAAGAGTGTGGTGTCAAAGAAATGGACCCTTCTTCTTTGTATAGGTTGCTTCTGTGCAGGGATGCTATTCTCTGATAGGTAATTTGTCTATCTTGTCGCTCTAGGTGGAATTCTTAATTGTCAACTTCATAGCTCTTCCTTCTCAACGTACTCTGCAGCTCAAATATGCATTGTTTTTTCTAATCATCTTTTTGGCAGTGATTTACGCTTTTAGTTTATATTTGTGGTTATTGATTTGTTTGGCATGTACCAATCAGCTTTGTGTGTTAAGTTCGGAACATTATTAGCTTTTCAAGATAATAATTGCAACTACATGTTCTGCACTTTAAGGGTCTTAACAAGTGTCAAAATAATCCATAAATTGGATCTCGAGCACTTTTTTGTTGTATATTAGAGCGTGTATCTTGTAGTTATGTCATGATTGGCGATGTCCTTCTCTTTTTCTCTCAATTTATGTTCTCTCCATTTTTATTGTAAGATTGATATGAAATTGACACTTATGCAACCACGATAGAAGTCAGATTTCCAGCTATTGCAACCAACTATACCCGAATTGGGTAGCAAGTTTTTTCCAGAAACAGATTCAGACTAGATTCTGCTTTGAAGGTGGTGGATATCCTACAAGCCATTATGAAGACGAAACATCAATCTCTTAAATATATTTCCTGCAAATGAGGAGCTACTATGAATTTGAAGATGAGTTCTTGTAGTTTGCATGTTGGACACCATGATGGACTTCAATGGTTCCAAAGGTTGAAAAACAGAGGCTCGGAAAACTTGATGTCCTTCTGTCCCTTAAAACCCAGTAGCTGGTTCTGATGTTCTAGATTTAACACTTTGCAAAGCTGGGAAGACCAACATTGCTTCGGTGCAGAAAACAGGCATAAGACATGGGGAAACACTGGGATTTGCAAATAAGCAGTAGATGAGACTTTTCTGTCAGCATCCCTTTTTCCAGAATAAACTCAGTTGGCCTCCTTAGATATTCTATGGTTTGTTTAAATTTGTTGCAGAAGCCAGTGCTTTGGCTTTTCTAAGCATTTGAATGGAAAGTAGATAAGCAGCCAAAACCCATTCCAACTCACCTTGCAACAGATGCCAAAAATTAATTCGTGTGCTTTGTTGAGGATAACACCTGAGAAATATGCTCTGCTGCGCAGTGTTGGGAGTTCAATAATTTCCCTCCCTTCTTGAAAAATGATGCTTATTACCTCATATAACTAGCCGTATCTTTTCAGCAATGGAATATTTGTTGCACAGTTCTTGTCTCCTATCTGGAGAATGGTCCTTAGAAGTTATTTTTGTGATTATTCACCTGTATTTCTTGAGGAAATACATATTTGTTTTATTGCTTCATTACATGTCCCTTATTGTAATTAAAGTTGACTTCACTGTATGTTGTACAGCTTGATGTGGAAACTTATTGTCCTTATTGTGGTAAGAGAAAACAATTTCCATAATGATCTGCTTTCTTGTCCCTTGCAATGGCCAGCTGATTTCAACGTCCAAGGGCATTTAGAAACTAGAAGAAACATGCTATGTGTGATCTTCTACGCCGTCAAAGAACTTTGATTATTTATGTGCTAATTAAAATATGTTGATCGCAGAATGTGGGCAGTGCCTGAAGTTATGGATATATCTAGGACACCAGAAAATGAACAAGAAAACCTGAAGTTAGTTTCAGAGGGGTGCCCCCCTGAAACTGTAAGTACCCACTTTAACTTCTGTGAGAACTTTGTGCTTGCTTGCCCAAGGAAATTTTCCATATGCTAATTCTGCGCATGCCTGTAAACTTTGGTGCCATCAGAAGGAAGGAAAACATAAATCCAAGGACATTATGGGGGAAGTTTCAAAAACGCATCATGCCATACAGTAAGCTACTATCAGTTTGTGTCTCTGTCAGTTTCTTTTAAACCAGTTGATGCTAATGTTTCACTCATACAACAGAACTCTAGACAAAACAATTTCAAATTTGGAGATGGAATTAGCTGCGGCAAGGGCGGCACAAGATTCCATCTTAAATGGTTCTCCAGTGTCAGATGATTTGAAAATGGCTGAATCGACTGGGAAAAGAAAGTACTTAATGATTGTAGGCATAAACACAGCCTTCAGCAGCCGAAAGCGAAGAGATTCGGTTCGTGCTACTTGGATGGCTCAAGGTTAGCGAATGTTATCTTTTGACAAGTTGGTTTTGAATGCATAATTCTTCTTGATAGCTGTATCAGTATAGTGATCCCTTTTCATTGTCTTCAAAAAACTAGGAGATAAGAGAAAGAAGCTTGAGGAAGAGAAGGGCATCATAATTCGCTTCGTGATAGGTCACAGGTGGAGAAGTTCTCTAAGTTCTGAGTAAAGTTTTGTTAAAAGTACATGTCAGAGAAAAAAATATATTCTGTTTTTTGAATTTGAATATATAAATGGGTTGTCCAAGGACTCTTTTTCTTCAAGCAATCAAATATCACAAATCAGAATGAAGAATGATTGAACAGGATATGGTCCTTATGCTTATTGATTTTGGTTGGTTGTTCAATCACTAGTGCTACAGCTGGTGGTATCCTTGATAGAGCAATTGAAGCAGAAGATCAGAAACATGGCGACCTTTTGAGGCTGGTAATGTTTCTTTATCCTAATTATATTGAGCCAAGATGGGTTTGACAATAAGTGTAAAGAAAACAATAAAACTCATGCTTTTATTTTTCCACAAAATCTATGTGAGCAGGAGCATGTTGAGGGTTACCTTGAATTGTCTGCAAAAACAAAGACATATTTTACCACTGCTGTTGCTTTATGGGATGCAGATTTCTATGTCAAAGTCGATGACGATGTGCATGTTAATATAGGTGAGTAGGTGTCTAGTCACTCTATTTACATCAAATTGTTTCTGCTCATCAAAACATTACTTTTTGAATGCTTAAGTGTATGTTGCGTCAAATGCTGTCTATCCAATTTCTTTCTTGGAAAGAAAATCCTAGTGAGAGAAGAGTTTATGCATAAAGTTGTATTTCTATGATCTTCATGAATTTGAATCCATGAAAGCGAGACTGAAACTGGACTTGTACATATCAATTAGCATAGAAGGATATTTCTCCCATCTTCTGGTCATCATCTACATGTCATGTGCCGGTAATGATAGTTTATATTTTGATATTTGGAACATGGATGTCTCATTTTGATCAACTTGTGAACGTAAAAGAGATGGTGCTTTTTGTGACTATGGTGAGTGATTCATGACATTACTTAATTGCATGCAAGGGGAACGCATTGGATACCAAAAATAACTCCAAATACATGTGCATAGTATATTTTAAGTTTTTGCTATTGCATTTTTACCTTCCCCTTTGATATTAAATATTGATATCTATTCTCTTTGAGAAATATTAAATATTGATATCTTGTTCCTAATGGAACCCATCAAACTTGTGTTTGCAGCAACACTTGGAGCAACTTTGGCTAGGCATCGCTCAAAAGCCAGGGTATACATTGGATGTATGAAATCCGGTCCAGTTCTTGCTCAAAAGTAAGACAAATGATCCTTTATACTTGCGCTTTCGGTTAAGTTCTTTGCTTGAGAATAAGGCCTTATTTTCCTTTCCTTGTGGTTTGCTTCTCAAATAGGGGAGTCAAGTACCATGAGCCTGAGTACTGGAAATTTGGGGAGGAGGGAAACAAGTATTTCCGCCATGCTACAGGGCAGTTATATGCCATCTCAAATGATTTAGCTACTTACATCTCAATCAACCAGTAAGTTTCAGTTTCTTTCATGGATTGGTAGGTAATCCTTTGTGCCATAGTTTGTCTCCCTTACCTTATTCCTCTTGGAATTCTATTTTTCCAGGCATGTGCTACATAAGTATGCAAATGAGGATGTCTCATTAGGATCATGGTTTATTGGACTGGATGTTGAGCATATTGATGACAGGAGAATGTGTTGTGGTACCCCACCTGGTAATTTCTTGAACAACATCCTTTCTTCGTGTACACGCTATCCATGTTAATGTTGGATCGTTTGTTGGCATAAGCTGAGCCAATCAAGATCTTATTCTAGTTTGTGGAATTTTCAGAGTCGAGTAATTTTCTTCGGATATGTTTGGTTAGAGAAGGATCCTAGTGCTTGTTACTGTTCTTGGATAGTGACAGTTTTTGCCACTTGCAATGATTATCAATTGATGATGAAAGTAGCCTGGTGTTCTTTCTATTGCAAATCATGCACTTCCAGCAGAAATGAGAACTTCAAATGCTGGAGCACCCTTTCCTTATCCACATAGTTATTTTTTGAGCTTAATGAAAAGGGTGGGAACCATAAATTACTTGGCTGTGCTAGCTTTGAATTTCTGCACAAACATGATCCAGATATAGCCATAAAAGTAAATCTCACTTATATGTTATCTTCATTATTATTACTGTTTCTTCCAAAAGAATGAGCTGTTTCTCACCTACTTATAACATACCGTTAGTTAGCTAGTAGGTGTAAAGTAAAACCTAGCCGTAGTAAAGTGGCATACATGACACAGGATTGAAAGGCAAAAAGTATGCTGATACTTAAAATTGCTTACCACAGATTGTGAGTGGAAGGCACAAGCAGGCAATATATGTCTTGCATCATTTGATTGGAGCTGTAGTGGGATTTGCAAGTCTGTTGAGAGGATAAAAGAGGTCCACCGGCGTTGCGGCGAAGGTGAAAATGCTTTGTGGAGTGCTGAGTTCTGACCAAATAGCTCATCTTCCAAACTCAGGAGGAATCAAGCGGATGACTTTCAATGGTGTGGGTACACTGGGAAATGTAAAGTAAGAGGGATGTAGGAGGGAGGGGTTCTAGCTACTGGGATTCTCCATTTTGAACAAGGAGAGGCTCCTAACAGCAATTACCATATAGAAGAGGACGTAATTTTTTATTCTTTATATGCTTGTTATGGCTAATGAAACTCCTGAATAAGCTCCAGATTATGGCTAGCAGATCTGCTCTTTGATTCACATAGTGGCTTCTTTGGTGATTCTTATCTTTTGTCATCATTGCTTTATATTCTCATCAGTGACCTATCTTTTGCTCGCTGAAGCATGCCAAAATGAAATGCATGCTTTATGCACCACCAACTTCTTTATTTCACTGGCTGTAACAGAACATAAACATGGTAGTTTCTTTGAAATTGTTGATGGTTTTTTTTTTTTTTGGTTAAGGTGTTCTTGATGTAAAATGCGAGCTTTGTTGATAGAACTTACTGTTGGTGCTAACAACTTCAAGTGAAATTTTTCAAAAAAAAAGAAAGAAAAAAAGAAAAAACTTGAAAAGTGAATGATTTTGGGAGCATGAGGCGTTATAAGAATTAACAACCACTAGGCTAAATATGTTTATGCACTAAAAAAATCAATTTTGAAGCTGTCCCAACAATGATCAAGCCGCTCAGAAAGTAAAAAAGATGAATGTGTGTAGTTGCTGTCAATTTCGTCACCATGACGCAAGGAAGTAATAAATTAGGAAAATGGCAACAAGACTGCAATTTGAAGTTCTCGACTATGTTTTGCAAAGCCAGAACCATACTTGAAAACAAGGCTCACCAAATTGACATCCACAAGTCGAAGCGGGAAAGTCATGTGGAATGATCATGTCAGGGTTTAGTAGATAATACTAAAGAATGAAACAGACGATAGCAGCATGACACCTCCACGGACAAAGTAAAGCCCCACATCCACTACGACTCGCTCTTTCCACTTCCAACCACTGACATCCATTTCACACTCTCACAAGCCTTTTCTTTTAAACCCAGATTTTAATTATACAGAACAAAGTTTATATTTAAACCCATCTGCCAGTTTCAGTTCAGTCATAACTCTTTTTTATTCCCGTATCTTATTCATAGTTCAAGTAGTTTTGATTTCTCGCAGACATGGCTCCAATGCTCAAGCTTGTAGATTGTTCACTTAGGCTCTCTGTGATTCCTCTTAGTGTTGCAACCATATGGTTAACTGTCACAAATCACCAGGATAATAGCAGCTATGGAGATTTAAAGTTCAGCGATCTTCTAGGGCTCAAGTAAGGCAAATCCGAGTCGTAATCGAGCATTATCCTCGCTCTACAGCTATGTCTGAATTATTTCCGTTCTTTTTCTTTTTCAGGTATATGGTCTGTATTAGTGCCATCGGTGCTGGTTATGCTTTTATCGCTTGTATCTCCGCATGGATCAGATGCTTAGTTTCTAAAGCATGGCTGTTCTTTATCTCAGACCAGGTTCTTCCTTTAAACCTCATGATTCCTGAGTGTCTGGAAACTTAAAAACATTTAACGGGATTCCTTTCTATTCCTATCTTTGTTCTGGTTTCTGAAATTCTGAATGAGATATTGTTGGCCTTGTTTCTCCCACTAAATTTGGGTTGTAAGAACATTATTCTCCTAGTTAATTATCAAATTTCCTAATCTACTAACATGCGCCGCCATTCGTATACTTACAAGAACTAGACTGCTGCTGCTCCTTGCCGCATAGTTGGTTTCTTTACTCATATCTATTAATCTTTTTCCTTGAGCAGATTTTAGCTTACTTAACTGTCACATCTGGGGCTGCAGTTTTGGAGATTGTATTCTTAGCTTACAATGGTGATAAGGAAGTGACATGGAGCGAAGCCTGTAGTTCTTACGGGAAGTTCTGCAACAGAATGAAGCTAGCTTTGCTTCTTCATGCCTTGGCTCTGTGCTGCTTTGTTGTTTTAGCAGTGATCTCAGCTTTCAGGGCTTTTAGCATCTTTGAGCCTCCTCCTGTTCCTTCCAAGGAACTGGAAGAAACCAGAGCATAGTGCCCACTCTCTTTATGTCTCACCATGGAACCTGCTGATCAGTCGCGAGTGATTTCATGTGACACAGCCTATATGATATACCTGGATATAATATAAACTTATGGATGTATAACTCCGGCATACCAAACTTGGATATCATCATGTATGGTTCTTCAACTTGGTCATATCACAATAAAGAGCACAGAAGCTTTGTTATTATGTTTTTTCTTCAGGTGGTTTTACTGAGAAGTTTGTTGGTTTCAGTAATGCACATTCTACGCTTGTGACTTTCTTTTTGCTAAATCTCATTAAATACTTGATCTTACATTGTAAACAACTTGATTATGTGTGACAATGTATTTAAACAGTACCTAATTCGGTAATTCGGTACTGCAATAACAATAATTCGGTAAAAATTTTGCTGATATGCGAGACCTGGGAGTCCAAATTACTATCTACCTTATCCATAGAAAAATAAAAGATGAATGTGATTTGTTTTAACTTTGTTGATCTTATTATTATTTTCATATTCTTATCAGATGCTTAATTATCAGTTGGAATGTAGTTATGCATCAGTTTAATGAAAATTTGACTTATTGGATATAGAATCCCAACCAACTCTATCGCACAACTTCTGGGGAACTTTATCTTAGAGACTGTTTGTTGAAAATTGAAAGACTAAAAGAGTTAAATGATAAGTAAACAACTAAAGAGACGACGTCGTAAGATGCAAACTCAGCCGCTGTAAACAATACCTATCCACAGGAAAGGTATGTTTTAGTTGACAAAGTTATCTATACTCATTGAATCTCTACTAATTATAAAAGCACTTGTCATCAAGTTCCAAAAGATACAAAGTTTGTTTGCTTTCTAAGGATTATATATTTGGTTTTAATACAGTCTCAGCTACTAAATCATGGGCAAAAAATCCTTCAAGTTGGAGCATCCTTTTGGTTCTCTCTCTCTCTCTCTCTGTGTTTACGTTCATAGATGCGTTTTGTTCATTCTTTTATCTTTCTCGTGTGGGAATATGGATTTTGTGATCTGGGTTTTTGCTAGCTTGTGGTTTTAACAAAGGATACTATAGTGGGTCAAACACAAGGTCATGCATGGATATGCATAGTTGGTTCTTTGATTATGCCTTTAATATTAATGTTATTTTCATTTATATATTTCTTATTCGATCTCTTTGTGTCGTCTGGAGCATATAGCAATGAAACATGAAGTCTTTTTTATCTACTATTTAGTCGAGGCTTAGTGTGTCAGATGAAGGTGTTTCATTGAAGGGTTGAAGTGCATAGTTCTTTCATCTTAGTGCATCCAGAGAAGCTTGATCCCTTGATTAAGGTGAAAGAGATTGGGCTCGGCTTCTGAGGATCCTTGCTGGTGGTGGCAATTGATAAGAATACGTAGCTCATATCAATTGGTCCGGAATAGGACTGGCATCGATTTTAGGATTTCGGTGCATAGAATCAGCATTATAGAATATTTGTTTTACTGTGATTATGGATTCATATGCATTCTAATCGAGTGACCAACAAGAATCTGCGCCAAGTACACGAGGCTAGATTGTTATGATTCTATTCCTCAAAGTTAGTAGTAGACAGCCCTCTTCTCTTCAACGTTGAATTAGTTTATATGTTAAAAGTATATATTGTCCTGTTAATGAAGCAAGGGATTTTGCTCTACCACTTGTAACTTAGTTTACTCATGGCCACCTCTTTGAAAAGATCTACTGATCTGTTCACTGCATATCGTTGTTTTATTTTCCATTTTATCTACTAACTTCTGATTTGTTCTCAATATACTTTTCTTGTTCCAGAAAAGAGGCAGGCGGAATTTGCCAGGATTACGCGGACTTATCCTGGAAAAATTCCGGTATAGGAAATCTTGTTAAAGTCAAAGATCTAGTTCGTTATTTTATTTGAGTTTGTGTGTGTTAAAACTTATTTTTATGTTAATCCATTTTCATTTTCCTCCTCTCTGAAGATTATCGTAGAAAAGGCTGCAAAAAGTGATGTACCAGATATTGATACACAGAGGTTAGTCTGTCAGTTTCTACTTGAAGTGCTATTGATTTGATTGAATGACTGGATGTATGCACTTAAATGGAAGCAAAGTTGTTTTCTGACTTTCTCATAAATCACATCAAATCCTTTGTACCATATAGCTTGTACCAATTCTGTGCCAAGTCATCCCAACCCTCTATTTATGTGAGACCCACATAAATAAAAGGTTGGGATGACTTGGCATAGAGTTGGTACAGGCTATGGGGTATAGAGGATCACATCCCCTCGTAAAGACCCTCTTTGCTTTTGTTTATGTGGGATCCCTTGCACCAGAAGCTGGTTAGATTGTGATTCTAATAAATATGTCAGATCAATGTAGTTTTGACTTCCTATGAAACTGAGGACGGCAAAACTGATATACCTTTGAGATTTTTAAAGAATTTGGGATGATTGTTCAATAATGAGTAGAATTGCATATAATATCAATGCACTTAAGGTGAAACTGAAAACAAGTTGTTGATTATATAAATGATATCTTGGAATGGAACTATAGGCATTCCATAAAGCTGTAGCTTTTCTTTTGTTATGAGTGCAGGTTTCTTGTTCTTGGCCAGCTGACTGTTGGGCAGCTTGTTTTCCTGATTCGTAAGAAGATAGAGCTCAGTGCTGAGAAGGCTATATTCATTTTCATCAATGATATTTTACCACCCACTTGTGAGGATAACAACAGATATAGTGTTATTAAGTAGTGTCAAATTTATTCATCGACTTTTGACATGGTGGTTTACTTTTCTTGTCACAGCTTCCATTATGGCTGCGCTTTATCAGGAGCACAAAGATGAAGACGGCTTCTTGTACGTCACATATAGCGGGGAGAACACATTTGGAGAGTCTTCAGTCTGAAAAGCTTGTAATAATTCTAATGGAAGATATTATCAAACTTATTTGAATTTGAATTTTTTTAATTTTGAGTAATTTTTGTGCATATAATAAAAAAAAAGAGAAGGTTCCGTTAGGTTAATTATATTTTTCTGTTACAATTTTTAATTTTTTTAAATAAAAATAAAATTATGTTTAATTGCAATATCAATATAGCTATCACTAATAATAATTATAAGAACTGCTTCACTGTACAATTTAACAGGCGTCATGTCAGGGTTTAACAATCACTACAGGAGGTTTCTGCTTTCTGCTTTCTGCTTTCTGACGTCTGGTTTTTTCGTGATATTGAATTTCGATACCGTACCGATTGGTATTGCCCAGTATGTATTGTTTAGATCTAGATTTAGTACTGAATTTTAAATTGAATTTTAAATTTTGATACGAGATTTTAATATTAGCAGTATCAGATCATTTTGGCTGTATCAATTAGTATTTAAAATACCGATCAAATATTAGTGGGTATCAAAAATATTAAAAATTTGAGAAATTCTTTTACAAAATTTTCAAAATCTTTCTCCCTCCTTCCCTCTTATCTCTCATTTTTCTTTTTTTTCAAAGTTTTTAAAATAATAATAAATATTTT
>JANPWT010000005.1:26344821-26356766 GCA_024678245.1 Erythroxylum densum
CTTTTTTACTAATACAAATCATTCGTTTTAAAATAATCAATGAATTACATATTTCCAATCATATTATACTGCAGGGGTATTTTCGTCATTAATATTGTTTTTATGTTTTGTCTACTGCAACTAAACACATTTTTTTCTTCGAGACGGAGACAGTTTTTTTGTTCTGTTCATCACAATCAAACACCTCACTGTCTTCAATTTTGTTTTGTTCTGTCTCTAAATTTTCGTCTTGTTCCGTCTCTATATATTGAAGACAGTAGCCAAACGCAAGGTTAGGGATGGGAAGTAGGAAGCACCGATATTGAAATAGAAAACCAATAGGCAGAGGCCACGCAGGATAAAAGCAAGAGGAGGTGGACGCAAAAGCACAAAACCCTGATTTAGAGAAAACGATGGGGTGCATGGGTTAGCATCTGGAAGATAAATACTATTGGCACATGCGACATTGACACTCGCTATAGAAAATGCTCTAACATATACTATATATGAGCCAGATACTCCCCACACCTTTTTATTCTTTTTATTATAATTTTATCCTTAATTTTAATTAAACTAATTTAATTGAGATTAAATTGGTTTAAATTCTTAATAAAAATTAAAAAGTGCATTTATAAATTTTTGAAAATTGTTTTCAAAGGATTATCATTATTAGGAATATTTCAGAATTTAGTTTAATTTTTTAAGAAGTTGATTTATTAAATTAAATTAGTTGTCAAATTAATAAATAGAATCAAGCAAAGGTTTTAAAGGTTTTCTTTCATAATTACATTATGTTAGAAATTATTAATATAATGAGACTATATTATTTTGATGAGACAATTTTTTTAAAATTCAAATTTCTCAATTAAATATTAAGTACACATTAAGAATATGATAGTTGCCTTTCATCACTTAAGAATAAAATCATAGTTCTGGTTATTAGAAGGCATATTGAGCAAATTCAAGACCCCTTTAACTCAAATATGTTTTATCATAAATTAATAGGTCCTACTTAACTAAATTTGTATGATTTGGATGGACAAACTTATGATTAAATGAATTTAGAGATAGAGTTAGGAATAATATATAAGATATAATTGGGCAAAGAGTTGTTATCTAACAGTTCTACAAAACACATAAGATTTGATTGATAAAGTTGTTATCTACCTGATTTAAATTTTGTTAGTTTGTGAAACAAACTTAAGATCAATTATTTTGAATGTGTAATAATTTCTTCATTTAATAGTGACTGCTATTATGTTGAATAAAATAGTAAGAGTAATTAAATATTTATTAAATTCCTTATTTTATTTGATTTTATGGTATAAACTAATGCTTTCTCCTTTATGTCTTTCAACTGTCAAAAGAAGATGACTATCAATCTGACATCGAGGAGCATCATAGATGCTAATAAGGTAACTGGACCCTATTTTTCAAACTAGTTTCGCAACTTAAGAATTGTTCTCAGGCAAGAAAAGAAGTTGTATGTTCTTGATAGAACTTATTTCAAATGTGAATGATGAGTTTTGTGAGAGATATTAGCATTATATTGATGACATTGTACAAGCTCCATACGTGATGTTGGCTAATATGTGTTTGAAGCTTTAAACACAACATAAGAACATAGATGCTGATATTATAATTTTACATCTCAAGGCATTATTTGGTGCACAAAGCAGGGTCGAGAGGTATTAGTTCTCCAAAGCATTATTTAAATGCAAGATGGTAGAAGGATCTTTAATGGAGCTACACGTGATGAAGATGATTGGTTATATTGAGAAATTTTGCCAATTAGGTTTGTCATGGACCATGAGGAGCATTGATATGGTGCTATAGTCTTTTTGTTTGAGCTTTTCATAGTTTTTTATGGACTTTCATATGAATCAAAAGGATGTGTCATTGCTTGAATTATTGAATATGCTCAAGATTGCAAAAGGGATGCCTTAAGAAGGAAATGAATTTTGTTCTTGTTGTGGATTATTCCAAGAGCAAGAAAAAAAGGGCCCTGAGAAGAATAATAACAAGAAATATAAGGCTTCTACTAAAGTAGTAAAGGTAAAAGGTGGTGTCAAGAAGAAGAGCAATGACAAGGGAACATATTTTCACTATGTATTTGAAGGACGTTGGAAGAGGAACTGCCTAACTTATCTTGCTTCTCTTAAAGATAAGATGTTTAAGGGAGTTGTTTCTTTAAGTATGTTTATGATTGAGAACAAATTTTCCACTTATGTTCCATATTCTTTGGCATTAGATGCTGGAGATGGTTCTCTTATTTATAATAACATGTAGACTTTAACAAAGAGTAGAATTTTTAGGAAAGATGAAGTAGACCTATAAGTTGGCAATGAAGTGGGAGTTGCTGCATTAGCTATTGGAACTTATAGTATAGCTTTGTCTTTTGGCCTTAAACTAAAAATAAATAATTTTTATTATGCTCTAATTGTTACTAGAAACATCATTTTTATTTCTCATTTAGATTTAAATGAATTTGTCTTTATTATTAAGAATAAAAGTTGTTCTTTTTACAAAGATGATGTTTATTATAGATTTGAATTACTTATCAATGGTTTGTAGAATTAGATCTTGAGAGATTAATCCCTAATATAAATAGAAAGAAAAGAAAGTTAAGTGACTAAAATCCATCTTATTTTTGACATTATAGGTTAGAAAATATCAACAAAACTAAAATCACAAAGTTACATAAAGAAGATATTTGGATCCTTTTAATTATAAATAATTTGAAACTTGTAAATCTTGTTTGTTAAGAAAGATGACCAAACTACCTTTTAGTAGAAAAGGAGAACGTGCCAGTGAGTTACTAGAGTGTATACATTCAATTGTGAAAACGATCTAGAAGGGGGTTTGAATAGATCTTTGAAACTTTTTCGCAAAATTCTGTTTTTGCAGAGAGTTAATACACACAAAACAAATTGAAATGTAAAAATGTAAAAGAGAAGGGAAGAGAGGCAAACACTGTTTTTATAGAGGTTCGATGCTAAGACCTATGTCCTCTACCTAAGCTCCCACTTAGGATTTTGGCAAAACTCTTTACTACACACTTTTTAGTTTAGTGTGAACTCTTCAACACAACTTGACTTCCGGCTCAAGCTACACCTTACAAATGATTTGTTTTCCCAGCACAAATCCTACCTTCAAAGTGATTCTCCACTAATCACTCAACTCACAATGACAGTAATAGAAATTGAAGTTGTAAAGCTCAGGACAGCTGAGTACAATTTGGAACAAACTAAGAGCAAATTGATGATAAATTGGAACTATAGTAGTATGCTTTGCTTTGGACTTGTGTATACGATCCTTTGAAGTTTCCTCAATTTGTTTGCAGGCTTCAAGTTGTTTCTAGACATTGTAGAACTCTTCTAGCCATTGTAGAATGCTCTTAGCTGTTGTATGAAGATTTTTATCCCGTTTGAAATCAATTGACACAGTCAATTATGTTCAGCTGCAACTGATAGTCGAGTAGTAATAGTCGACAAATATATTATAGTCAACTTGTCTTCAAGGAATAGTCGACTAGTACTAACGTTTTTGTGAAAATTTCATCTCCGCTCTTCGAATAGTCGACTAATATGATGATAGTCGACTAGTCCATTTATCCAACTTACAGGTCTGTTGTTAATAGTCGACTTACAACGTGCTGGTCGACTTGTCTCAAGCTCCAACTTACAGATCTGATTATTATTAGTCAACTTGCAATATGATGGTCGACTAGTACTGGTTCCAACTGACAGATCTCACATAATCTTCAATCTTTGTTTGTTGAGATGCTGATTTGAATTCTTCATACACGATCTTATCTCTGATACTTATTATTGCAATCTTGATTTAAATTTCATCTAATTTGGATAGTCAACATGTTGCATCATAATTCAACAAGTGTACCACCATTTAATCCAAATACCTGAAATTATTTGTTAACCAATTCTATAAATTTTATTATTATCAAGAACATAGAAGGATTTTATTTGTCAACCTCCATTGGTCCAACAGATGGCCACTATGAATTCCTAGTAATGCCATTCAGATTGACCAATGCGCTAACTATGTTTCAGTCTCCAATGAAAGACATTTTCATACATTTCCTTATGAGGTTTGTTCTGTTTTTTTTTAGCATTCTAGTATATAGTGTTGATTGGGATAGTCATCTTTTGCACTTAACAAGTGTCTTGGAGGTATTAAAAAGGCATCAGTTTGTGTTTAGCAAGCAGAAATGCAGTTTTACAAGGCAAACAATGGAATATTTGGGTCATGTTATTTTTGAAAAAGACGTAGTAGTTGATCCAGCCAATGTTTTAAATGTTGTTAAATGGCCTATTCCTCGAAATGTTAAAGGGGTGTGAGGATTCCTTGGGTTGAGCAGATATTACCAGAAATTCATTTTGATCTATGCTAAAGTAGCAAAACCTCTCACTGAACTAACAAAGAAAGAAGGGTTTCATTGGAACTCAACAACTTTAGAGTCCTTTGAGACATTAAAAAAGGCTTTGATTACTTCTTCGGTATTAGCTCTACCAAAATTTTTCCAATCTTTTAAAGTTGAATGTGATGCTTCAGGCAAGGGGGTAGGTGCAGTTTTGATGCAAAATAGGAGATCAATAGCATACTTTAGTAAAGGTTTTTCAAAGGAAAATCTTTCTAAATCGGCTTGTGAGAAGGAACTAATGGCATTGGTGTTGGCAGTGCATCATTGGCGCCCCTATTTGTTGGGCAGATCATTTGTGGTGTATTCAAACCAGTAAAGCCTTCTCCATTTATTGCAACAAAGGGTGTCTACTATAGATCAACAATGTTGGATGGCTAAGCTTTGGGTTATAATTTTGAGGTCATGTACAAACTGAGTCTAGAAAATAAAGTTATTGATGCGTTGTCACAGGTATATAAAGAAGAAGAGTTGAAAAACATCATTTTTTACCCATTATAGGCTCATAGTCTAATCCTCCAGAAGGAGGTGCACCAAGATCCTATTTTGAGTGGCATTATAAAGGATCTGTAGCAGGATCCAACCTCTAGAATCGGGATTTTTATGGCACCAAGTTGTTCTTTTATATAAGGGAAGGTTGGTGATTTCAACTCAATCCACTTCTATTTCATTAGTCCTAAAAGTGTTTCACTCTTCCCCTATTAGAGGCCATTCAGGTTTTCTACACACCTATAGGAGAATTGCAAGCAATCTTTATTGGATCGGTATGAAGAAGTCCATTCAAGACTTTGTCAATTCTTGTGATACATGTCAAAGGCAGAAATATGCTGCCACATCTCTTGGGGGTCTACTACAATCTTTGTCGATTGCCAACCAAATGTGGGAAGATATCTCAATGGACTTCATCACGAAACTTCCTAGATCTAAGGTGTATAAAGCAGTACTGGTCATGGTGGATACGCTATCTAAATATAGCCATTTTATTCTATTGAAGCACCCTTATACTGCTAAAAGTGTGGCTTAGGTGTTTGTTAAAGAAGTAGTATGCCTACATGGAGTGCCACAATCGATCATAAGTGATTGTGATCTTTTGTTTGTTAGTTATTTCTGGAGGGAGTTGTTTCGGCTGCAGGGTACTATGCTTAAGATGAGCTCCTCTTATCATTCAAAAACGAATGGACAAGCCAAAGTTCTCAATAAGTGTTTAGAATCTTATTTGAGATGTTTTGCTTTTGAACAACCTAGCCATTGATCCTATTGGATTTCATGGGCAAAACTATGGTACAATACCACTTTCCATATGTCTATGGGTTCAACTTCCTTTGAAGTGGTTTATGCTAGGAAACTCCCAACCTTAGTTCGGCATTAACAGCGAGAAACTAAAGTGGAGGCAGTGGCTAGAGAGTTAATCGACAGAGATGAGGCGTTGCATCAGCTTAAATACAATTTGAATAAGGCACAAGACCAGATGAAAAAGTATGCTGATAGAAAAAGAATTCCGTCGTCTTTCCAAGTGAGAGATTGGATATTTCTTAAGCTTCATCCCCACAAATAGCTAACAGTGGCCCGACGTATTAATCAAAAGCTAGCGGCAAAATACTTTGGGTCTTTTCAAATTCTAGACAAATGTGGAGTAGTCTCATATAAGCTCAAACTACCCTAACATTCTAGAGTTCATCTGGTGTTTCATGTGTCTCAACTAAAGAGGGTTGTAGGAAGCTACACTGTCGAGACAACTTTGCCTAAAGGAATGGAGGTGGAGTTGGATGAGGTCGTCGAACCTGAAAGTGTCCTAGCTAGCCGAGTAATTACTAAGGAGGGAGACTCCACATGCCAATGGTTAGTTAAATGGAAGGGCAAGCGAATGTAGAATGCTACATGGGAGAATGAATTTGTTCTTCGCAATCAATTTCCTCAATGCAGCCTTGTAGACAAGGCTGCTCTTCTAGAGGGAAGCAATAATAGCACTAATGTCGAGGGTATTTTAGGCAGAGGAGAGAATAACAGAAACATAAATAAGCCTAGGATATGGAGAGTACACTCAAGGAGAAAGAAAGAGGGGCTGAGAGGAATGAGTGAGTTAGTTAGTTAGGGGCTTAGTTTGCATAAGGGCAGGGGTATAACATAATGGCCTCAGTAGGTAATTTTGAGGCAAAAGGGGGAGAGGAGAGAAGAAGAAAGGATGAAAGAGAGAGACATTACAGACAAAAAATTATCCTTCTTTTTTAGGAGCATTTCAACTCTGTGAGGAGTATTCAGCGGAATCACCCTTGTAATAGCAGTAGAGTGCCTTTCATATATTCAATAATACATACTGTCACTAGTTTATAAAGCCAGAGTTCATATATTCAATAATATACACTATCTCTAGTTTATAAAGCTAGAGTTCTTACATATCTGGTGGACAAATTGTGCAGAACTGAAGGCTCATACAAGTAATGCAACGTAGTCATGTTATTAACGCCACCAACCGGGCTTCAGCATCTCCCATAACAAATGTTGTTACCTGCAATCAGGGCCGTTCCTATAGTTTTATAGGCCCGGGGCGAAATTAAAAAAAAGGACCCCAATAAATTGACAATATATTTAAATTTACATATTAAAAATAAAAAATAAAGATTAAAAATATATTAAAAAATTAGAAACTTTACCTTTAAATTATACTCAGAACACAGAAGACAGAATCATAAAATTTTTTGCTGCTAATTTTTGAGTTCGAGTACTTTAAATGCATATATTAATGAAAATAAAGAAATTAGAAGGTAAAAGTATACTTAAATATTTCAGGGCTATTTATAAGCATGAGGACCACAAACTTACCTTTACTTCAAAAAAAGAAATGTTATAACGTTAGGTTATAACGTTAAAGTCATTTAATGACTTTAACGTTAAAGATGACTATAACGTTAAAGTCATTAAAGTCATTAAATCACTTTAACGTTATAGTGTTGTAAATTGTTCAAGTGACGCAAGCTAACGTTAAAGTCATTAAATCACTTTAACGTTATAGTGTTGTAAATTGTTCAAGTGACGCAAGCTAACGTTAAAGTCATTAGTTGCGTCACTCTTAGAGTTTAGAGAGGGGCCTTTGAAATGGGGCCTCCTCTCATAAATGACATTAACGTTATAGTGTTATTAACATTAAAGTCATTACTCATCAGCTAACCTGGGAAGGTGTAAACAAAAAAAAAAAGTCATTAGCTAACGTTAGTTTAGAGAGGGGGCCTTGGGGGCCCCTCTCATAGTGGGCCCTGGGCGGGTGCCCCGCTGGCCCCTGCCCAGGGCTGGCTCTGAATGCAGTAAGAATTTGATCAACATTATATCCAACCGTAACTCAATCTGCAGAACTTTGTATAACCATCTAATAGGTCATGATTTACAACCCAAGCCAGATTTTTTTCCACAAAATCTGCAATTAGCTAAACTTGACAGATATGCTATAAAACACGATACTTGCAAGTAGACCAGATTAGTAAATTTCTTTAAAAGCTTCATTTCTATAGTGTTAAAGTTCATTAAAAGCACTAAGATTACCCATTCCTTATAATGCCAAGGTGAAGAAAATAATTAATGCAGATGATTGGAGTTACAAATCAAGAGGCTTGTCCATCATTGAGGCTAATCTTCCTATTTATAAGCTGATAAGTAGAAATTATAGCATATTTTACACCCCTATTTGATATTATTTTAAACCATTTACATGACACATTTGGACAAAAAATGTTAAATAATACCTAAGTCGTTTAATTCCATTCTAAAATGAGTTTAAATATTACTAAATATTTTCTTATAGGCTGGTTGGACTTAAAGAAAAGAGTTTAAAAGAAAATCTGGTGTAAAAGGAAGTCCAGTCCATAATTTAGCCCACTAGAATAAGCAGACAACCCATAAGTAGCAACCAGAATATGTCAAAACCTAGCACCAAAAGGGAGTACAAAGTAGCAGAAATAAGAGGAAAATCAACCCACCAAATCGCAACAGTATAGGAAAAGAGCAAAAATGTAGTAGCCAAAACAAAATTGAAAACGTAGAGGAAAAGAAGAAAGTAGTGTCGGATGGGAGAAGGAGTCGCATCCACCCGACGTCTTTATGTATCTCTATCAAATCTCTTCAAAATAGAAGAGATAAGTAGAAATGCATAGAGAATCTATTAATGTGCGAGGCTAGGAATCATTTGTAGGCTATAAAAACACGGCAGCTTGGGAGGAGAAAACAAGTAGTCCATGCAAAAGTGAGATTTCAAAGAGGATTTTTCATCTAGCAAAGGCGATTGAGCAAATAGCTAGCGTCAGAAGGTGTGAGAGTGTTTAGAAAGCCACAAACTACTAAGATTGAGCTGGTTCGTGACTAGTGGAGGAAGAAATTCTAGATCTTTAAGGACGTTCTGAGGTTTGTGAAGGCAGAAAAAATTGAATGAGTTTCCTTAAGCTTATCGACTCTTCGTTTATGATTTCCTATGCTTAGTTGATTTTGATTGTTAAATTTAGTTTAAAGATGCACTTTGAATATTTGGATTATTAATGTTTTGAATTAATTGACTTATTACCAAGTTGCTTTAATACTTATACAATGTATGAATTCTTTGATTTTTGATTCATGTTCTTTATATGATTGGAGACTTCCTTAATTATGTGAATATGATACTTAAATCATTAATTCATAATGCATAGTATGAGTTGGAATTTATTTGTTCTTCGATTAAATTATCAATGGTTGGATGTATCTCTTAGTTTATAATGCGCTTTGACTTGGGATTGAGCTGGTTCGATTTGAGAAATTGAAAGGAGACAAGTAGGAGCTAGCTGGTTAGTTTTCTACTCTTAACCTGTTAAATAACTCAAATGATCTAAGAAAATCAAATTGCATGGCTAAATTGAAATTAAAACACTGTTTGTCAACTAGTACATATTAAATTAAGTTAGAATAAATTTAGAAGTTGTTTATTTATTTTGATTATATTTAATTCAAAATTCATAAATTATCAAAGGAACCAATACCGTTTCGTATCGGCCAAAAAATGGAACGATATTTGTTCCATCGGTATCGGTGTTTCATATTGGTCAGTACCGGTGTTTTTCGTTTGATGCCGATCAGTACGTACAATACCAGGACATACCGGTCGGTATTAAAAAATTCAAAAAATTTAAGGACCAATTTGCAAAATTTTAAAAATTTATCTAAAAAATCTAAACCTAAACTAAACCCCCCTCCCCCCTCTGCTCTGCATCCTCGCTCTCGCCTCTCAATCTCTCCTCCTTGCTTTTGTTCTCTCTCTCTCTCTCTCTCTCACCACCACCGCCGGTCTTCTCCACTCTCTCGAACCTTCTTCTACCTTCCTTCTCAATTTTTCTGTCTCTCTCTCATCGAGTCTCACATCTTCACTCACCACCATCGTTGATCTCTCTCTCTCATTCTCCTCTTCATCTTTGACAATATTGGTGATTGGTCCCTCTCTGGCGGTGTTACTCCTTCCCTCATCATCCTCGGCTCCTCCCTTGGCGTCCCCCGAAGACATCACTGTCTTCTACCTTCCTCTATGGGGACCATCGCACCACGTCATCGCCAGTCGCCACTGAACTTTTGAAGGAGGAGAGAAGGTCGCAGCTCGGGCCCATCTACACCGGACACCTCTGACCTGTCACCCAACCTAAAGACCCGAAGACTCAACCCGAAGACCTGAAGCAAGTGAGTTATTTTTGGGTTTGTTTTTTCTGTTTTTGAATTTTTCCTACTTAATTTCATTTTTTATTGTGTTGGATTGGAATTGGATGATGGATTTGTGAATTGGTTGGATGATGGATATGTAAATTGGTTGGACGTTGGAAATTGGTTTTCTGATGTGCAATTTCGTGTATTTGAATTGGTTGGATATTGGAATTGAATTGTTGAATAATCACGGTTTGCTTTGTCATTTGTGATCTGAATATTGGAAATAAAATTATGAATGTCACGGTGATGACTAATGAATGAGTTGTTCGGTTGTTCTGTTTGGTTATAAAGAATAAAGACTGGTTTAAGTTTATCATAAATTTATGATTTGTTTTTGGACGAATGAAAATTATGAAATGCACGACCTTATTGAATATTGATTCTGAAACTTGAAAGTTGAAGCTGGAAATAACTTAAATTTAAAACAAACATAAACCGATAATATTAAAGTTATTAAAGTTGTAAAATTGTGAAAACTTAAATCATTAATTGACAATTAATGTTGTAAGTTTTTAACTTGTAAGTTGTAAATCAAAAATTTTATTTTATTTTTAATATTTGGTTATTGACTTAAGGTCAAAAATTAGTTGAGTAAAAATTTATACAATTGGAATTAATAATAATTCAGTTGTAGTTAATGATAGTATTTGCGTATTTGGGTATTAGTTTTGAGTAAATAATTAATTGAGTATAAAATATGTTAAACTTGAATTACTTGGTAATATATATGTG
This sequence comes from Erythroxylum densum, assembly GCA_024678245.1. Taxonomy (NCBI): domain Eukaryota; kingdom Viridiplantae; phylum Streptophyta; class Magnoliopsida; order Malpighiales; family Erythroxylaceae; genus Erythroxylum; species Erythroxylum densum. Next base: position 26,355,680 of record JANPWT010000005.1, read on the forward strand.
TGGGCAGGGTATCATAAATATTTATAATAGATAATCAGTAAAAATAATGATGTAATAAATGTATCCCAAAAAGATCTTTTTTGTTTTCAAATTGTGAATATATTGTTATTGTAGGTTCCAATCATTTATACTTAGACTAATTAATAAAAATTAAAAATTGTAAAAGTAACTTATATATTTAAGAACGAAATATAGAATGGTGTATATAATATTATGATTTGTTAGAACTGAAAAGAAGATTTAAATCTTTAAATAAGAAAAAAACATTTCCAAAGAAGTTATATCCTTCAACTTGATCGGTTGACCGTCATATTATGAATATATCTTCCAGCTTGATCATCGTGTTATGAATAGATGTGTATGAATAATTGTATAAGATATGTCATTTATTATTTGACAATTATGTAAATCATGTCATATCCTTCAACTTGATCCTCATGTTTGAAACTTTGAACTGAAATTGTTGGAAATGAAAATTGTTTGTGTATGATTTGTGGATGTTGGAAATGGAAATTGTTTATATATGATTTGTGGATGTTGGAAATGGAAATTGTTTTATGAATGTATTGTGATTATTGGAAATGGAAATGGAAATTGTTGAAAATTGTTGGAAATGGAAATGAAATTATTTATGATTTGTGGATGTTGAAAATGGAAATTGTTTATGTATGATTTGTGGATGTTGGAAATGAAAATTATTTTATAAATGTATTGTGATTATTAAAAATGGAAATGAAAATTGTTGAAAATTGTTGGAAATGAGAATGAAATTAAGTATGATTTGTGGATGTTGGAATGAAAATTGTTTATGTATGATTTGTGGATGTTGAAAATGGAAATTGTTTTATGAATATATTGTGATTATTGGAAATAAAAATGAAAATTGTTGAAAATGGAAATGAAATTATGTATGATTTGTAGATGTTGGAAATGGAAATTGTTGAAAATTATTAGAAATAGAAAATTTTTATGCATGTTTTGTGATTATTAGAAATGAAAATTGTTTTATGAATGTTTTGTAATTAATAAAAATAGAAATTGTTGAAAATTGCTAGGAGTGGAAATTGTTTATATATCATTTGTGGAT
>JANPWT010000005.1:26385034-26406740 GCA_024678245.1 Erythroxylum densum
AATTTTCTTTAATCTTTAAAATTCTCGAAAAAAATTCTTTATAGTTTTTAGTTCTCAAGGTCCATAATGATAAGTACCCTGTTGAAAGTTCTTAGCAAGTATTTCAATCATAATTTGTAAAGATACAAAAAACTATTTTGAAGCGTCTTCCGTTACATCTTCCCCTGCATTTCCTTCATTCAATTCATCTACATCAAAAATCTTAAACTGTATCACCTTACACTTATGTCTGTATGTACTTTTCACCACGCCAAAAATACACCAACACCTTTCAATGCATTCTTGTAAATGCCAATTAATAAGACTACAAATAATCTTTTAATTCATTTATTTCCTCCAATAATCTTATTATTATCCCCTTTCTTGCTACCAAAATTGTAAGTTCCTTATAAAATTGAAGTAGCATCGAGAAATTAATTCGTGCTTTTTTACTAGATCGATCATAAGCTTATTGCAAATTCTTATGACTAAGAAACTTAACAAAGTACTCAATTTCCTTCTAAGTTTAATTAGAAATAAACTAACTAAATGGGGATCATGCGTCACCAAATTATGTGACAAAAGATCAAATTATGGGAGATGTATGCTACAAACACACATATAAGTAAGCCTTTTGTAAGTGGATCTACTCTATGCTTTAACTGTAGGCGTGTACTCAATAATAATGAGGGATTCAACAACTTTCTTTTTCACAAAATAGTACTTTAAATCAATATGTTTTGAGTGAAAAGTACTTTTAGTGTTCTTAAAGAAAGTTACAACTGTAGAATTATTACAACACAATTTTTGCAGACTCAAAATAGAGTCTACAATACCTAATGTAGAAATAAAATTTCGTAAATATATTGCTTGACAAGCTGTCTCATAGCACGCATATACTCTGCCTTTATTGTAGAGGACAATGAGAGTGTCTGCGTGACACTTTTCTATGATACAACTCCTTCAGCTATCATAAAGATGTAGTTTGAAATAAATTTGTTATCATCCACACATTCTGCATAATCAACATCACTGAACCCAACTATATCAAGAGTGTTAATTTGCCGATAAGTCAACATATGATCCTTGGTATTTTAAAGATATCTCATGACTTTCTGAGCCGCTTTCCAATGGCTACGTCTAGGATCACACAAGTACCTACTCAACACGCTTACAATAAAAGCAATATCAAGGCGTGTGCATACTTAAGCATACATCAGGCTGCGTACAAGTGACGCATAAGGAACAATTTTCATTTCATTTATCTCTTTCTTATTTTGTGGACATTGAGCCTTTGAAAAATTGTCACCTTTTATTATGGGTGTCTTTCCAGGAGAACAAGAATGCATATTGAATCTTTTCAAGATCTGATCAATGCAAGTCTTTTGAGACAATCGAAGAATCTCATTTGCTCTATCTAGGAGAATTTAAATTCCAAGTGCATAAGAGGCCTCACCAAGATCCTTCATATCAAAATGACTAAATAACATTTATTCTATCTCAAATAATAGATCAGTATCATTAGAAGCAAGTAGAATGTCATCAACATACAGTACTAAAAAAATGAAAATGCTTTTACTAAACTCATAAATATACATTGATCAACTACATCCTCCTTGAAGCCATTTGCAGTGGCAACCATATCAAACTTAAACCAACTAGTTGGGTCATATAAATATCTTCATACAGATCTCTATTCAAGAAGGCGGTCCTCACATTCATTTGATTGAGTTCCAAGTCAAAATGAGCAAATATAGCCATGATGATTCGTAGTGAATCTTTGGTAGAAACTGGGTGAGAAGGTTTTTTTAAAAGCAATCCCTTCTCTCTGGCTATACTCTTTAGCCACAAGTCTAGCTTTATACATTTCTACTTGTCCACTTGAGTTATGTTTGATTTTGTAAACCCACTTGCACCCAATAGGTTTGCAACCTTTAGGTAGTTCAAACAATCCCAAACTCCATTTCGTGGCATGGAAACTCCATTTCGTGGCATGGAATTCAACTCATCTTCCAATGCATTCAACCATAACGCAAATTTAGGACTATTTATGGCTTCTTGAAAACTGACTGATTTAGTATTATCTCTCACATCGAAATCATGTTCTTGCAAATAGACAATATAGTCATCAGGCAGGCAGGTCTATGTGTTCTTTTTGATCTCTTGACAACAACTTTATCATCCCCCATATCAATGACTTCATCATGTACTTGATTATGAGGTTCATCATAAGATTCTACTAGAATTTGTTCAATCACAAGGTCATCAGTAGGAGCGGAAGCGACGGGTATAGGAACTAGAATATGTTCTTCCCTGAATACAATTTCTTTTGACCCTTGACTTGAATCAAATTCTTCTTTAAAATAGACAGCTCTATTTGATTTTATAATTCTGATTGTGTGAGATGGACAATAAAATCTAGAACCCCTTGATTCGTTGGTGTAGCTTACAAAGTTGCCACTAATGGTTTTCAGATCAAGCTTCTTAGATTATGGATTATAAGGCCTCACTTTTGCTTTGCATCCTCAAATATGAAAATGACGAAGGCTTGGTTTCTTACTTTACCATAACTCATATAGAGTCTTTGAGACTGACTTGCTAAGTACTTGATTCAAGATATAAGCAGTTGCCCTCAATGCCTCACCTCACAAAAATTCAGGCAAACTAAAATAAATCAACATACACCGCAACATATCAAGAAATGTGTGGTTTCTTCTTTCAGCAATTCCATTCTGCTGAGGTATTCCTGCATTGAATATTTTACTTCAATACCATATTCTTGCAAGTATCTAGCAAAAGGCCTTGTATTTCTTCCATTCTCATCATAACACCCATAATACTCTCCACCCCTATCAGAATTAACTACCTTGGTTTTCTTTACCTTTTGAAGCTCAACATTTGTCTTGAAAATATTAAATGCCTCCAAAGATTCAGATTTTTCACGAATGAGCTCCACGTGACCATACCTGAAAAAATCATCAATAAAAGTGATGAAGTATTTATAACTACCTATAGTAGGTGGAATAAATGGTCCACATATATCAATATGAATCAACTCCAACAATTCTGAGCTCTTATTTGTTTTTCTTTTTCTAACCTTGGCAGTCAACTTTTCTTTAATACAATCAACACAAGCAATAAAATCTGAAAAATCAAGATCCTGAAGCACACCATCTTTTACCAACCTCTCCATTCTGTCTCTAGATATATGGCCTAAAAGTTTGTGTCATAACAAACAAGATCTCAAATTCAACCTCATACGTTTGGAGCCAACAACAGTATTAAGAGAAAAGGAAGAAGCAATAATAACAACATCATTCAACTCAAGTTTGTATAAATTTTCACATTAAATTTCATTTCGCACCAAAAGAAAGTCACAATACAAAGTCAGTTTTTCAGTTCCAAAAAGAAGACTATAACCTAGTCTATCCAAAATAGATACAAAAATAAAGTTTCTCCTAATAGAGGGTAAATAAGCGACATCATGTAACACCAAAAGATTTCCTATAGTTCAACTGTCCCAAAAATTTAACTTTGACTTTGGTATCATCTCTCATATGCACATGTTGCTCAAAACTAGTCGGCCTTCTTCGACTTGTCAGTTTCTGTAAGAAATTTGTAACGTGAATTGTTGCTTCAGTATCTAACCACCAAGTATTTAAGGGCATATCAATAACATTGGACTCTAAACAAACCATCACAAGACAACTACCTTTTTTCTCTAAGTGAGCTTTGAGTTTTCGGCAATCAGCTGTCTTGTGCCCAAAACTATGACAAAAATTGCACTTCCCTTTTGAAAAACTTATTCTTCTGACTAACAGAAGATGAGCTCGCCTACCTTCTTCCTTTAAGACCAACAACTTTCTTCTTGAAAGGCTTTTGGTCATTTGAGCTATTAGAAGTTAACTTTCTCTTTTGAGAATTGTTGTGGTCTGTTATCATGGAAATGCTTCCTACTTTTTCCTTTTTCATGTCATCCTCTTCCTGGACAAGAATATCAGTCATCTTCTAAACAGTCCATTGCTCTTTCTGAGCATTATAGCATACCATACCATACTAAATCATACAATGTAATCCTCACCAAAATCCATATTTATAGCCTTAAGCTTATGATAACAACCTATGAGCTTGTCAATGTGAGCCCTAATGTCACTTTCACTATCATAAATGGTGTGATGAAGCACGTTTAAGTACTCATTCTTTTCATTCTTTGAGAACTTTATGTACTTCTTCTTAATGGTAGCAAAAAATTCATTTGCATTATCTACCTCGAGAATACTATCATGAATGGACTCATCTACGTGATACCTCATAATCATCAAACAACACTGGTTAGAGTACTCCCACTCCTTATAGGATTTCCTTTCCTTCTCAGTAGCATCATCAGCGAGTTCAGGTAGTGGATTAATTCTTAAAACCAAGTTCATTCGCATAATAGTCAAATTCATCATGAGAGATTCAACCCACTACTTGCAGTTCATTCCATTCAGCCTTAAGATAGCAGAGACTCTCGGATTGCTTAAAGCTGAACGAGAACCAAGAGCAATAACTATGATATGCATGTTAAAACAAAATCATGCAATTCATGCTCTTTTTCTCAAAATTAATTATACCATTCATGCTAGAGTTCTTTATACAAATATATAATTCATTCACATGTAAGAACAATTTATTAAATATTACAACCAAATCATCAATATACTATCGAAAGGATAGAAAATTGTACAGTTCATAATCTTTCAATAAATTTTCTTCACCATTTTAAGCATCCTACTAAGTAGTAATTATCGACAAGATAATTAGTTACTTGTATGGATTTTAACGTTATTTTAGAGGAAAACACAAAATTTTAAACATACATCAATATTTTAAAAAATTCCTTATCATAAATAGTTTCACATGCTCAATTCTACAATAGGTAAAAATAAGCATTCACTATTGTCGACAAATAATCATGTTTATGCTAAAATAAAATTAAAACAATTAGAATTATCAAATGAAAAATACTAATTAATCTTATGTATAAACATATGGAAAAAATAGAATACAAATGGAGCAAAAAAATAAAAAATGGTCCAAAAAGGACCATGCATGTGCCCCCGCGTGCCATATGCATAATTTTTGTAAACTAATAAATAAATAAAGAAAAACATTATCAGGGTCGCGTCCCTAACCTTGAGACAGATCCACCGGTGGTGACCTAAGTCGGGACGATGCCGTAGATGTCGTCCCTAACCCCCCATCTAGGTCGACCTTTCGACCTAGGTTTTCAACGATTTTGGAGATGTTTTCTTCCATTTTAATCGCTGCGGCGGGTCGACCCTACAGTATCTTCCTCTCCTGACCTAAGTTTTCGACGATTTTGGAGGCATTTTCTTTCATTTTTATCGCTCTATAGATTTCTTATATCCATTTTAGCTAAAAGTGCTCCAAAAATTGAAGACAACAAACTTATTTCGACCATGGAAGAAAACACGAAACCTTTCACAAAACTCACCCATTTTGTGTCCAGAATTGTGATTTTTTGTCCAAAACAAAGGAAAAAGCGAACAACGTCAACCAACAACATTTTTTTAGCCTCAACTCAACATTTCGTAGTCATTGTTTTCTTAAAAACCCAATTTGAAAAAAAATGGGTATATCAAAAAAATGAGCCCGAAAATCAAATAATCATGCCCTAATACCAATTGCTAAAAAATAACAGATGCATTCATCAACATCACACAACCAAGATCAACATTTATTTAGGGCATAACAGCACAATGAAAATGACATACCTCCAATGCTTGGGATAGAGCCTTGGTGGTTCCTCTCTATCTTTCGCAACCTATCAAAAATAAGAACAACCAAGAATACTTTGTGCAATAGAGAGCTAATGGTAGAAGACCCAATGTTCTTTCTCATACCCACACACTATATATTTAACGCAATCTCACCATATGTTATGTCTTATAACATGTTTTACCCTAAAGGGTAGAATAGGTTAATTGTGTCATTTTAGGGATGTTATGAACTATAATTTAATGAGCCAATATATAATTATTTGGGTACTAGGCCTCAAATGTAATTAGTAAATTATTAACCATCCCATTATGATTATTAAACATACATTAGGTAATTCAATTAATGGTTATGCGTGTGAAATTAATGTTATGATATATTAGTCCATATATTTCTAACAACTATTGCAAACTAAAATTGTAGTGTAACAAGAAGCAAGGAACTAGAGTTTGAATTGATAAAGAAAGAAAGCAAGAAGGACAAGAAGAATAAAAATTAGCAAATTGTTTGTTATTCCGTAATAGCCGTCCACCAAAATTTTAACAGCATAAAAGTAGCGTTTGGTTCTCTATCTAGTTGCTTTTTGCTTTTTTGGGATTTGACTCTGTTTCTTTCCTTTCATCCCATTCTTTTCGTTATTAGATGATGATTTCAATGGAATGCAGTCTGGAAGTTCCATCAGCAATGGCAATAACTATGGATGTTTTCAAATAAGTTTGGTTGCAGTTTCGAGCGTATATCTATCCTTTATTTCATTGCTTCATTTCGCCATTTTTCTGGCTTTAGGTTTTGATTCTCAGCACTTGATGAGGATCCTTCAGAAGGGTAAGCTTGAAGAAGATGCAAATCCCAATTGGTTCGCAAATTAGGATTTTGATGTCTCTGAATGTTTTGTCTCAACAATGTTATGGTTTGATGCTTCCTCGTCAAGTCCAAATTTTAAAGACTTTTACTTGATTCCACCTTCTCATGGACAATACAGTGAGACAACTTAGAAGAAGCATATTTTCCATTGAATCCTACTTGCTCATAAAAAAGGTACAAGATAAAGTAAAGTAAGCAGGTCGTTTGGAAGCACAAAGAAGAAAACAGACATGCAAAGCTCTCGCAATCTAAATCCCAAACAAACCAGGGCTCACGCTTGCTACCAGCTAAAAAATGTCGTAATTAGGGTCGGTTGAAGATATTGGAAACATATGACAAAACGGCTGCAGGTTCCTCTCCATCCAGATCCACCGTCTTCCAAGTGCATATCAACTGTTTCATTTAGATCTAGAAAAGCTTGGCCTGTGGCTGGGTTCCGCTCCTCATCATCGTACAGAATTCTTCATAGTTGATCCTACCATCCTGTAACCCCATAAACAATTAGCACCACCGCCACAAAATGAATTAAGGATAAAGAAACACAAAGGAGGGACGAAGCAACTTATAGCAACAGCACCATAATTAGCTTACATTATCTGTATCCACTTCAGAGATTATCTCTCTAATTGTTGCATCATCTCCCATCCCATAGTCTTTCATGGCTGTCTCTAGCTCATCTCTTGTGATAAACCTGCAAAATTTCCCCAAAATTAAGTCCACCCCACTAGAATATCCCACTGCCTCAGGTACATTTAAAACATGTAATTCCTCAATTTGAGCCTCTCCACAAAATCAAAACATAATACATTTCTTAAGATTTGACAAAAATGTTAAATGATCAATCACAATAGTACAAACAAAACATTTTTCATACAGGGCTTCTGATGAAACTCACCCGCTGTTATCCTTGTCGAAGAATTGAAAGGCTTTGTAAAGATGCTCATCTCTTTCTAGCCTATGTCTATGCATAGTGGCAGTGATGAATTCAATATAATCAATCGATCCATTTCCATCAACATCAGCCTGAACGATAAACGGATAATGTGAGGTTTTTCTGGATAATGTTTCAGCAACTATTGCAGTGAATGTGTGAGTTGAGAAAATCTTACAGCCTCCATAAGCTGCTTCACTTCAGCTTCCGTAAGCTTTGATCCAAGTCGAGCCAAGCCACTCTTAAGTTCATCATAGGTGATTGTACCACTGTTATCGGTATCTATGTTTGCAAACATTGCCTTTAGCCCTTGGATTTCTTCAGTAGAAAGATTTTCCGCAATGACCTAAAGAACAATTAGCACACCAATATAAACCACCCACCGAATGTGTTCCTCATAATTTCATTTTTTGGGATGCATTTCATTGTTTAAATGGATTTTATCTCCCTGATTTTCAGAGCAGGAACTATCCAGCTAAATCGATTTGCTGACCTACCTTAAGCGCAAGTTTCTTAAGCTTGTTCATGGCTCTAAATTGCTTCATCCTGGAGAGGACTGCACTGTCTATTGGCTTGTCTGATGCTTCTCCACCTTCCTTTAGCCATGGATGCTCTAAGACAACAACAAAATTTTGAACTGTCAGAAGTTCTTGAAGGCAAAATACCAGAGTAGTCAAGCTAATTTAATTCACCCTTTATTAGAACCACTTTAGGTCCTGTATTCAACCAGAAACTATACTGACTTTGCAGAAAAAGTATTGACAAAGAGGAACTACCATTTTATTTTGAAAAGATTATCATTATCAACCAGCTTTTCTATAAAGCAATGTCAATTATCAGAGTCTGTCAAGACAAGGAAAACCATCACAATATTCTTTGATTTTTTTCAAAGGCAACCCATTTTAAAAACTGAGAAACAATTTGACAGCAACAGGAAAAACGATATGGAAAGGAGGAAAGAGCTATTTGATTGTGGAAATCAATACCTAGGACTTGAGCAGAAGTAATCCTTTTCTTTGGATCTTGGGTCAGCATTTTACGAACCAAGTCCTTCGCACCACTGGATATAGTGGGCCATGGTTGACTTTGAAAGTCTATATCTCCTTGTAAAATGGCATCAAATATACCCTTTTCAGTTTCTGCAATGGATTTAAGGATCAACAATGAGCATACTTATTCACAAACTTCGGAAATTTGACTTTAAAAAAAGAATTATGTCAAGCTCCAAAACATGATGTCACTTACTAAAGCAAGGATATCATGCAAGTTGCAGTAACTTCTGCTAGGCTTTATCATTTACCTGCCCAAAATGGAGGCACGCCACTAAGCAGAATATACAGTATAACTCCTGCACTCCATATATCGATTTCTTTTCCGTATCTGCGCCTTAATACTTCGGGAGCAACATAGTACGCACTTCCAACGATATCCCGATATACCTTCCCTGCGCAGAGTATTCTAGGTTTATCATCCAAAGTTATTGATGGCTATAATCGTTCTGCAGCATATGCCACACAACATATAGGGACATGAATATTGACATCTATTGACAACGAATCAAATAAATTTGGTAAGGCGATTTAATAATTTACTACAAAAGGGACAGTGATGTGACATGCTAGAAGGTTAACAAAAAATGCATGGGAATGATGAATCCAATAAGAGTACTGAATGAAACCTTAGCAGAAATTTCTTTTGAAGAAAGAAATCATGCATGCATTTGTATAATATAGAATGCTCAAGCCATTGATATGAAAATCCAAAACAAGCCATTCAGCCACAAACATAATGATTGCACAAGCTATAAAGGAGAGCACAGCTTCTTACACTGCTTAAAACAGAAACTGGATAGAAATTAATTTACGCTTGGAATAGTAAATAATAGATATTTGCCCAATTCTCCTGTTCTTTGCAGGTCCAGCATCATTCATGTAGATATGCCTTCCTATGTGGCACTAAAGGTCAGAAATGTCAAAATCCACTAAGGAAAATGACAAGAGCAATGGCTGCTCGTTTAATTATTAATACAAAATACAAGTTCTCTAACTAATATACCCTTCATAAAATAAGACCCATTTTAGTTGTAGACTGAAATAGGCACTCCACAATATAAAAGGCGATGGCATACACCAAAGAATACAGATTCTTCTTTAGGCTCTGGATTACGGCCATCTTATTATCTAAATGTGGCAAAACCAAAATGCTAAAATCACAGGGATGTCATACGAAATGCACAATTATATAAACTCCGCTAACATATAATAACACAAAATTGAGCATTGCCTATTAATTATGCTATTTCTTAAGCGCATCGAAAGCAACAATTCTGCAATTACAAGCCACAAAATACCTTCTTCAATAAACACAGAAAGCCCAAAATCAGTAGCCTTCAGAAGAGCATTTGGCTCTTTACTAGAAAGCAAGAAGTTCTCTGGCTTAAGATCCCTGTGCATCACCCCCATGAAGTGGCATATATGAACCACGTTCACAATAGACCTACATATTTCCGCAGCTTCCTTCTCACTGTAATGCCCCTCGGCTATAATCCTATCGAACAATTCACCACCAGCACAAAGCTCCATTACAAGATGCACGGATTGCTTGTCCTCATAAGCACCTTTAAACTCAACAATATTGGGCTGCCCACTCAAATGCTGCATTATTGCGATTTCTCTCTTCATGTCCTCCTTGTCATTCTTGGTCACAAGCTTTCTCTTGGATATTGACTTACAAGCATATTGTTTTCCAGTTGAATTCTCGGTACAAAGATAAGTTACACCAAATTGACCCCTACCCAGTTCTTTCCCCATCGTGTAGAACAACTTGACATCCTCGTGTGGTTTTCCAAGAATTGTGTCCGCTTTAATTGCCGGTTTAGGACTGGGGACTGGAACAGTTGGTTTCCATGGGGTTTGTACTGGTTGTTGAGCAGGTAATTGGTGCCCTTGTTGCTGAGGTTGAGGTTTCGACTGGTAAGCAGCAGGTTCATGAATTTTTTGATTATAGTTCACCCCACGAGAACCATTATACCTCTGAGCCTGAGATTCTTTTTGTTTGCTAAAACAATAACCCATTGTTTGTCACGACCTTCCAAGTTGTGCAAAAAAGAGACCCAGGTAGGAAGATCAGAAAAAGAAAAGGAGGGGATGATACTTAAATTCCCAGCTGTCAAGATCAGAACTTTAATAGACGAAAAGAAAGGAAGAAAAAGAAAACCGAAGGAGCAAAAGACCTGGATGAATATATTTGTGAGATGCACCTACAAGTATTTCTGGATCAAAGATTCTCACACAAAAAGCAGATATTTTGAAGGATAAATCAGAGAACCCAAATGGGCAGAATATGATCCGATTAGAAAAAGATGCTAACTTGGAGATGCTGTTGAGAGAAAAGTAGATCAAAGCTGTTAGCTTTGGAGCTTGTTGGCCTTTTTAGGAATAGTATGAGGAAGAAGAAAACAGACGAGCAAAACAAAGTACTTGGTCAACCGGCTGGACTCACATGGGATGAGAATAAGAAAATGGGGTATTTCACTTCGATTTTCCTGCTTCTCACACCAAACGAGAAAAGAAGAACCAAAACAGGTGATGATATCAATCCTGTCAAAAAGTTTTTATTCTGAAAATTAACAACGCGAGTTAAGCACTGAAAGATAAATAAATAACAATAAAAAAAGAGGATATGCGCACTCAAAGTTCAAAATTATTAAAGAATGCACTGTTTATTACTTAAAAAAAGAAAAAGGAAACCTCTTGTTTTGGCACAGGTTCAAAAAACCAACCCCCAAATCACCATAAACTATATTGGACGATGAGACACTGACGTCCATAAGAAAAAGAGTTAGCTTAAATGATCCGTCTCGTGCTGGGAGGATAGAGGGACTTCACGCCTCACGTCTGTTAGAGATAAAAGAGACGCTCGTTCACATGTTTTTCTCTTTTTTTTTTTTTTTTGCCCATAAGTATTTTAAAAGAGCCCCAATTATGAAAAAGGTATATTTAAACTATCTATTTTTATATTAATCCCTACTCAAACCGGGTAGACATATGTTTGTCCTTGCTTATGGATTAGGTGACAAAAAGTCAAGAAGTAGGACGCTTGCAAGACGGGTTAGTTAAGTTTAGACCATAACAGGCCCAGGCCAAGGCCGAAGTAAGGACAGATCTCCGTTGATTTACGCGGTTTAGATGTTGTAATAAATACGTTTGTTTGTTTTCCTAGAACGAGTACGATGCCTGAAAATGCTCCCTGTGACGTCACCAAGGAAACTAAACATGTTTTCAAAAATGTAGTACACAGCTTCAGCATTTGATGCCAGTCCATGCATAGCAGGACGTCATTCTTCTTCATCTGGGTAGAGTAATGTCAAGTATATCATTGTTACGTGTACATTGGAGTACATTAACCGATACAATGCATGAGCTTGATCACTGTGACAAAATTATGAACTTCCAAAACCAATTCAATTATTTGATAACTCTGCCATTTTGTTGACCAAGTAAAAAGTTGCAGGCATGTCAAAGTTGGTTTTAATCATATAATGAAATGTTAAGTTAGCTGTTTGCTTTATCTGCTTTCTCGGAGACGAACCAAAAAAGATAGACAGATAAACGTTTTCAGAACGACTCTTTTCACACATTTGCTGAGCTGAGCAATCTGTGACCTTGAAGTGCGTGAATCAGTTCTCCAGGAATGCAAGAGATGGTGTTGGGACTGGTTAGAATGTCGTTTTAGTATTCCTCTGTATGATTGATATGAGACATCGGTTTTTACAATTTTATATGCTAGGGTTAGTTAAATGTAAAATTGTAATTGTCTTTACTTAGGAATTGATTTGTTTAATTATATTAGTGTGTTATATAGGACAAGGTGTGGCTTATATCCTTTTATATTTCCTAAATTGATTTCCCCTGTTATAATGACAAGAAGAAGCTACATATATCAAATGCTAACTAATATTGGTTAATTTTTTATCAATGCATTAATACAAATATTAATGTTTCAATTTTAGCTTTAACGATGTTATTATTATATAAATCATTCATAAACATTTAAATTGTAGGTGTCTTTTAGGTATATCATCTTAGTAAAAGAGTTTCAAAGGCTTACAGCTATAAAACATTTAGTCAGATATCTTCTATGCATTAGGTAAGAGTCTTATCCATAAGATTCATTGTTACTCACAAGAGGTTAGTTCATCTATCAATTTATTAAAAATTTAAATGTTTATATAAGTGCAATATTTATATTTTGTATTTTATATGTTCCAAGCACCTATACATCTTAGGCTTTCGATGTATCTAGCTCTAATATTCAAACATTTTTAGATGTTTTATAAGGATTTGACAAACATTGTTATTGAAGCAATTTGTCACTCACTATTAAACACTCATAAATAAATAATGCTCTTATTAGTTTGTATCCATATCTTTAATTTTTATTGGTGATTAGTCAGTGTTTATGTTTCATGATTAGTTTGCACTAAATTTCCTTTCTTTATTCATTGAAATTCTTTTCATAATTTAATTCAATAGTAGAGAATTTCTTAGATGAGTTATGCATTTTTTGAACTCGCAATCCTTTATGAACATTCATATTCCACAATAATTTTTATTTCTTTATTTCCAAAGTTCTTGTTGGTTCATTAACATATTTATGTCGTTGATTAATATTTTTAATAAACCCTAAAAATATATGCTTTTATTATTCCAAAGGGTCTAGCTATGTATGACATGTAAGACATCTTCTTACGTACCTGAAAATTTCCTCTTTCATGCAAACACTTAACGCCCTAGAAACCTATCAATTTCTTAGGCCATTCATTATTCACTTATTTTGTTAATAATATATAAGAAACACATAACAAAGAAAATAAACATTTTAATAAGAAAATGAACCATCCTAGAGTTAACTACACATTAAGCACATATAATGAAAGGGAAGAGAGCAACACCATAATCCTCATTTGGTAAAACATTCTTGAATTCTCATACCAAAGTTGAGATAGACATTTAGCAAAGCTTAAACATGAAGTAAATTCACAATGTTCAAATTATAACAAACACAATGTTTAAATCCTCAACCAAATCAGTACAAAATATAGAGTTTAAATTATCAATGAAATTATACTAAACGCTTAGTTTACTATGTAGCACATTCAACATGAAGTAAATAACTTAAGATTTTCTTGGAGTTGATCTTTTTGCCCTTATTTTGAGCCTCCTTATCTTTTGAGCTATTGTTTGTGCATTTTTATTGGCATTTGTTTTTCAAGAAGCTTGAGTTATAAGTCAAGCTTCTTAAATCCTAAAGTCTACATTGGTATGTTCTTGCTTATAAGTCAACAAGAAACTTATCTACAAAATGCATGAATTCAAACTTTCAATTTCTACTAGTCTTGATCATATGATGCCTTGCTTCCTATTATGCAACTGTATCTTCTTTCTTACCCTTGGAAATATATTGATAGCGGATTTGATTATCATATCACTTTTTTTTTATGATCTGAGTCATTAAAGCAACTTAAATATCCTCTAACATATTGATCAAGCTTTCTGTATGGTTCGAAACTGAGTCTTTTAAATGTTTAATATGATTTTGTGAACAATTTCACACTTTGGCCTTATGGTCATAACTTTCATAAAAAGTCTCACGATTCCTCCCTTTGAAGTCATCACATGCCTTCCTTGATATATTATTTAGTTGTTCAATTATCTCATCAATTTACATTTTAATTGTGCAATTACCAAAAAAAAACTCCGACATATGTTACCTTTATTCAATTTAATCCAACTTGTATAGACATGTCGAGAACATTTTCTATACTCAACTTTTGAGAATAAACACTTCATTCCATTCACTAAACCTTAATAACAAAGAAAAAGAATAGGAAGGCAGTGTAATGTAAGTAGAATAATTCAAAGCATATTCAGAATTGAAAATAAACAATACAAATATTTTGAAATAACATTTTGTTGATCATTTATAAAAGTTTACACATCCCCACTTATTTTTAGATCTTCACTAAGAAGATTTAAAAACCAATACTAGGATTGATAATCCTCTCTCTTAACCATAACCCAATGTATAAGAAACTTCTAATTATTTCCGTCATTCTCACCTATAGCTAACAAAGCACCTCTAAGGAATGTCTTTTGAAAAAATACATTCAGCCTAATTATTTTCTTACCAACATCAAGAAAATCATAATTTAATGCAATAAATCCTGTATAAAACCTCTTAAATATTGAATATCCAAGGTTTTCATCAAGCTTAGTTTAGATAATAAATTTCTCTTTTTTGTCGACCTTTCATGAATTTTGTTCATAAGACTATAACTTTATATAATGACCTTTTATAGGTCCTCATAACATTATAATAACTTCTTATTAGTCCTATACCGTTGCGATTCAATCACCTATAATGCATACTTTATCTACAGATCTTTATTATCCTCCTAATAAGCCAATTTGGGTTCCTTCAAAACTTGTGCAAAAAATAGTTTCTATCAATTACTAGCTTGCTTATTTCTTTGCACTTCTTTACAAATATGTATGTTTCTAATATCATCATCATCATTATCACCCAGTCTGAAGTACCACAATGAACCGGAGTCTGGGAAGTCTGGTAGTACGCAGCCTTACCCCTATATAGTAGAGAAGCTGTTTCCGGTAGACTCACATGCAAATGAGACAATATAGGAGTGATGCAAGTTACAGAAAAAAAGGTAAAACTATCACGGAAAATATTATGTCAATAAAAATACAATAAATACAATTAAAAAATAAACAGGATATACCTGATTTAGCCCAGATCTACAAGTACCTAATAAGTTGCATAGCCTGGTCTTCTTATCTCTAATTAGGTTAGAAGTCCTTGCTTAGAGACTCTGGAGCTATGACAATCTAAGACTTATACTTAGGAAAGGGAGAACGGACATTGGGTTGGACTTCCTACGCGAAAATCTGCGTATCTTGCATATCATCGGCAGATAACTACTATATTGGTTTGGTGACCTTTAAAGGTTAATCCTTTACCCGTATTCGATCACGCCATGCTTTTCTTATTTTAGCCACTACCTAGAAAGAACCAACTCTGATAAATCCTTCTTGGTCACTTCCTTCCAGTTTTTGTAAGGCCTCTCTCTTCTCCTCTTGTACTCACTAAGGGTTATTCTCTCACCACTTCGTATTGGAACATCAACGGGCCTCCTGCACACATGCCCAAACTACCTAAGCTTAGTCTCTCTTAACTTGTCGGCAATACTAGCTACGTATTCCAGACCTTATCTCATCTGGTAATGTCACACATCTACCGAAGTATCCTCATTTCTGACACCAATAATTGCGTTTTGTGCCTACATTTGGCAGGCCAACACTCTACCCCATATAACATGGTTAGACGGATCACCGTTTTATTAAACTTTCCCTTGAGTTTTAAAGGAATCTTTTTGTCACATAAAACCCCTGATGTACTCTTATATTTGCTCCATCCAAACCTAATACGATTTACTATATCGACATCGATATTACCGTTGCTCTGAATGATGGGCCTGAGATATTTAAAACTCAATCTCTGTGATATGATGTCATTATCAATTGTTACCACCGCCTCCTGTACCAACTGACTTCCCGAAAAGTTGCATTCTAAGTATTCCGTCTTAGACATGCTCATTCTGAAACCTTTCAATTCTAACGTAGCTCTCCAATCTAATGTATATCCTAAATGGACATTGTGACTTACAAAGAGCCTTTATTCTCACACTAAATCTCGCTATTAAAACAACATATCCATTTGTAGTTGTATAAATTTTAATTGCTTTTCTGAACTGCATCTCTTCCTTAAACTATATGCCTGTTTCAAACTCAAAATCCTTTATATCCATTTTTGGATTAAACATAATATATTTCTTCCTTGTCACAAACTCCTCCCACCATCCATTATCACAATAAATTGGTGATTGAACTTTAATATCATTATCCTTATATTCATTACATCAACCATGTGAACTCATTTCTTCTCTTTGTGAATTTCCTTTTTAATAATTTGGCTCTTTATTACAATCTTTTTATCTACTTCCAACCCTATCCATTACTTCATCATATTCAAATTCACTATATATCTTCTTTCAATATTTCTTCTTGTGAGCTTTCACAATAACATATTCTTCATCATCAGTTTCATATGTTTTGTCATCACGTGAATCATTTTCATATTTACTCATCTCGACAACAACAAAATCTTCATCATCTTGTTTCATATAAACTTAGAATAACCCTTCTTCATTCATACTTATATTCTATTATGTATTAGTTTCATAGTTATTACCAATATCAAAATTATGTTTTTTATCGTCTATTGTAGGATTCTCATAACCATGCTCATAATAGACTTCAATATTATGTTAGTTCAATTTTTACATACGATTAATCATTGATAATATGTGCTCATTATAGTGTAAGCTCACTTACCATCAACTGTTTAGAAAATTTACAAAAGATAATATGTCTTTTATCTTTTAACACTTCTTTTAATAAGTATGCTAAGCTCATTATCACTTATGTTCTTTCTTTTGATCTTACCTTCAACATATTTTTTGTCGCCATTTCTTTCTAATACTCCACTATAACAAAATTAAAAATTTATTAACATTTAAACTACAAATAATTGTAATATTCTTTTTTATACAATAAATTTTAAAGTTTATGAGATTTTAGAGCTCTCAAGATGTATGAGAAATCCTTTCAATGTTGATAGCAATACAAAAATATATACAATCATAAAACAATTTTAAGCATATGAATTTGGAGGTTTGGCTGTGCCTAAACCAAAATAGGTCAAGTGTTTCAAGTATTATTTTTTCATTACTGTTGCTCCCTTCTAGCTATCCTATTACGTGTTTTATTGTAAGATGAAAAGCTATTATATTTTTAATGCATAAAGAGATAACCTGAAAACAAGAATGAATAGTTACAAACGTTCATATTCAATTTTCCTTATCAAATTCCTTTATGACATAAGCATGATCAAATAGATTTCCAAGAATCAATAGATTAAACAATTATAAAAAAGTTTTAGTCACAAAAGAACCATAAGTGGTAATACAAAGTAACATGAACTAGCTGAAATAAAATTTCAATGATATTATACTAAATAAAAAAAAGTTGGTCCAAATACTTTAGACCCATAGAAAATAGCTTCAATAAGCTTCACAATATTACTGTCTCTCAATAGCATAATTAAAAAATTTAGAATCATGAACATATTGTGAGTAGGAGTATCATGACTTAATCCTCTTATATAGCCTAAAATAAACTTTTAAATGAATATTAAAATCATGTCTTACGAGCTTTAGGAAGATTAAACATCCTTATGTTCTATAAATACATAGCTATTTAATTAAAATATCACCATAATTAAAAAGCCAAAGATAAATGAGAACCTTTGGTCTATCAAAGCTCAAAGATGCAAAACCATTTAGCACATTTTGATCTAACATAAAGGGGAAACAGAGATAGTACGAAAACATAAGCAATATAGTTTTAATGAAAAATTCAAAAGCAAGTTAAAGATTACTATGAAATATCAAAACAGGTAGTAGAGAGGTACAAAACTGTTAAAGCATATACACAATAAGGGAAACTAAACTCAAAGAATATAAAAGAGGCCCTAAATTCTAAAAAGTCTATAAACTAAAACCATAGAAAGAAGAGATTTTAGTGGCTTTAGAAGGTGTAATGCTTGCATTCCACAGTAGTAACAAAAAATCAAGGGCTAAATAAACAAGAATAAAGGGAGGGAAAATGGAAATAAGATTTGACGAAGGACATACTCTCTTCATTATATAACAATTTGGTTGGAGACGATGGTCTGATGGTGGAATGAGATCTTCAGTGAGTGATAGTGGGAAAGTAGACCTTGTTTGCAATAGTGGCACAACGGTGGTTTGATGGTAACGCAAAAGTGGTACAACAATTGATACTAAGAATGTAAGGGTGATAGGAGATTAGAGGGATTTTACCTAACTTATTAGTGTCTTTTTGGCCTTGTTTGGTAAAGAGTTGATAAGCTCTTTGTTAACTGTTTGACCATTTCAGCTTATTAACTTTATAAAAAAAGTTATTAGAGTTGTTTAGTTATTAGCTAGTTGGGTTAGCTGATTCAACATAACCAACTCATTTTGGATAAACTCCTGTAGAGGAGCGCTTCAAGATAATCAACCTGGTTCTGCCGAATTTTGGCTGAACTGTACGTTGCCGTTCGGATCCATAAGTCGTCTACCTTCTGTGATGAATTCGACGTGAAAATACCTGCAAAACAAAGAAGGCTTGTCGGGGGTTGTGTCTCGATTTGCCTCTCTGACGCTCATGTCAGTCTTTTGGTGAAGGTGAAGTCGATGAATGCAGAGAAAAAACTAGGTTATGATTTCATACCTCAATTATGGGAGAATTATACCTTATATACGGTTTTGCAGTTAGGTTTAGGTCTTTACGTGTTTGCATGGGAGACTTCCTTCTACAGATGGGCCAAGGAGGGCATGGGCCGGATTTGGGGTCTGGCCTAGGCCTAAGACTAGTCTTTGAAGAATGGACCGATCGGCCCACGGGTCGTCTTGACTGGGCCCGGGCCCGATACGACCGACCCGACCAGATTACATATTAATCATTTAATGATATAGTAAATTAAGAATTTTATTAATTGATAAATAATATGATCAACTCCACTTAATCCCATTTCTTGTTTCAATCAATTAAAAAATTAAAACTCTCGTGCTTCAACATTTTTATATGGGGAAGGATGGACTTTAAGCTTTGCTATTTATGATTACATCGGTACGCGTATTTATTAAGAAAAGATCTTCTGTCCAATATTATTATGTTTTATTCTGTCTCATAAAATCTCAATCATTTATTTTGCAGGACTCATGCGGGACCTATATAGGATCCACATAAATGAATGGTTGAGATTCATTAAACACAATAAGACACTATAGTATTGGACAGAGGATCTGGACTCCTACTCACTGGTATAAGTAGAGCAGATATGGTCCACGTGTTTGAGACAATTAGGTGACAAACTATGCTCCTAATTTATCTTTAGGAAACAACCTTAAGAAATTAGTACAAATCCTACCTTGGAAGACTTCATTGGCAGGTTTTCACAATACCTCCGTTGGGGACAACCTTGATACAGCGTATGAACAGGCACTATGTAAAGGAGATGTAATGAATGCTAAAAATTGCATAGAAAGTGTAAGACAAGAGCTTCTAAAGTCGTGGGGGAATCTAGACGCAATGATACAGTATGAACCATGCTAGGTTCACTATTCATTTCAAATATTATCTGGAATGCAAGAATATAATGGAAAGTACCCAGGTGAGAACAAAGAAGGAGAAAAATGTGTCGGATTCAGGTTAGTTTAAGAAAACTCTCAAATGAATAAAATATTGCAGCATGATTCTCATAATGCTTCCATGCGCATGTTTGCAACAGGCGAAGTTAAATTGTCAGAGGATGAAACCGTCTATGGTCTTGTTCAGTGCATCGATGACATTTTGGGAGATGAATGCAACCATTATCTATTGAACGCTTTGAGAGGTCTTGATGGTTGTTGCGGTTCACTATAAGGTAGCAATATTCTTAACAGTAATTGCAACATGAGGCTTAAGTTGCACAAATTGTACACTATCTTAGGTATCTTACTGACGTACAGAGCCTTGAAAGGTAAACATATTGATTTCAATCTCCCCGTGAAAGCTTCAAGAGCACAATATGGTTTTGGTTTTCCTGATTGATTAGCAACTACTAAGGGGTGATGCTACTTTCTTTTGTGAGTTTAAGTTTCTTCTCCTTTTTTTTGTGTGTAAATTTTCATAACAAAATCTTATCTATTAAAGAAATGCAAACGTTAGAATCTAGTGAGCACATGAACACAAAATCTGATAATGCTTCAAAATAATTCTTCTCTGTTCTAGCTTACAACTATATCAAGGAAATTAATAACCACATCTTATAATTCCGCATCCACTAACTGTGCCACTTCCCACTACTTGCATAAGCAAAACTAACAAACATGAAATTGGGAACAATAAAATAGAACTACATAAGCAGCTGACGTCTCAAACATTCCATTTGGACTCTACACTTGAGGTACACCAGTCCTTGAAGAGTCTGCCTCATAATAGATCTAAAGCCTAACAATGAACTGTTGGATAACAAAATGGTAGCTAAGATTTCACATTTAGGCACCGCAATATTTTTTGGTGAAAACCGAAACTCAGCAAATACGAAAGGAATTATCGGGACTTAGTCAGTGTGCTGTTTTTATTTCATTTACCTTCGTTTTATTTATATTATTCTCATTATTTGGGTTTCCGTCTATATTTTCATATGAGAATAGTTTACTTCATATTGCTTATGAAAATGCAGTGGCTATATGGCTCCACCATTGTTTACTTCATATTGCTAATGAACATTCATTGGCTCTATGGCTCCAGAGTTTGCAATGGAGGGACTCTTCTCGGTGAAATATGATATTTTCAGCTTTGGGGTTGTTATATTTGAGATTATAAATGGGAGAAAGAACATCTTTCACTTCAGAAAACTAGGGCCAACACTTCTAGCATATATATTTTCCGTATTGCTGCTTAAGTCTTCTTTTCCCTCTTGATAATAACTAGTGGCCAAAAATGTGATTTAACTAAATAAGTAAATGGCAGGCATGGAGACGATGGAATGAGGAAAAAGAATTGGAAATTATACACCCTTTGTTGATGGAGTCGTGGACCATGGCAGAAGTTGTGAGGTACATACACATTGCTCTTTTATGCTTGCAAGAAGATCCAGTAGATAGATCAACCATATCTTCTGTGGTTGCATTCTTGGAAGGTGAATCATTAACCCTTCCACAGCCAAACCTTCCAGCATTTTCTGTCGGTAGAATGCTTCCAATTGATCACCCTTCTTCACCAACAGATCTTTCTGAAATAATATGACACTTTCCAGTATCTCGCCACGCTGAATATCATGTAGGAAAATCCCGGTGTGAGCATCACATGCCCACGGTGCGGAAAATAAAAATTTTTTATTCCGGGACCTTCCCGAAAGCCAGGATCCATGTGACTATATAACAAAGTCAAACCAAACGACCAA
>JANPWT010000005.1:26413938-26443967 GCA_024678245.1 Erythroxylum densum
TTTATCAACTTCGATGCCCTTAGATGAAATCACATATCCCAAAACGATGCCTTGATCAACCATAAAATGAAACTTTTCACAATTCAACACCAAAATTCATTTCGATGCATCTTTTGAGAACTTTAAATAAATGATTGAAACAATCATCAAATGAATATCCATAAATAGTGAAATCATCCATGAATACTTCAATGCAATTTTTAATATACTTAATAAATATACTTATCAAGCATCTTTGAAATGTACCTAGAGCATTACAAAAACCAAAGGACATTTGCCTGAAGGCATACATTCTAAAAAGACATGTAAATGTAGTTTTTTTCTTAATCTGTTTGAGCAATTGATGTTTAGTAGTAACATGAGAAACCATCCAAAAAGCAAAAACATGATTTACCCACAATTCTTTCTAACATTTGATCTACAAAGGGCAATGGAAAATGATCATTTTTAGTGGCTAAGTTAAGCTTTCTAAAGTCTATGCACATTCTCCACTCATGTTGTACCCTCATTGGTACCAACTCATCATTTTGGTTTCTTATCACTATCATTTCAGTTTTCTTTGGTACAACATATACTAGGCTCACCCATTCACTATCCAAGATTGGATAGATTATACTTGCATCCAAAAGTTTTAAAGTCTTTTTCATCACCACATCTTTCATTATTGGATTGAGTCTTCTTTGGTGTTCCCTTAATGGTTTAACAATCTCTTCTAAAAGAATCTTATGCATGCAAATTATCGAGCTAATGCCTTTTATATTTGCTAAAGTCTAACTAGTTACAATTTTATACTCCTTAAGTTGTGCTACTAGCCATTCCTCTTGCCTTATAGTCAACCTTTTTATATGATCGTAAGTAGTAACTCTCCTTCACCCAAATAGACATACTTTAGGTGATCATATAAGGCCTTTAATTCTATCTTTAGAGCCTGCAAAGTAAAAGGAAATATTTTCTTGTGAGTTATAGTAATTTCAACATTTAAAATTTTCAAATCTATTAGCATCATTGATAATGATTCTAGAACTTAACAAGTTTCATGAACTTGCTCATTCACTTTGGGTTAGCATTAAAATTTGACTTATCATCAACACTTTCTTCTTTAAAAATATCCTACACAAACGAATCTACAATATCAATATGGTAAATGGATTGAAAATCATTAAGGTACTTCATTGCTTCAAAAATATTGAACTTCACTTTCTGTCCATCAAACTCAATAAAAAAAGAGTACCCTAATTCACATTAATTTTCGTCTTTGTCATCTTTATAAATGACCTTCCCAACAAAATTGAAGTTAAATATTCAACACTATCTCCATCCATTTTCAAGATGTAAAATTCCACTAGAAATACAAAAGTGTTAACTTGGACTAAATCATTCTCTATGACACTAATAGGATGCATATAAAAATGATCATGTAGCTGAATATTCACATTAGTTTCTTGCAAAGAATTCAGATTTAAAGCTAGGTAAATTGAGTATAGAATGATATTAATAGATGCACCTAAGTTTAGTATGGAACATTCAAATTTTTTTTTTATCATCAATAACATAAAAGTGTAAACATGCCTGGATTTTTGTAATTTTCTAATAATTTCCTAAATATCATAGTCGATACATTCTTACTCAAAACTATTCTCTTTTTATCCTTTAAACTCCTTTTATTTATGCATAATTTTTAAAGAACTTTACATATTTCAAAATTCTTTTGGTGACTTTTAGAAGTGGTATATTTATTTCCACCTTCTTAAAGGTTTCCAATATGTCTCTTTCATGTTCCTCTTCTTTTGATTTAGCCAATCTGCAAGGAAAAGAAGGTTCGTGTGTATTAGTTTATATTGGCGAAGTTCAAGCTTCCCACGTGATTGTCAAGCAACAAAACCTTATTCTCGAAACCCTCATGACCCTCGCAGTGTTTAACTTTCACACTCTTGTAAGAAACTATGAAAGCACTAGACTATTAATGGCAATAATAGAATCACAAAAGATATACAACAAACAATAAGCTTTATTACTTCCCTAAAAGAATACAAAGGAATGCTCTATCAATCTCTGTGTTAGGAGCAAAGCTTAAATGAGTTATTTATAGGCATCTTTAGCTTGATGGACAAGTTAGAATCCTAATAAAACTCAAAATATCACATCTTATCCTTATCAAATTACATCCCATTATCCAATTAGATGACATCCTTAGATAAATATGACTTTATCTAATAAGATTTAGCTCGGCCATTTCAGCTCGACCATTTCCGCTCGGCGGTTTTCGTTCGGCCATTTCCGCTCGGCCTTTTCCGCTCGGCCGTTTCTGCTCGGCCATTTCCGCTCGGCCGTTTCTGATCTCCACTATCTTTAGATGATCCTCTCATATGGTCTTTATCTCTTAGAGCTGATATCTATCTACTGTGATCTTATCTACCACATCATCCAACATCTTCTCATGATCTCTATCTATTGTGATGAGTGATCCAAGCCCAAAGCTTATCATAGCACACTAGTTTGATCTAATGCTTACCTATGTCAAGTCCATTAGCTATGGTCCATTCATTTGAGCATAAGCCAAATCCTTAGTCTATCAAGAACCCAGCCTTAACCAAGTCAACGCGTACAATTTTTGAAACTGTCCCAAAGCTTGCAATATGCTTGATCTAACTTGCTAAGTTACTTTAGAACCCTTGCATGCTAACGTCATGCATGTGATCCAGCTAACCTTCATCCCAAGGCCTATTTCCAACTAGCTGTGAAGTGTCTTCATGTGCTAAAGGGCTAATAATAACCATAATAAGTCTCAAATTTTCCTAGTTTGATTGGTTCAAATCTAGCATTCAAACCAAAACTTACTATAAATTGATTTGGTATGATAGCATTCTATGTTGATAGGGATGGCAATGCCCACAAGCCTAAGCTCGGTCCAAGCCTTGCTATAGGGGGTCAACTTGAGCCTTACCGGGTCTAAGGTAGCAATCCCTAGTCTAGGTCTGACTTAACCTAGCCCAAATTATTATTTTGTTAAATTAAAATGTTAAAACAACATCATTTTTCTATTATTTGTCAAGCCTTGGGCTAGGCTGGGCTTAGGTTGAAATTTTCAAAAAATTAGACCCAAGGCCCATACCCTATTATCATCACTGCATATCAATTAAATGATAACAGTAACCTGAGTGAAAAAGATTAGAACTTAAATTAAATAATTGAGATAACTACAACTATTTAATTTAGTTTTCTTATTTCTCATAATTCAAATATGCATATTCATAACTCTGAATTCATGAATAGCTATAGAATAATCAACATCAAATTAATTTTTCATATCAATCAATATGAATTATTCATGAAATATAAGAATACAAAACAAGAAATACTTGAATTAAAACATGAATATAAGTTTAGAACAAAATCTCACAAAGTTATAACTAGAGTTTTGAATCTTCTTGAATCATAATATTGGATTTAGCCACATATGGCTTTAGTTACAACACCAAAAATAGAAGAAAAGAGGAAATATTGAGAGAAAACTACTAATAAAACAAAAAGAGAATGCTGAAGAAGGTGGTAGGCGTGTTTTTGTCTTCTTTTCCTACTTAAAACTTAGTTTACTTTTATCTTGTAAATATCCCTATCTAAAACAAATCCAAATCCCTACATAATAGGAATGGAAATAAGTTTCCTAATTGAATCCCAGCTCTTGAAGTGAATTTGGCACTAAGCATGATCTTGCCTTATCCATTGCAGCAATCTGTCCATTTTTTTTCCAAAATTCATGATTTTGACCAATAATGCTCCAATTTGATGCAATCTTCACTTGTTATCTCCTAAAACAAAACGAAAATGAAAATTTCTTATTTAAGCACCAAAATATAATTAAAATAAAAAAGGATAATTCCAATTAACATAATCAAATAACATCTTATCAGTGCAATTAGGTTTTCAAAGTGAAGTGAAAATATGATGGTTTCATTGAAAGATACAAAGCTTGATTAGTGGTGAACGGTTTTCATTAACATGAAGGATTGGATTATTAGGAGACTATAAACCCTATTGTTAAACCTACCACAATTCAAATTGTTCTATCTCTGGCTATTTCTAATAATTGACATACTTAGTAGTTTGACGTGAAAAATGCATTTTTACATGGTGTTTTGCAAGAAGAAGTCTAAATGTCCAAACCTCCAAGTTTTGTTGATTCTCGTTGTCTTAATGTTGTATGTTGACTTCACAAGGCTATGGACTTAAAAATGCTCCACGAGCTTGGTTCACTTGGCTTAGCTCAAAGCTGTTGAGTTTGGGAATCTTTTATATAGTTAGTGATGATTCCTTATTCATACACTATTATTCTAGACATCTCACAATTGTTCGGTGAATGTAGACGATATTTTGGTGACTAGTAGCAACAAAAAAATTTATTTTTCAATTAATTCATGAACTTAGCTAAGACTTTGCTTTAGGAGATTTAAGTTTGTTGCATTTCTTTTAGGTCTATAAGCATATAAGTCACCTCCTGGATTATTTTTGAATCAAATGAGGTACATCTTAACAAGGCTCAATTACTTAATTCAAAGCCTCAAAAACTTCCCATGACCACAAGAAAACAACTTTTTGCATTTGGTTCTATGTCAATTTCTAATTCTAAGATGTAACATAGTATCGTTAGCAACCTTTAATATCTGTCTATTACACGAATTGAAATTGCATTTGTCATTAATAAGTTAAGTTAATTTATACAAAAACCTCATCATGATCAGTAGACATCAGTTAAAAAGCTTTTACGTTATATGAAGGGGATTGCACACTATGGGATGTTCCCTTCAACTAAGTCTTCTTTTCCACTATTTAGTTTTTCAAACATTGATTGGATCAGTTGCCCAGACGATCATCAATCTATAACTGGTTTTTGCATTTAATGGTCTCTTGGGGGTCCAAAAAGTGAAATGTTGTTTCAAGGCTTAGCATTGAAGTAAAATATCAGGCTATTGCATGTGTTGTTGTTGAAATTCTTTGTCTATTGTCTTTATTCCATAAGCTTCATGTCTCTAATACTCAAGCTCATATACTCTAGTATGATAATCTTGGTGCAACTTTCTTAGTTGTTAATCCCATTTTTCATGCATGTGCAAAACATATTAAGGTGGACTATCATTTTGTATGTAAAAAGGTGACTCATGGTGATATAGCAGTTTAATTTATACCATATTTTATTCAAATTATTGACGTATTAATAAAACGTCTTAATAGTCAACAATTTATCCAAGCTTCAAGTGGTGTCGAGATCCTCTTGGTTGAGGGAGTATTGGGGTAGTTAGAATGCATACCAAGATTAGATAATTATGTTTAATTTTATCCTATTTACTGATTCAGTTAGAATACGTATATGTTATCTTGTTATAGTGTTTGCATGCTAGAGTATTTCCTACTTTTATATATATTTGTATTGTGAACACCATATTAATATAAGTGAAATATACTTCAACATTTCTACATTCTGTTTTCATGTTCTATAACAAATCCATCTGAGAGAAGTGAAATACTTGATTTTTTTGTTATTGTTAAAAAAATGTGTTTAAAGAGAGTGGAGAGTGAGGAGATAAAATAATACGATTTTTTTAATTTTTAAGTCTCATTTGACATATAACACATACATTTGAGAAAAAGGACCTAAAAAATATTAAATATATATTTTGTGATGGAGAACTAACAAAAAATTTAAGTTGGGTTTTAATTGAACATTTGTAGATCATTGGGTTCTTTTTTAATGTGTCGAAACATTTGAGTTTAAATTAAATTTTGATGAAAATATAATGGTCCAATTTGACCATTTTCTTGAAGAAAAAAGACATTCTTATTCTATCTTTAAGTCAAATTATAATTAAGTGTAGATTCTAAATAGAAAGTACTAATTAGAATTCTTATCCTACTATTAATTTGATTAACTTTGGAATACCTTATCCAATGAATTTATAATTCAAATCTTTTATTTTGAGGATTTTAAGATACTAGTAAAAAGAAAAAGGAAAGGTTGAAAAGTAGGGACCATCTTGGCATGGACTGAATTTAATTTTTATAAATCAAGGCCAAATTTGACCATATTTATAGTTGAGTTTTGAGATAAATCTAAGTCCAACTAAATAAGCTATTTGAGCTTATCTTTTGAGTTCAAGTCCAATTTTATGTTATCCTAACTTTTAAAAGTTTTTTAAGAATGAAATTACAAAGACAAAAAGAAAAAATCTAAAAGTTGCAAGTCTTACTTGCTCTAAGACTTGGTATATAATTACACAATGACTTAAGGGATAGTTTTACTTCTTCTTTTTTTTAATGAAATAATAGAATCATACGAGGCTTATGTCAAGCAAAAAGAATCCACAGTCTACCAAAAGTGTTTGAAAAGTGTGTTCCAATGGCCTACCTTCAAATTTAACTACTTACACAACTCTTTCAGATGGGTGGGGGGAGAGAGCATACAAATTTTACTTTTTTAATACACATTTGACAAAAAGATTTTAAAAATATTAAATATATCCTTAATACAGGATTAATAGAAAACTTCAATTGAAAGTTTATGAAATATTAATTTTAAAAAAGTATCAAAATATTTTAATTTAAATATTTAACTCTTATTTTTTTTACTTACGAGATATTCTAGAAATGTCTCAATTAGAAATGTCTCAATTATAAAAATGTATGTTTAAATCATTCATATTCGAACTAATTATTGCGTGAACTAAAAAAACTTTCCGTGGAAAGCAAAACTCCGAGTACAATTTTTTTTTTCTTCCTTTTAATCGAAACGATGAAGGGAAATTTGTATAGAAGTATAGTTACGGAAAGAGGCACGCACGGCTGGAACCTAACATCGATTCATTCGGTAGCTTCCTCTTTAAAGCATAATATTCACGCTTCTTTTCTAATCTTATTCCTTTCTTTTCATTGCCATCTTTCTTTCGCCCACCAACCTTCTCGTTCTCTCTCTAACCGCACCAACTCCTTATCCTTCCCAATTTCAGAAAGGTTCCTGCTTTCACCTATATCTATATATTTCTGAATCTGGGTTTCCTTTTCTTTTGTTCTTGTCTTGCACTGTTTTAGTCTTTTTACCTTAAAACTTGTTCGCGGTATGCTTTCAGATCTAAAGATTTGCTCTTTATCTTCTTGTTTATTATATGTTCTTCGTTTCCTGCATTTTGAAGTCCTGTATTTGTTTACTTCTTCAGAACGCTGCTTTTCCTTGCTGTTTTTTGCTTCTGGGTTGGTGTTGCTTGTGGAACTCAACTAGCTAGGTTCTTTTATTCTTTCGGTGTGCTATTTTCGGGGGCGAGTTGTTGAGCTTGTTTATGGGGTCTTTATTATAAGGTTCCATATTGTTTCTCGGTCGCGGTTTTCCTTGTCACTTATAAACTTCAGTTCTGTCGTAAAAGTTTAGCTCAATATAGCGCTAACCCATTCCTTTGTATGTTTTGTTTTATTGGTCTTGCCTTAGCTCAATAATGGACTTTGGCAATGCCTGCATGGTTATAAACAATCTTAATTCGAAAGGATAAAAAAGATTAAGATATACGTGGAAATAATGCATGACAAATTTGTGAGTTCTAGATGCATGTTTTTCAGGATTTAGGTTCTGGTACATGGATTCAACTACAATTGATAATATTTGGCCTGCAATTTATCGTTTTGTGATCAATCATGCAACTTTATGCTCTACTTTTATGTTGAAACTGCAGAACAACTAAGGTTCCTGTCATTGTTCCCAGGTGCATATTTACACATGGAGGAAATCATTGTTAGAAGAGTTATTCCCTCTGATAACAGTTGCCTTTTCAATGCCGTGGGGTATGTTTTGAGATTGCAGAAAATCTGTAGTTATTCATTTGTTCTTTTTAGTCTTGATCATTGATTTTCCTTTTCTGATCTTTGCAGGTATGTAATGGATCATGACAAGAACAAAGCTCCGGAATTGAGACAGGTTGCCATCCATCACTTTAGATTTTCTGCCAATTTGCTATATATATTTCAATTCTTAAACATCTTTGTGCTCATTTTGCGAGAGTTAGTTGCAGGAATTCAATTTAAATTCATCTACTCGTGTTTAAGATTGCGGCTGCTTTGCTCATTTTCCCAGAACAGATATCGATCAACTTTTGGCATGTTATGTTTCAATTCTTATCTATGCATGATGCAAGAGTTACTTTATGGCATGCTTTTTTTGCAATCAGATTATTTAGTGATTAACATATGATAACTTTTGAATATGTATTTAATTGATTGGTCAATTCTTATCTATGCATGACGCAGAGTTACTTTATGGCATGTTTTGTTTGCAATTGGATCATTTAGTGATTAATTTATGATAACTTTTGAATGCGCATTTAGTTGATTGGAGGGTATATATATAAATATCTTACCATAACAGGATAATTATTGTAATGCAAGTCTGTGGAGGAATTTTTATGGTGATTGATTTTGCAAAAGTTGCATCGGAAGGTCATAAAAATACATATTTAGTGGCAGCCAAATGGAAAAAGTCTATTCCCTAGTGTTTGATGATGACTGTGGACCTAAGCTGTGAAGAAGTTTTTCAATATGGTTGACATTGTTTAACAGAAGTTGGGGGCTTTTTCACTACAAAGAAGTGACTGATATTACAATGTTTATCCTTAAAAAAAGAAGTCTTTTGGGCCATGGGAACTAGTTTCTTTAATACGAAACTTTAAATGGAATGAAGACTTGTATCATTTGAATGAGAACAAATGCATTTATACCCATGGTTTGTGTCACTACCGAGACATAAAATAACAAAGACATGGGTTGGATGTTTTTGTAGTGTCTTTTTATATGTTGCTATCTTCCACTTTTAGTAGGATCCCAATGATTATACACTCCCATGAGTATGAGAATGTCATAAAAGAACAAATTTTCCCTGGAATAGATTTGAGACAAATGGATCAGGACTACCTTGCAACTTTCTGTGGATAATTTAAATAACTTTTGTAGTGTTTTCATATTTTAAGTTTTGTTCCTTCTCAATGTTGGCCTAGCAAGTTTCCTGAACTTTCTTAAACTTTGCCTTGCAAAGATCTTAGATATGTCTCATTGTTTCTTCTTTCTGTAGTTAAAGACTGTACCTATGTGTATAATGCTGATTTTCATGCTGTTTGAATGTAGGGATAAAATAAACTATTCTTGAAGTTTGTGAGTGTTAATGCTTTGCAAGTTTTGGCTTTGATTGCAGATGATGTCAGTTAAGAGTTTTGCATTATGCAACTTGTTTTTTATTTTAGGGGAAAACATAAAGAATTAATGCATTGATTGATTGATGGCCATGAATTTCTGGATTTTGTATATTTATCTCCTAAATTGCTGCGTTGACTTGCCAATTGTCTTTTACTGCCTCATTTTGTGACTTCTTTTGCTTCCAATGTTGTTTGAAGATAATAGCAGCAAACGTGGCAAGTGATCCGGTAAGATATAATGAAGCTTTTCTTGGAAAACCAAACAGTGAATATTGCTCTTGGATTCTTGACTCCGAAAAGTGGGGAGGTATGTTCACTTCATTTTCTCCTCTTGTTGAGTGCATGCTTCATTAACTAGAAACTAATGACTGATAACAATGTGGTAACCAGAACTTGAGTTTATTAACTAAGCAGTAGCTAAAGTGCAAGAGCGTAATGCATGTGTGGTGAGCGAATAATATAGTTTAATGAATCTATGATTTCATAAATTGAATCCTATATTACTTGTTTGGAGCATCTATTATGTTAAAGACAGCATTTTATGTTGTTTTGTATATTATTTAAGATAATGGATATTTGTTACTTTAGTTATATATTCTTATTTTTGTTGAGGGTTTTCATTATTGTAGCACTTGAAAACCACCTTTCTACTAATCCTTATCTCATAAACATGCTGCCAATATATTTTGCATCTAATCTACTTGAAATGTATTAGCCATGTAATTTGACTTACATTTGAAGAATTCATAAAATTGGATAGTTATGTGCTCGCATAAATAATCTTTGAATTCCCATTACTAAAAAATTATGACCCTTTCTCATATGTGCGATTCTGTCTACCTGACTCAAACAGTTATTCTTATAATTATATATCTTTAAAAAGATTGGAGTTGGTTTAATGTATTTATCAAAATAACCGTAACTATTATTGAAAGTTGGTTGCCTTTTTGAGTGTGTTTTAATAGGAGCGAAGCTAACTCGACTAAAAGGAGAGGAACCTTACTTTGCTCTTTGTGACAGTTATGTTTTTACATAGCTTGGAACTAGCCTAGGTGATGTGGGCTATCAGGCGTAAAGCCAATAACTCTTGAAATCGACATGTTCAATAGAGGGGATGAGACAAAAGATAGTAAACTCTTCTTCTTCTAAATCCCTTCATTTTTAATTGAGGAATATGCGGATCCTCGAACATGTATGAAATGAAAAAAAAATGGATCAAGCTATTTATGAATGTAATCGCACCAGTATTTGAAATTAGTAAAGCATAATTGTCTCTATTGTTAAACATTTTTATATTGTCCATATTACAACTCAAGCGTACTACCAAGGATGTCTGTGTCAGAAAAATCTCTGTGATGTATTTTTGTGATGTTTCCTTAGAAACAATTGAGTCATAGGTCTTCTCCGCTTAGGCAAACACTCTGGCGGTCCTAGAGTATTTTCTTCCTTCCTTTTTCTGCCTATTTTTTTAGAATACAAGGCTGCTTTTGGATTAGAGAGATCCCGAAGATCTCTAGAACAATACCTTGGTTTTGTTTGTAGAAAAACTCAGTTGCTTTCAATCATAATTGCAGAAGAGTTGATACGTAAGGTTTGACTTTTACTAACTACCTCCTCAAATCTAGGATAATAACTGGACCTGAAGATCTCTAGAGCAATATCTTGGTTTTGTTTGTAGAAAAACTCGGTATGCTTTCATTCATAATTGTAGAAGAGTTGATACATAAGGTTTGACTGTTACTCCTACCTCCTTAAAACTAGGACAAGAATTGGACATGAAAACTAACCCATGTGATTAGGGTGATTTGGTTTTAATTTAATTTCCTAGAATAACTCCTTTATAATTGTCAACCTTTTTCTAGGATTCATTCCTTACTTAGGTGGTTTTATAACTACAAATTTGTACAACTTGTACTATTACAAATATATACAATGTATAATTCTTACAATTCACATTCATATGGTATCAAAGCAGGAATCCATTCCTATTAACCCTAGTTGCCAATAAAGTTGCAAAAAATCCTGAACACTAGCCTCTTACCTGAACTAGTTTATCCTCTTACCTGAACTAGTTTATCTTCCTCTACCTATTTTGTTTTTCTATCATAATGTCTGACGATTTTGAGACAACCATTCCTCCTGAACAGCCTGTAAACACCCCTGAAGGCTTGCCTACATCCGCTACTACTACTCAGGCTCCTACCTCATATTCTCACTCCACTCAGATCATCATCACTATCAAACTAAATGGAGAATTATTTGCGTTGGTCTCAATTTGGGCACATGTATATCTGTGGTAGGGGCAAATTTGGCTACTTGATCAGTGAGAATAAGGAATCTGAAAAGAGTGATCCAACTTATCCAATATGGGATGCGGAAAACTCGATGGTGATAACGTGGTTGGTAAACTCAATGGAGGAGTACGTAAGCTCCAACTATTTGTTCTATCACATGACAGAGGAGCTTTGGGATAATGTTTGTGGAAGATAACCATATTTTAAATTCCTTATTGGTCTAAGTGTGGGGTTTGATGAACTTAGAGACAGAATTATTCACTGATAACCCCTTCCATCACTTGGAGAAGTCTTCTTTGAGGTACATCATAAGGAGAGTCGTTGTCTTTTCAACAAAAAGAGCCTTGGTAATTTTATTGAAAATTCAGCCTTGGTTGTCAAGGTGAGGGTTTCCAAAACACTGTTGAGAAACCCAATGATAAAAGTCGTATTCAGTGTGATTATTGTAATAAGCCTTGTCATACACGTGAGACTGAC
This sequence comes from Erythroxylum densum, assembly GCA_024678245.1. NCBI lineage: Eukaryota > Viridiplantae > Streptophyta > Magnoliopsida > Malpighiales > Erythroxylaceae > Erythroxylum > Erythroxylum densum. Next base: position 26,425,931 of record JANPWT010000005.1, read on the forward strand.
TTTAATATTCACAGAAAACCAATTAATTGAAGAGCTCTCACGAAGACCGATTCAATCATCCTACTGCACATAAGACAGACTCAGTTTCCTTGAACAAAGAGCATTTTGATAAACTCTTGAGGCTGTTGAAATCCATCTCAAGCATTGAATACTCCTAATACTTTCATTGTTAAGCAAGTAGTATTTCAAAGGCACTATTTTGTCATTTACCTAATTATTCTACTTCTTGGATTGTAAATTCTGGTCATGATAAAATTCATATATGAGATAGTTCTTATTCCGCTATAGCTGGAAAAGGTTTGATAAATGTCTCGAAAATTATCCCTCAAAAAATGTTCTACATGTTCCTAAACTTAGTTGTGATATGCTATCAGTTAGTAAATTATCTAGGGCTCTAATTGTCATCTTACATTTTTTATACCCCACTGTGTTTTTCAAGAATTGAGCTTGGGAAGACAATTGGCAGTGCTGAATTGATAGATGGCATCTACTTTTTTAAAGATGAAGATTACAAGAATAAAGAAGCTTAAGGCTTTGGTAGTATCAATTCAAATCCGGATAAGTACTATCCTTTTAATTGATTATTAAGAAACTTTCACTCCAGTTATCAAAATCAACTCCATCCAAGTACTGTCCTTTTAATTGTATTTGGCCTCTATACCAGTTAGATGGCAAAAATGCTTTTCTTAATGGAGATTTAGGAAAAGAAGTCTTTATGAGCCTACCTCCAGGATTTGAGAAGATGTTCGGTCAGAATAAACTCAATAGACTTAAAAAATCTCTGCAAGCATGTTTCATACACTTTGGGAAGGTAATGAAAAGTTATGGTTGTCAACAAATCCAAGCTGATCACACAATGTTCTACAAGTGATTGAAGGAAAGTAAGTTATCTATCCTATTCGTCTGTGTGGATTGTATAGTCTTGACAGGTGATGTTGTTGAAGGACTAATATATCTGAAAAAGAAATTGGCACGAGACTTTGAGATCAAGAATCTAGGATTATTAAAATATCTCCTTGGCATGGAGTTTGCTAGATCAAAAGAAGGTGTTTGTATGCAACAAAGAAATATATTCTTGATCTTCTTACATAACCAAGTTTCCTAGGTTGTAAAAAGTTAAAACTCCTCTTGACGCTAATCTAAAACTTGATCATACTAAAGCTGAAGATGTGGCCGACAGAGAGAAGTTTCAGAGACTATCGAAGATTTAATTTGCTTGTCTCATACCCGTCTTGACATCACTTTTGCTGTGAATATAGTTAGCCAATATATGCACTCACCTAGACAAGTGCATGTTGATGCAGTTATAGGATATTAAAATACTTGAAAGTTTACAAGCATTTTATCAAAGTGAAAATAAAAAATTGGTAAACTTGTGTTCCTTATGTACCATCTATAGATCACATAGTCGATATACTCACCAAAAGACTATAAAAGGGTTAGTATGAATTTCTAGTCAGCAAGCTAGCTATGGAAGGCATCTTCAAGCCAATTTGAGGGGTAGTGATACAAGATTTACATGATTAGGTGATCTAGTTATAATTTAGTTTCCTAGAATAGCTCTTGTATAGTTTTGTCAATTAATCTTTATTTTCTACGATTCTTTCATTATTTAGGTTGCTGTATAACTATAAACCTGTACATCTTGTAATCTTATGAATATATACAATATAGAATTCTTATGATTCACATTCGTAAAGAATAACAACAAATTACACCAACAATCTAAGACCTATGAAAATATATTCTCCCAAAATATCCATGAGATTGTTATTTTACAAATCAAGCAAAAGCAAAGAACCTAGATTTGTTTCACTGATTTGCTCCCTATTAAATTTTCATATAGGTGCAATTGAGCTTTCCATATTAGCTGATTATTATGGCCGTGAAATTGCCGCTTATGATATCCAAACTGGGCGATGTGATTTGTATGGCCAGGTCAGCAAAGCTGATCAATTCTTTTTACATTTGAGTCTACCTTTGATCAATAATGAGTACCTATTCTCTTCCTCTGGTTATCATTTGACAGGACAGGAATTACTCTGAAAGAGTTATGCTGATTTATGATGGGCTCCACTATGATGCTTTGGCTGTAAGTTGTTTTATTATTGTTTTGTTTTTTGGCCTTATTCTGATTTTCTTCTGGTCAAGTACCTTCTTGGAATGAAAGGATAGTGGAAATTATGCTGAATGCCTAGATGTCTCCCAAAAGAGGGAGGTCTTCTGATTGGAATGTTGTGCCGAGCAATGATGAAGAGAAACAAGGGGAAGGTTTACTAGCAACTATTGCCTAGATAGATAGCTGCACACTAGCTAGAAACATATGCCTCGGGCTGATTAGGCAGGAAACTTCTGATCACAATTGTTAAACAGTCATCTTCTGTCTGTTCAATTTCAAGAGATCTTCTCTGCTCCACTCCTATCTGTGTATTTGCAGTCTTATTGATATTCAACTTATTGAAATGCTCATTCTGCTAATTCCTATGACCAGATGTCTCCATTTGAGGGAGCATCGGAGGAGTTTGATCAGACCATATTTGCTGTACAAAAGAACAGGACTATTGGGCCAGTTGAGCGACTTGCTCTTAATCTTGTCAAAGATCAACAAAGGTAATGTTCAGTGCCTCCTTTAGACTTAATAGTTTATCACTCTGCAGTATTTTTCTCAGTGCAAAAAAATTCTTGAAGCATCAGTAGGTCATGGGAACTCATCAAGATACTCTTTACAACGAGTCAATGAGTGTTTGATGATGCATTTTGTTATTCTAAGCCCAAGTTCCTTCATAACTTCAATTTTTTTTTCCTCTATATTTTGAGTAAGTTTTGCTAATTAGATGTTCTGCATTTTGGCATACATCTTAATCGCCCCATGCACTGGCTTACAGTGGATGTTAGGAATTCACTTTCATTTTTACAATGTGTTGTTAGGTTTGCATGTATATATGTCTAGACACGGCCATTGCTTAACATGGTAAAAGTTCAGTGAACATTTTCTACATGGCTGGAACCTGTGGAGATGGAAAGAGTTGCACTTTTATTATATTTTTATAAGCTGAGCTATAGACAAAAAATTCTTATGCTATTACATGCAGGAAGAGAAGATATACTGATACTGCTAACTTCACTTTGCGTTGTGGAGTATGCCAAATCGGTGTAATTGGTCAGAAGGTGAGTTCATATGAAATTGCTAATATATGAACGCTTTGTCAATATTAGATATTGACGTGACTTTTGCTCTTTCTAATTCTAATGCGAACGCACAGGAGGCTGTTGAGCATGCTCAAGCCACAGGCCATGTCAACTTCCAAGAATATAGTTGACACAAACTGTGGAAAACAAACTTGTTTCCGTTTATCTGGGATTGACATACACTAAGGTTCGAATTCCTGTAAAACTAATAAAACAATCCTTGTAATGCTATAACTATAATTATGATGTTTTTCATTTTCAGGCCCTGTGGTTCAAAATGCTTTCTTGCCAGGTTTAAGATAACACATGCACAAGCTATGGATTACATATACTTTTGTTCTTCAATTCACATCATGGCTTACATAAATATTAATAGATTAAATTATTACAAATTTTCTTCAATATTTGCAATCTATAAATTCAGAAAAACTGTTATTAATATCTAATTGTCCTTAAGAACTCCATCCTAACCTTTTAAACTTTATAATTAATTCATGAAAATACACTTTTCTTATAAAAAGAAAACGATTAAAAAATGCGTTGTTAAATTTATAATTTTGTAATAGTATTTATGTTAGTAAATAGTTTACAAAATAATAGTCAGTTTTATGATTTTAGTTTCGAACATTTTTAAAGAAAAATTTAATTAGTTATTAACATCGAGTTAATTATATTTTATTATTAATAACAGTAAAACACTAAGTAAGAGTTATTATATATTATATCTCAATTCTCAAAAAGTTGGAACACTTCAAAATTAGTTGCTTTTCTTAGTATAATATACCCTTTATTGGGATAGTTGAAGCATCATGCAGAGTAACGAGCATTACCTAACCTTGGATGACCATATTGCGAAAAGATGTATCTAAGATTGCAATTATATAATTCTCTTACTTGCCTTGCCTTGAGGGTACATTGCACAGTTTGTCTTTTGGGAGAACATGCAAAGTTCAACCAATGCATGTAAGTATATTACAGTATAATAATAAATATGATTATGAAGGTCTTTTGGGAGAACATGCAAAGTTCAACCAATGCATGTAAGTACATTACAGTATAATAATACATATGATTATGAAGGCCAAGTAACAACAGGAATATTGGTAAGGCTAAAAAGTTCTTTGCTTGCTCAAAGGCAACAGAAAAGGAGAACACCAGTAGGGTTGAACTGTATCCATTTGGGCAGTGTGACAAGCTCCAATATCCTAGAGATGCGTTAGAATAAATGCAAAATAAAGCATTAAGATGAAAGCGGAAGAAGCTAAAGATGCAAATTCTCCCCTAAGCATTTACAAAAAGTAGAAAGAGCATTCTTCCATGTCAAAATGAGACCATTTATTTTTGATCTGGCTTTATCAGTAATAATATCAATTAACAAGTTATGCATCACTAGACTTAGATCTTCTGTTTAAGTACATGACGCAATTGAATTTTCTGACTCTCCATCCTTGCCTCCAAGAGCTTTGCCTTTAAGCTATTCTTCTGTGCGCCACGCGGCCAATCGATGCATCCTTTCATTCCTCTAGCTATGTGGGGATTTTCCGAGTCTGGTGAGCTCCACTCTCCCATCAAATCGGAGGGGCTCAGGCCACCTTTACCTGACCCTTGATCTGGAGATATAATGCTCCCATTAGATTTCCTTCCATTTGAAAGCCTACCGTTTATTCCATCCACTGAGATAATCTTGTAATTCTCCCCGTTATTTGGACAAGATCTCCAAAGCCTTGTAATGGAAGAGGCCTTCTTGAAATGCTTTGTTGGCACGCTGCAGAGTTCACTGATCTCGGTAATGGGGGTTCCTTCACACGCGCTTCCTTCTAGTTCTGTTTCACTCCCTGAGACATTCCTTTCCTGCATGTTCTTATTGACAGATGGGACACTCCCTTCTGGTGAGTAACTTGATCCCTGATCCTCAAGATGGCTCGCAGTTTCCCAGCCACTTTCATCGTCCTCTACATGTCTATGACCATCTTTGTAAGCAAGGTTGACTTCAGGACTAACAGTGTGAATTTTTGAGGCATGGCTTGCAGGACTGTAAGCAATGCAAGGTTCAATCTCACGTTCATTGGCTTCACCAAGATTAACATCTTCAAGAACAGAAAAAATATCGTCCAAGTTAGGGGGTTCATACACAAATGCTTTTGTGTCCTGAATATTCACAGAGGCTGCTGCCTGCATAAGCAATTCAGCTTCTCTTATTTCCTTGACCTCTAAATTTGTGCTTTTTGACATTAGGAAAGTTTCTAAATCAGCTACAAGCTTCTTCATCTGTGAATACTTCTCTTCAAGAGCCACCTTTGCATCAACCAACTTCATTTGAACACGCTCTTCACGCCAAACCTCAGCCATCTGCAGCATCTTCCTTTCCTCATCCACTTCTTCCCGAAGTTTCACTGATTCCCTCTTTAATGTGTCAACTTCAGCTTTATCCTCGCCAATTTCCTTAGCAAGTTCATCACATACTTCCTCTATTAGTTCTCTCGCCTTTCTTTCCTTTTCATAATCCTGCATGTATCGCTTTGCTGATACCTTTGCATCAGCCAGCTCATTCACCAATTTTGAATTGATTATTTCCAGTCTTTGACGATTTTTCCTTTCATGGTTCAAGTCAGCTTTGACATCATCTATAAATGCACGAATTTTCTCATGCTCTCTACTCCTCCAAGCAACCCTTTCCTCACTTACTTTCTTCAAGAAATGCTCCAGTTTCTTTTTTGAGGACCGACGCTCAGTCTCCAGATCTTGAACGCGTTGTCGTGCCTGCTCCAGTTCAGCTTCAAGTGCAGAAACTACTGATACAGCACTCACCTGTTGATTGAGACACTTCATGTTGCTGTATATCTGGCGTGCCTCATCTGATGCCCCCACACAGACAGGATTCCACTTTGTCGCGCCCTCCATCGCAGAGCTGGAAAACTGATATGAGGGTTCAATCTAAAGTAGAAGTCAGAATGTCTATATTAGACAATGACATATATAACTAACAGTGATATAAGTATGCACAAGCCATCATGTAGCTTACTTTTATGTGTGACATTGTGGGATAAAACGACAAACTAAAGCAAGTTTAATGCTTGAACAATTAAAAGGGTGAAATTATTAGTTGGTATAACTTTAGAATAAGCTTCTGAAGTCAATACAAAAGGATTGTGCCACTGTTCCAAACTCCTGGTAGATAGCAATGAGGGAGGCATATTTCGATAGTTAAAAATGGCTACTGTCCATAGGAACAAACCAGTCAATTAGGTTTTTAACCCTGTCTATCCTCGCCAAAACAACTCTTGTCTATACTACAAAACCATTCGGTGGTTCTAACTCAAAAATATTTACATAAACCAATGAAATGAAAAGTAAAACAATACTTGATACCAAGGTACATTGCATTAGATCTGAAAAAACTGTAATGTATTAAAGTTCATTTCCTTCTCATACATCTGTTTTCATAAACATAAAATGTTAAAAATGTCGCAGCAGAAAAGACTAAACAACACATTAGACTACCCTCCCATCTCACCTTCAGGGAGGAAATTATATGCAGGAGGTTAACAGAACAAGATACTTTTTGAATATGGAAGATGCTATTTAAAATAGAAGAAAACTTCAAAATGAATTAAGTCCACTGAACATGCTCACTAAGCAATATAACATTGGATTTGATGAACAGAAAAATTAGAAGTTTAAATCCTTTAACGATCCTTGCTGGTTTTATCCACATTGAACATGTTATTTCCACCCAACACTTCAGGAACAGACATACCTTACACAAGAATCTGGTCTTCATGCCAAAGACAGAGCTGGGGCTCTCAGATGGATCCTTTGCTCCAAACATATGTGCTTTCTCCTCGTGCCAAGGTTCAAATTGGATTACCACATGACGAGAACCAGGCTGCAGAGACAAAAAACACAACAAAAGCAAAAAGTCAAAAACATTACAAATCAAATTCCACATCCAATGGGAATGGGATTGTCTAACAACCAACAACAGAACATGTATCCCTTCTCAAAATTGTCCAGAGAAGGGATACATGGAAGATGGTTTAAAGATATCAAACCTCCATGTGTAGTTTTTTTCAAAGAGAAAACCAACCCCTGTGACCCTGTACAAGATGATCTTTCTTATCTGTTGGTGCTTGTACCAGCGTCTTCCAATGCCTAGTAAGTGGCAAGGAAAAACGTGCCCTGATTCTTCTGTAAAAACCTGCATAAATATAAAAACAATGCACTTTAGAGATATTGAAGTATATCAAAACACTACTATAAGATAGTAACAAGAAAAAGGCATTTTCACTTGAATGAAAACTTTCAAGACCCAAACATGAACTTTTAGCAAACATTAAACTTGCAACATTTCACCAAGATACTGACCTCAGAACCATTAAGGCTTAAAAATAAAGAAAACAAACAATTACAACAATGAATTTCTTTCTAGTTTATCAGCACTCAAGGTTTGCAACAAGACTTCATACTTGAGAAAGTCGACAAGTTTTTGAGGCAATTCCATCAGTGTCTCCTCCTCAATATTTGCATAAGCTAATAACTCAGGCAACATAACTGTAAATGCCAGAAAAATTATATGAATACCTCTTTGATGGCCATCATTTCTGTTTACTAGACATTGCAGAATAGATGAATTTTTTAGAAGTATCCACGAAAAATAACAAAGGATACTTCTAATAGTGATAGCAATCTGCACACAAATAATAACCTATGCTCTAGATTGTTAAAAGTCATTTCTTTTCCAGCATTCCATACATACACCTAGAACATTTTGTGCCTGTATGAATCAGTTAAGACACATCATCAAAGAAAAAAAACAATCCAATTTTAGATGTACATGAAAAAAAACTGTTTTTGTAAACAACAAAGTTCCCATCTTTTATCCAACTACAAGCTTCTAGCTAATTAGTTTCCTTTCATGAAGATTCGATTGAAGACATTCATTTCAATAATAATCACGAGAATAAATCATATTACTGCTAATATGAATACCATCATCGTGGAGACAAACTTTTAAACTAAGCAACAATCAATCATAACTTACGAACTTTAACCACTCAATCAAACCACATTCATCACACAAAGCAATCAGAGCAGAACCATTGACCCACATTCAACTTCCTCACTTTGTCATCCAAATTAAATTAAAATAAAACAAAACATTGATCTTTCTAGAGCAAACAACAAGGATGAGGCAAGAGAGAAAACCACCTGAAACCCTAACAGATCCTTCCTACTCCTCTTCCTTCTCTATCCACCACCACCGACCACTGTTTCCGGTAGCTACAACCGCCACAACCCAATCTTATTGTTTTGCTGGAATTGTAACAACAACATAAACCCAGAACAAAACGAAAGGAGTCAAAACCACAAACCCAAAACAAAATGAAATAAATGTAAATCTAAAACCCCTTAAAGAGTTAAGAATATACCTCATGAATATTAAAGAGAAACAAAAAAGTCACTAAAGCAGATGTCACCTCCCACACTCTTTAATAACTCGCTCGGAGATTGTAGCACATTGACAATGATGCGAAAATCCTTAAATGAGGATGAAGACTAACTGAATTAAAGGGGGGATACGATTTGTGGCCAGCAGTGATTAGAGAGCAGAAAGCGGGATAGGGATTCAACGAGAGAAATGAGAAAAAGGTAGACATGAATTAGTAGATAGGGTACGCTGGATATGAAGGAAGATGACAAATAAAATAAACGAAAAGAATCAATTTTGGGTGGGAAGAAGGAAATGAACGCACGAGAAAAAACTTTTCATCGTTGTTTTAAATGGTAAAGACAAAGAACGACGTTTTATTCAAGAAAACTTCATGTTTTTTTATTTAGTAACGTTGTAATAAAAAAATGTCGCAAAAATATTACAAATCTATGATGTTTTTATAAAATGTCACAAAAAATTTGAACTTTTTGTGACAGTTTTTAAACGTCACGAAAAGCCTTCACAATCCGTGACGTTTTGTCAATAAAACGTCACAGATTGTATATATTTTTTGTAGTGTCAATAGTATTATTTTACAATATTTAATGAACTAAGAAACCAATGTTTTGATTAGTTAATGTTGTTAAATTTTTGCAAGTGGCGGGAAGAATAGCAAAATCAAAATCAATTGGTTTATCAAGCCACGAGGTGCTATTCTATATATAACAAAATTAAAGTTTTGTTATTTAAGTGTTAACAAGAATACCTTCTAAGTTTGTTATGTATACATTTAAATGACACACAAAAAAGAGTGTAGGTGAATTGTATGTGCTTCTTTTTTTTCTTTTCATTTACAAATTAATGAATAATTATGAGAAATTCATATATGATAATCACAAAAAATCATCATAATAAATAAAATAAAGTGAGAAAAGAGACAAAAATCGATTTATAATAATTCGGCTAAATGATCTTTGACTTACATCCAATATTTAACTTGCATATAATCCTATAGCTTCATTTGAGAATTCACATCTTCTTCTTTAAATGGGTAAAGATTAACACACCATACAACACCATTTTTGTCATGGGTGAAGAGAAATTTCTACACTATCTTCCTTTGCTACAAATAAAGAATAACTCCTTTTGTAAATTTTGTTCTAAGGTCAAGAAGAATCCTAACAAAGTATTCCTAAGCAATATCTCCAATTGCAATAATTATACAACTCAAAAACTGCAATTGCAATACATCAATATGTGTTATATGATGTATACATGTACTCTTTAGCCTTTTAAGGCTCTTAACAATTATTTAATATGTCCAATATTCTTCTCATGACTCATATATGATTTATTTATACTCAAAATAACTTAAAATAATCATTAGAAATAAAATTAGCTGATGGCTTTTAACATTGGTATTGGTCAATTATTATGGAATATTGATCGAAACATAAACTTTCAATAGAAATTTTCAAAATAGACTTATCTACCATAATGCCACATTAGTCAATTAGTTTATCCAAAATTTTAATATCGGTCACCTAAATTACCATATTGATTGATCAAACTTCCTAAAACAAGTTTGTCCATTCTTTTAAATTTCTTTCAAACATCAAAAAACATTACTTTGACAAAATCTTGATCTAAAATTATCTTGAAAGTTTCTCAAAAGTATTTTAATTTATTAAGAATATTTTCTTCAAAACTTCCAAATTTTCTCTTGATTATGACAAAATATAAGCAATATGCCCTAAGAGAAAAATGATCATGCAATGATTGGATCTCTAATTCATTGAAATGATCAAGATCAGTTTATATAAAGGATTAAAATGGCTCAATTAAATCATTATGATTCTTTCTTATTCTTGATTCTTCAATTGAATTGTATATGTGTGCTCCACTTTACTCATTTTGCTCCATTTATTAGTTTTTTAATTATTCAATTAACTTTTTTGCTTCTTTTCCCTTATGCTAAAAATTTTCATTCTCATAGTACTTGATTTTTTATAATAAAGTTATTGGTATCACTAAAATTAAATTCATTAGTATAATTTATTTTATCATCATCAAATTGTTAGGTTAAGGTGTCATTTAGTGAACAATCTTATCTTTTTTTATAATGATAAAATATTTAGTTATATTTTTAAAAAATGATATTGAGTAAGCTTCCTTTATGTAAAGCAATATGTAATGCATACTCCCTCTTATTTCATGCATTATGAATGATTAAGTTTTAATATCTCCATTGTCTATCTATTCTGTCAACATTAAAAAAGGTACATGATACATAACTTTATAAGCATCAAAAGGCAAAAATAAATAACTTTTCTTTCCCTTTTTAGAAACTCTTGTCATATAGGCACAATTTTTAAAAAGACTATGTACCAATTTAAAGTTCAATATGCCTCCCTTCCCTTTAGGTACATATAACAATACTTCCCTCCCCTATATATATATATTCCAAGTCTTTATGGTCAAATGTTATCGATATGAAAGTAGGAGTAAATACCTTCTTTTTATTTACCAACGATGCTTACTTCCTTTTCTTTCACACTTTGTTCAATGATTGGTATTTTGGCAATAACCTTAGCTTATGTGAGAGCCTTTAGTGATTTTTCTTTTGAAATTGATTGTTTAAGATAACATTGTTGTTCCTTATTTGATATCAATAAAAAGGGATACAAGTTGCTGGTATTCATTTGATGTCACTTGATGTTGACCTACAATGCAAAGAAATTAATATATTTTAGACACCTACACATAATTAGGTAATTGAGGATTCATGCTTAACTTCTTCTTCAACTTATATCTTTTACACTTTTTAGGTTTTCTTGAAAAAAATATTTCAAAGAAAAATTTCTATACATATATGTCTATAATCGCTAAAAAAGTGATATCTCATATAAGATGAAGTATACAAATTTGTATCATTGTGACTTATAAGAATGTGACATATATGTGTTTGTAGGTCTTGATGGATGATGTGGGTGATATAGTTCTCTTTTTTAGATATATGTGAGGTTAGAAGCTCCTTATGTAATGAAAAATTATTGCATATTAATTGGCAAGTAACATGTTTCTTTATTAGAAATGTGACTTATATTGAATGGAAGCATGTATTATGTCTATACTTACAACAACAACAATAATACCCAATACCAATCCCACTGAGGCGCGAAGTCTAAGGAGGTCTAGCAGTAAACAACCTTACCCCTAACTAGTGGAGAGACCATTTCTGTAATGATTATGACTTTATAAGACTTATAATGATTATGAACTATATTAAATAAGAGCATATATTTTTTCTTTATATTTATAATGAGACCTATGATAATTATGAATTTATGTTATTTTGATGATAAAGAGGCCTATATGAATGAAAAACTTGTTTCATATTCTTTTGGGATGATCTTGCATAAAAATTATTCCTATTTTTTCCTTGAACGCTGAACTCTTTAGGTTTAGAATATGAACTGTAAATAAATGCATGAAATGTCCTTTTACCTTGAGAGCTAAAAGATGATGTGTGGAGATTGGAGTTTTCATGTCTATAATTTAGTACTATAAGATTATGTGATGACTTAATCAATGGCTTATCAATACAAACATGATTTTCCTTCAAAAGAATTTTCTTGACATTAGTCGATACACTGCTATAAATGTACCCAATATCATGCCTATCATTTGAGGTCTTTTAGGCTCCAAGTATTTTATCAATTTTTCACTTAATAAAGTGAACTCAAATAATAATTTTTTGAGAATATTGATCTCCTTTATCAATATCTCATTCTTATGCAAAAAATTATGTTCATTAGCATTAGCAATAACCACACTCTTAAAATGTACTATGTCATGCGTATCATATTTTAACTTTTTATCCTTAATCATACATGCATTTAAGAGTTTTGAAGTCTCTTCATGCTTGGAAGATAAACTATTTCTTTTTAAACTTATGACCTCTAAGCATTTAACTAACTCATTATATGAAGGATCAATATCACGATCATTATCATTATTATAAGAATTTGAGGAAAATTATACTTTGCTATTATTGACCATAAAATATATATTTGCAACAATTATTTTAGATTCTTCACTCTCCAAACTAGTTGTATCATCTCATATGGCTTTAAGTATTTTTTTCTCTTCAATTATTTCTCCCTCTTCTCCTTTAAGAACATCTTGAATTTATTTTTCATGAGTTTTATATCACCCACGTCACTTTTATTTGTGGAGTTATCCTTATCATTAATTTTCTTATCTTTGGAGACTTTAAATATCACATCTCATCTTTTTAAAGCCATTTCTTCTTCATAAAATTTATTTATCTACATCTCACAAGTAAGGACTAATCTAACTAACTTTGCCAATAGTAAGATACTCAAATCTTTGATTTCTTGTATGATCATCACCTTTGCCTCTCAAACCTTGGTAAAGTCCTAATAAAATTTTTCACTAATTCACGATTAGTGTAAGTTTTACGAAGACATTTGACAGTATTAGTGATATAAGTGAAGCGAGTATACATAATGGAAATTGACTTTTTTTTCTCCATGTGAAATAGTTCGCATTAATGCACTAGTAAGCTCACTTTGCTCCCTTTTACTTGAGTAATGTTCTCATATGAGATTTTAAGTGTGTGTTATATCTCATAGGTAGTTTTATATATAGACGCCTCATTGAATTTATTTCTACTAAGAGTACAAAATAAAATATGCATCACTTTGCTATTTAACTTAATGAGTCTATTATTAATATCACTACACTCACTTTTATCTTTTAGTACTTTATTGATAATTATAGTTCGTATTAGAACATATGGACTATTGTGTACAATTCTTTAATGATAAACATTTTAGTTAAATGGAAATGTTTAACCTTAGTTAATTGTTACCTTCATAGAAAGGGGGTCTATTTATATATTGACTATTTTGGCTTAAAATTAATCAAATTATACTATAAAGATCTTTGATTAAGATTTTCTACAAATCTAAATGCAATAAATAAGAGTTACTCTAATATTGATATTTGGTCCCCATATGACACATAAGAGGAAGGGAGAATTGTACTTGTTCATTTGTTACTATTTCTAAACTATTAAATGGTTATGAAAATTTCATATATGATAATGACAAAGCAATAACAATAAATAAAAGAGAGTAAGGAAAGAGAAACAAAATTGATTTATAATAGTTCGACCAAATAAACCATTAGCTTACATCCACTCCTCAAGTTCCACTTAAGAATTCCTATATTCTTCCTCTAATAGGTGAAGAGCAACCCTCTATACATCATTTTCTTTGGCACAGGTGAATAAGAACCCTTACAATCATCTTTCTTTATTGTATATAAGTAGTAGCACTTTACAATTCTTGTTTAAGTTCAAAAAGGACCCTCATGAAATATCCCTGAGATATTTTTTTAATTGCCATAATTATAAAACTTAAAGACTCCTTTTGCTCACACTAATGAATATAGGTTCAATATATGTTATGTGATGTACATATGCATTTTATCACCTCTTAAGGATCTTAACAATTCTCTAGTATTATATCCAATATTCTCCCTATAACTGATATATGGTTTGTTAGTACTCAAAACAACCTAAAATAATCACTAAAATAAAACTAGCCATTACAACGATTGCTCAACCATTATAGTATATTGATCAACCAATATGACTAATGTTGTCACAAACTCATAATATAGGCGTTTAAAAGAGGTCAATCAACAATACTCTAACACTAGTCGACTAGTCAAGCAAAAACCCTAACATTAGTCACCAAAATCACCATATAAGTCGACAAAGCTTCATAAAACATGGTTTTAAAAACTTTTTAAGTTCTTTGAAAGATTAAAACATATTCATTTGATAAAAAATTGACTTAAAATTATTAAAAACTTCCTTAAAAGTCGTCTGATGCATTTAAAGGGTTTTCTTTAAAACCTTCCAAAATTTCTCTTGATTATGACAAAGTATATGTAATATGCCCCAAGTGCAAAATGACCATATAAAGATAGAATCCTTAATTCAATTAATGATTATGATAAAATTACGTAAAGGATTAAAATGATTTGCTTAAACCGTGCTTGATTCCTTCTTGTTATCGGTTCTTCACTTGAATTAAATGTGCACTCCATTTTGCTCATTTTCTCTATTTATTAATTATTTAATTTATTTAATTGACTTTTTTCCTCACTTTTCCCTTCTACTGAATTAGTTGATCATTATGTTAATAAACAACCCTGTTATAAGTTTAATCTATATCGGTCAACCATAAAGTCATATTCAATACGTGTTTAGTGTATAAAATATGCTAGTCGTTAGGTATTGCTTGACCATTAAACCATATTAGTCAACCAATATGTCTAACATACCACTCCAATAGAGCATATTCTCGAGCATATCAGAGGATATTCGAGGCTATACTCTACGGAAATGATATGTTAGAAAATAATTCAAAAATATTTTTCCACCTTAAACATAATATCACATAATCTTGGCATTATATTTAATACTCAAAACATACACCAAGTAGCAACCGGCGGTATATCACAATTTGTGTAATATTCAAAAGACATAAAGAAAGTTTGATATCAACAAGATAATGTGACAATGTTATTCTTGATGCAAAATAACTAGATGCATCTGTAGGTACAAATGATCTTGACCACTAACTCATGTCCAAATGCAGAAGTTATACTCTAACTAAATTAGCTAGATCTCTCCTGGACTTGAAAACAACATTGCAATTTTGATGACTTTGCAAACTCATTGAGTGAACTATCATTGAAGAACTCAGTGAGTGAATTACATCATAGAGGATAGTTCTAGCAACTTATTATTGCACATCAACAATCATGTCACATAGAACAGTTTTAATCACCATATCACATCATCAATGATATCCAGATATATTGCAATATTTTGATTCAATTAGGACATATCATATATGCAAAAATGTGAATGTAAATGCACATGTGCTTTATTTCTTCTTTCTTTTCGTTGTGATCAAATATGCCAATTCACACCTGGGTTTCAAACAATTTTCTATTGGCTAGCTTAACGAGCATTATAGCCCTTCTCACATTATGATCATTAAGCCCTGATCTCAAATTATGAGCATTAAGCCTTGATTTCACATTACGAGCCCTAGGCCCCGATTTTTAGCATTTTGCCTTGAATGTCTACTTGTTGGTCATTTTGATCACAACTCCCATTAGCTCATCATGGATGTCAAATGCAATGATATGAATCATCTCACACATTATTTTCTTCCATTAGTGTGACTGATTTTCTAGAATTCACATTCAATTTGAATCAAATAAGCATTTCAGGGATAATCACATAATTAGCAATAGAAATTCAATTTGAAAACATCTCCATATACAGTCCCGAGTATCAAACTCCTCGAACCAACAATGTCTGGAATTATAACAATCATATAATTAATAATTCAATAACTAAAATTTAACCAAAAATAAATCAATCATAGTGAGAAACATTTAGGTTAACTCACAGAACACTCCAATGAGCTGTTGTCTCAATGTCCCGACAATATCTAGGTATTGACAATCACTCTGAGAGCCTATTAGACATGCATATGAACATTAGTCACTGATAACGAATAGCGAGAATATGTATGCAATCCTTAAGTGCAATGTTTATATCCTTTTCTTCCTAATGTTCCTTTATGAACAAGTTGTCTTCTTTTAATCATAACTCGCTTCCTCTTAATCCTTAGTTTGAGGTAAACTAAACCCTCTATTTTACACTTTATTTTTTTATTAGTTCTGATAACCTCAATATCGCATTTCTACTTAAGGCATCTGATATATCACCTAGCTTTACTTGGACTTTCTCGCTAGAACAACCTTAGCCTTTCTGTATTTATAGCAATCTCCTGCGTCTTATTACTATTTCTCCCAATTCATCGATTGTCTCAAACTTTTACAATCTGCACTTGCATATTTATATTGGAGATATCCCTGTACATATAATGTCTTCAAACTTTCAAAATAACCATTTAGGTGACAGTTCTAAATCATATATCAAATAGTCAACTCATAGGACTTCAATTGTTTCCATACATATGAAATCATTTTGTTATGTTGCATTGGATTTCAGCCAAATGTCTTATATAACATCAGTGCATACTATAAAATCTCCAAACCTATCTGATATAATTTACCTCAGTATAGTTCCTTCAAAATTTTCTTTACTCACTTTACTCATACGCTTTACAAATTTTTCTCCATGTATTCAAACTATTTTTTTCAATCCTTCGAATGCCTTTAATACACCATCAAATCTTGAATCTCTTTAGTCTCCAATACCATAATGCTATGAGGCATTTGTTAACTCAAATAATTATTATCAAAGTTCATATGCCTCTTTATTAACCCTCGTGATTCCTTAAATAACTGATCCTTAATGAGGTATATTGACTCACTTTCTTTTCAATTGCCTACTAGACTTTCTTCTGCGAATGATTTTCTCCATTCCTTGAATTTTCCTCAAATTTCACTTCGACTTATTCTCATGTGAGTTCATTTATACTACTTTCTCCACACCTTGAAATTTTACTTGTAGACTTAATTTTTTTGATTTTTAAGACATTCATTAAGATAGGTTTGTATCTCCCGAACATATTTTCACAGGATATAACACGAACCTATATACTCCTCAATATACTTTCACATAGTGTAACTTAAATGTACATACTCCTCAGACTAGTAAATTCGAGTCTCCATAGATTCAAGAATCCATTCACATGACCCCTTAACACTAAACAAAATACATATTTATTTTTGTAACATATTCCACCTCCTTGCTTGATGCTCTGCTAGGGGAGTGTACTCACTTTCGAATCATTCTATATTCCTTCATGATCAGTTCTTTCATGGATCATCCCTGATACAAACTATCTGATCTGCTCATTTTAACTTAAACAAAAAATTTTCTTCAACAGAGGGTTTCTTGTTGCCATCACCTATACTCTTTATGCAATCTTGATCAATCACTTATTACCAACTAGTTGTAATACCGCGGGAAGACCAATTTCTATTTCTATCTTCCTCACAAGGTCATAATGTTCAAATCACCCCAAAACCTAAGGGAGTAAAGAACATACTTATTGTCGCACATGCTTGGGTAATGTCATCAAATTCATCCCATTTTGTCCACATATTTATCTCCATCAGTTTACAAGTCGATCTCTTACATGATTGATACTTTGATCTTCATTAGTCCTAGACAATATTCTTCTCAGATCAATTTATGTCTCATTAAGACATCTTTAACAAAATCTCAACCTATTCTCACATGATTATTATGAGCACCTTCATATGATACTCTAGTTTCCCCTCAAACTTTGAACTATGGGAGCTATGACTAACAATTATCCAATAAGT
>JANPWT010000005.1:26570627-26583969 GCA_024678245.1 Erythroxylum densum
TTTTGTATTTTTGAAATGAGCTTGTATAAACTCTCTTAGAGTTCATTTATGAAATATGATTGGATTTTGGCATGTGACTCTCAAAATTTTAGATTGTTTGATGTTCAACTTTTGTGGGCATGCCACCATTATGGGATGATGGTTTCCGTTTTGTCTTCGAATGTTTGTGCTCCGGAAATGGGGTCCAACAACCATTTGTTGGTTTTTATTATCAACATCATTTTTGCCATCTATTGATGTTCTGTAATCTTTTAAACAGAGCCTACATTTTATCTATTATCACCATCTATTTCACCTAAGCCATCTACTCCATATAGCTATGTGTTTTACAACAATTTATATCACCATATTAATTTGTTTCACATCAATATTTTCTCTCCTATTTCTTTATATTGTTGTTGTTAAACAATGACAAATGTTCCAATTGGACGTGAAAATACCTTTATGACATTTACAAAGAAATCTATATGCAACCGCTTCTTGGTTATAATCATCCTCTTAATAACGTTTTTCTTCTTCAACAAGCTCTTTATAGCTTGAGGTAAGCCGCTCGAGCTTGGTTTGCTAAGTTTGGCTTAACTATTAGTCATATTGGTTTTCACTTAAGTCTATATAATCATGCCTTGTTCATTCATCACATTGATAAATGTTGCATTCTCTTGCTTCTTTATATGGATGATATGATAATCCTTGGTAGTGATTTACAGGGCATCAATGATCTTAAACTGTTTCTTAACACTCAATTTGAAATAAAAGATATTAGACATTTTAGCTATTTCCTTAGTTTGAGGTGTCATCTTATTCCACTAAATATTATTTGTCTCAAGCCAGATATGCTACATATCTTACTTCTCTTACTGGTCTTATTGATGAGAAAATAGTTAGTACTTTAATTGTGGCTAATGCTGTAACAACCCAGATCACCTGCTTACAGATATTGTCCACTTTGGGACTTGGCCCAGCCAAGCCCTCACAGATTTGCTTTTCCTGAGAACTTCCCAAGAGGTCACCCATCCTGGT
Source organism: Erythroxylum densum (assembly GCA_024678245.1). Classification (NCBI taxonomy): domain Eukaryota; kingdom Viridiplantae; phylum Streptophyta; class Magnoliopsida; order Malpighiales; family Erythroxylaceae; genus Erythroxylum; species Erythroxylum densum. Next base: position 26,571,648 of record JANPWT010000005.1, read on the forward strand.
ACTATTCTTGCCCTAGCACATTTATCTTCAGAGTTCTTATGGGATCCAGTGCGTTAGGGCATGAAAAACGTGTCTGTAATGGAGAGGTATCTGTACTCTTATAAGGCGTACTTTGTTCCCCTCTCCAACTGATGTGGGATCTCACACTCTTCATGTCCCTTAGCGCCTAGCCTAGCCGGCACAACGGTTCGGGTACCAGCTCTGATACCACCGCAACAGTCCAGATCACTTGCTTACGAATACTGTCCGCTTTGGGCCTTAGCCCAACCAAGCTCTCACAGTTTTGCTTTTCCTGAGAACATCCTAAGAGGTCACCTATCTTAGTACTACTCTTGCCCTAGCACATTTAACTTCTGATTTCTGATGGGATCCGGTGCGCCAAGGCATGAAAAACATGTCTGTAAGGGAGAGGTATTTTTACCCTTATAAGGCGTACTTCGTTCCCCTCTCTAACTGGTGTAGGATCTCACACTCTCTACCCCTTTAAGGCCCAACCCTTTTTAGGGCCCAGCCTAACTGGCACAATGGTTCGGGTACCGGCTCTGATAGCACTGTAACAGCCCAGATCATCCGCTTACAGATATTGTCCGCTTTGGGCCTTGGCCCAGTCAAGCCCTCACAGTTATGTTTTTCTCAAAAAATTCTGAGGAGGTCACCCATCCCGGTACTACTCTTGCTCTAGCACATTTAACTTTGAAGTTTTGATGGGATCTGGTGCGTTAGTGCATGAAAAACACGTCTGTATTTGTACCCTTATAAGGCATACTTCATTTCCCTCTCTAACTGATGTGGGATCTCACACTCTACATACTAGTCACCCACTCATAGATATTGTCCGCTTTAGGCGTGATGTGATATCAGGTCGTGACAATTAAATTAGTATCAGAGTCGGTACCCAAATTGTTTTGCCAGCTAGGCTAGGCCCTAAGGGGGGTGGAGAGTGTGAGATCCCACATCGGTTGGAGAGGGGAATGAAGTACGTCTTATAAGGGTACGAATACCTCTCCCTTACATATATGTTTTTCTTGCCCTAATGCACCAGATCCTATCAGAACTCCGAAGTTAAATATGCTAGGGCAAGAGTAGTACTACGATAGGTGACCTCCTGGGATATTCTCAGGAAAAGCAAAACCGTGAGGGCTTGACTGGGTCAATGCCCAAAGAGGACAATATTTGTGAGCGGGTGATCTGGACTGTTACAAAATGCACACTTTTTTGCTATTGATGGAACACCTTCTCGAGATTGTACTCTTTATTGCCAGCTAGTTGGGATTCTTGTATATCTTACTACCACTTATCTGGATATCGCTTATACATTTCATATACTCAGTCAGTTTATGCATTCTCCTCACACCATCCATTTTATTGTTATTCTTCTTATTCTTCACTACCTCAAAGGTACATAATTTCATAGTTTGTACTTTCATAATATTTCCCCTTGATTTAAGAGCTTATTTGAATGTTGATTAAGCTAGCCATCTTACTAATCATCGTTCTACAATTGGCTATTGTTTCCTTCTTTGTGAGTGTTTAATCTCTAGAGTAAGAAACAAGCAATGATTTCTCAGTCTAATACTAAAGCCAAATGTCGGGCTCTTGTTAACACTACGTTTAAACTTCTTTAGCTTTGATGGTTACTTCAGGATATAGGCATTGTGCATTCTTCTTCTAATATTTTACATTATGGTAATCACAATGTTATCCAAATTACTCATAAGGATTTTTTTATGAGCATATAAAATATATTAAGAATGATTGTCATTTATGTGACATCATGTTCATTAAGCTATTATACAACTTCTCTTTGTTTCTTCTCAAAATCATTTAACAGATATTTTTACTAAATCTCATTCACCTTATCATTTTTATAATCTTATTCATAAACTTCAATTGGTTGATTATGTCCCTTCTTTAATTTGAGGGGGTATTAAATATATATAATTGTAATAGTTGTCAAGTCAATGACAACCTTAATTTTAAGCCTTCAATTATGCATTAGGCTTATTATGTTTCCTAGTTAGCATTTCATGTGTGTGTGTATATATGTGTGGATGGGTATGTGTGTGCATGTACTCTTTAGTATACAAACACACTTATAAATATATTATTCATTCCTTTGTCAAGGTTAATATCTCATCAAATACTTGCTCCCTTATTGCACCTATGAAGTATAATTGGTTTCTTTTAGGTATTATCTATTTTTATTTTGGTTTCTTTAATTTTCTATTCTTAGTAACAAAGAGTGCACAATTATAAAAATAATTGATGTAATTAACTTTGATAGGTGAGACAAATATTTATGTTAAGTTAAGTTAGTGATCAAATATAAAAACAATCCAATTAAGGGACAATATCGAACTTAATTCTTTTATATTTAATTCTAAGTATAAAAGGTTTGGTTCTTTATTAAACTAATATTTAATTATTTATGACATGAATTGCTATTTGATTCACTTGAGAGTCACCATACATCTTATTTGAATTATCTAAGTAATTTCTTTCTCTTTATGTTTTAATATAATACCAAAATAAATTATTAGTGATATATAAAATATTAAATTATCATTAAAAGTATCATGATGAAACCTTGATTAAGTTGTTGATATCCTTACAAAACTACTCAAGTTGGATAATATTAACAAATTATGAGTACTTTCTACATGTTGAGATATCAAACTTAATTAATCAAATTAGAAGTTAAACTTAATTTTTCATTCAATGAAAATAAGTTTCACTTTGTTTTATTTAATAAAAAGTGAGTAATTAATTAGTGGAGCTATGAAATGATTAACATTTAAGACGGGTTATGTTTAATGCTTATCTAAAGCATATGAGTATACTTATACTCTACAAACCAGCACGTAAGTCATGATTAATCCAGTATAAATTAAATTTTTATTCATTACTCTTCCTATATCTCTTATTTAATATTTCCTTTAAATAGTTTTAAACTCTCTCATCTCACACACATGCACATGGGTATAATAATGTCAAATAAACTAATGTAAATAGTGGATATATGAAGCTAACAATGTTGAGAGCACAAATCTCACATTTGTTAAAGATAGAAACCTAGTCTTAGCTCATTGCAATGCTTTATATATCATAAAAACAAGGCATAGTTAAGTTTGAATCGCTATCCAATAATAACATATGTTTACTTTTCATTCTTTAGGATGTGTGCTTAGTTCAGGAGAGGGACCTCTAAGTATATAATGCTTAAGAGTGACCTAGCTTTGAGCATAAAACCTATAAAACTTAGATTAAGTGCCCAAAGTTAAAATGTGTGAGATATGCCTTGAATTTTGGTGAAATAAAATTTCAATAACCTTAAACTTCCATTGAAATAGAATTTTAGTGTCACTAAGCATATATGAAAACTTGTTTTAGTGACCTTAAGTTTTTGTGAAAATAAAATCTAAGTGAACTTGGGCTATTTTTTAAATAAATATTTATTGTAATTAAACCTTTTATAAATAATTTTAATTTATAAATAGTTTAATAAAGTTTTTGGAAGTGGTACCTTAAAGGATTTAAGAGAGAACTTTCAATTTTTTTTTTAAAGAGAATCTTTGAGGGGTTATGTAAGGGTATGGTTATCATAGTTCTCCTTGTATATTCTTTTTAACAGTAATAAAAATTGTTTCTTTATTTATAAACAGGTCATATAGATTGGCTGAATAATGTAAATTCTTGTATTTTTTCTTTGCTTATTTTTGTTTATATTACTTTTGTTTGTGTAATAATAGTATTAAAGTAATAAATATCGTAATAATTGGTATCAAATCCTATATTATCTTTGCAAAGCTAAGGTTTACCATAAAGATGTCTTTGCACATGTTTGATATTAGAGTTCAATAAATATATTGACTTCAATTTATAGGAGTTGGAAATGAGGGAGGTTCTTGTTCAATGACAATGCTTAACGACATTGGAAGGAGAAGAGAAATTGTCAATTTAGGAGCGTCGGAGTAGGAAGAGATATTGTTATGGACACACATCATAATAATGTTAAGTTTGTGAGATTAGGTCTTGAGAGAGGACAGGTGGTTGATGAAAAAACTGCTTTGTTATGTAAACAACTTAAAATTAAGTATCATAAGAGATTATTTATGTATTATTTATAACAAAAGCAACATTTATATAACCTGAGGATGTTAAAATGTACAAATATGAAATATTATATAAATAATTTTAATCAGATCATTTTATATCTACAAGGTACTGGAGTTAAAATTAAAGATGACAATTAAGCCATAATTCTTTTATGTTCCTTATCTAATTCATGTGAGAATTTTGTTGATACCATAATATATGATAGAGAGACTATTTCTATCAGTAGTGTAAAAGATGTTTTGTAAGCCAATGAATTGAAGAAAAGGTCATTATAAAGTTAAAGGGCATCTTAAGAGAGACTATCCATTAAAAAAGAATGAATAAGAGAAAAGGGAAATAGATGAAAAATCAAATGTTATTGTAATCTAAGAGGGTTTCGATGAAGAAGACATTAATGTTTTAACGGTAAGTAATTTTGATTATACAAAATAATGAGTGATAGACATCATAGTTGCTTATTACATAACTTTCAATAAGGATTGATTTTGTTTATTAAAGAATGGAAAGATACCATTAGATTAGGTGATGATGGAGAGCATGTTATCAAAGGTGGTGGTTCATTGCAGATTAAGATGCATGATGGAATTACTAGAACATTAAATATATGATATGTTCTTGAGCTTTAGAAGAATCTAATTTTTATGGTTACTCTTGATAGTCAAGGGTATACGTTTTCTAGTGATGATGAGCAACTTAAAATGGTAAATTGTATGTTGATTATGAAAAAAAAATTACAGCAAAATATTTATGTCTTAGAGGGAAAGACAATATTAGGATTGGTAGTTGTGTCTTAGTCTTTAAGAAAGAAGATATCACTATTGTATGAAACATATGGGTGAATCATCTTGATGAGTGAGAGATGAGAAAACTTTATGAGGAGAGCTTACTGAAGGGTGACAAACACAAAAAATAGACTTTTGTAAGTTTCATGTGCCTAGTAAAAATTCTAAGGTAACCTTTAAGGATATTGTGTTTCGAGAGCAATATATGTTGAGACAAGTATATGGAAAGGTTATGTCAAGGTTAATAATAAGCAATGTTGGTTCAACATTCAATTGGCACTAGAATAGTTTGAAACATATGCTAAGAAGGCTGAAAACTCTAATTCAGGAGGTAGAACAATGTCACGTAGAAAGAATCAGAATGGTATATCCAAGAATAGAGCAAACAACATTATCAGGTAGTCAAGGAGAAATGATTAAGGAAACTCAATTGCATATGCTCTAACATTAGTGATGGGTATGGAACTATCTCTCGATGGGTCAGGGAAATTCAAGAAAAAGATAGATAAATAGGGGCTTGGTTGAAGAATGTAAGGTTTTACATGATCAGGAGATTGACTACATCTAGTCAGATTTTATTAAAAAATGTTCACACTTTGGAGGATGTAGTTGGCATGTTGATAAGCCATTACTCGCAAAAAGGTTCAAGCATAGTTTAGACTTATTGAATCCTCACATAACTTAAAGCTCATGGAGGGCTTGTATGAAGGGATTGTTTATTGGTTAGATGTTGGATATTTAAGTCAAGGTGGAGCATTATTAGATATACCTTAAATTATTGTTAAAAATTTTAGTAATCTTAGACTTCTTGTGAAATGGAGTTTTAGTGTCATTAATCATATATGGAATAGAGTTGTAATGACTATATGTTTATGTGAAAATATAATATAAGTGACCATAGAATCTTGTGGTAATAAAGTTTCAATATAATTAGACTTTTTATAGGTAACCCTAGTATATAAATAGTTTGATAATAGTTTTATACATAGTGACATTAGAGGATTAAAGAGAGAACTTTTAAGGTAAACCTTTAGGAGGTTGTATAAGGTTATAGTTGTCATAATTCTCCTTGTATTTTCTTTCTTATAATAGTAAAGAAAATTTGTCTCTTTGCTCATGGATATAGGTCATATAGATTAGTCAAACCACATAAATTCGTATATTTTTTACTTTGCTTATTTTCTTATATATTGCTTCCATTTATGTAATAATTGGTACCATATAATTGTTGTATCTAAGTTTTACATACATAGGAATCTTAGATTCTTCAACATTTGTCTGTACAAATAATGAACCATAAGCTGATAAAGCTTAGGAAGCGATCTTCACTCCCTTTGATGTAGGTTATTGGAGGGAACAAACCAATTGCTAAAGAAATGAGAAATCGAATTTGACAAATTTTTAAAAAACGGAAAATACATTTCTTAAACAACCCTAAATGGATTAAAGAGTTGGTGCAATACGAGTGAGCAACCAAAAACAAAGTCTTAAGAGGAAAGCCATTTGAATATTAGAGTTGTTGATTATTTTCTTAAGCAAGTACAATCAAAGAGATGGATTAACAAAAGCCCAAAACAACAATTTAACCCCTAAAATTTACACTAGAATCTGAGTTGCCCTAACATTTTAAAGGGTTTAAAATGAAGCCTAACATTTGCAAAACATTCAAAATGAACCCTAACATTTAGAAAACATTTAAAATAGCCCCTTACTAGATGGAACAACTGACAGAGTTAAGCCTCATCAGCTAAATGCTGATGTGAATTTTTTTTGTTTTATTAAAGTGGGCCCACTCAATGTTTTAACCAATAAAATTTCTTCACTACCATGTTTCCATTTTCTTTTCTTTCTCCATCTGTCTCTAGTATTTTTCAAACTAGAGTTGTCTCTTTGGTACTCATCAAGCACCAATCTTTACAAGCTTCTTAAGATTTTTCTTTTTAAATTTTTATCACTAATTCTCTATATTTAACATCCTCTCTCTTTCAATAGTTAAGAAGCTTTACTCCTATTGTAGTCTCCAAGGTATGCTATCGTTTTCCTACTCTTATATATGCATGGTATTTAAGGATGTTATTCTAATGTTAGATGCATGATTCTTCAAACGTTGTCATTATTTTAATAAGTGTGGTTATTATCTCATGCTATGTTTGGTGAGTTTTCGAGTGAGAATAGTACTAGTAGCTATGACCTTGAGTGAGAAGAGCGATGAGTATGAGTAATTTGGGCTCTGTCAGTAGTTTTGACCTCATTGATGCAAAGCTCAAAGAGCATCAAATTTGCAAATCAAAGCAGTGTTTGGGTTATGGACACAAGCTTGAAGGGAAACCAGTACCATAGTAACTTCACAATATTCTCAAGTTTCAGAAACATCTTTTATAACAAAACCAAAAGAATAACTTGTAATAAGGCGAAACATTTATATATATGCTTTATGTTTATATTCCACAAGAGATGAAATATCAAGAGCTAGTGTCATTGTTACGATATCAAGTTATAGTGCCATGGATATTGAAAATTTGAAATCTAATCATTTTAGCCATCCACATTTTAGGAAAAGCTTCAAAAATTAGGTATGTTTCATTCATGAAACAATGGGATTTCCATGCATTAACTAATTAATTTGGCCTCATGCCTAAGTGTGAAGAATCACACAAGATTTTCCATGAACCCTCACGCTAACTCAACAGACAAAGCATTACAGAGGAAAAATCAAAGGTGAAAGAAAAGGGGATGTCTGAAGCTACAAAGAGAAGAGACTCTGGAACTTTCGAAATGAAGTCAGAAGATTTAAAACTAAGTCAAATGCATGTGAGGCCCACGTGGAGTAGTCAGAAGCATAGCCAAAAATTCAGAACAAAATGGAGACAACGCATAGCTACAAAACACAACACTTCATTTGGATATATTAAAGTCTGATGCAAGACAATTAAAGAATAAAGGCAAAGGTTTTTCAAGTGAATCATGTGGACAAGGTTCATGGACCTAGTCAAAGGCTTGTGAAAAAGAACAAGATAATTAAAGATGGAGTCTTTAAGTAAAGCATTGACTTAGTCCAAAATCATCCGAAGGTAACAGTTATCTAAAATCCTATAAATAGCCAAGCCTTAAGCATTTAGAAATAAAACAACACAATTACAAGATTACAAACTATTGTATACATTCAGTCTTTTGGTTCAGAAGGGAAAAATAGAGAGAGTGCTAAAGTACCTATCAAAAATGTACTAGTGAGTTTGTGAGAAACTCTTGCAGGTGTTTCAGGGAAACACTCAATCTCTTGTATACCTTTTTTGTGATCCTAATAAAGCCGATGTGTGTGGTTAATCCTTGGACATAGATAGTTTTGTGCTATCGAACCAAGTAAATTTGAGTGTCTTCTTTACTTTTCTTGCAAATTTCCATCTCTGCAAAAACAAAGCCAATCAAAATATCATCAGTTAAGAAATATTCCACAGAAACAACATAAAGATTTCTAATAGATTGATATCAGAGCCATTCAAGTTTCTGCCCTTAATCACAAGTCAAAGAGTCCATCAAAGAAAATTAAAGCACAAGTCTTTACAAATATCCTACAAGATGGTGGGAAAAGAGATGGAAGTATTCACAGGAAAGGAGGACTTTGCAATCTAGAAATTACAGATGCAAGCCCTTCTTGAATCCTATGAGTGCTTTGGAGCCATAGATGTAACATAAGAACATAAGCAAGATCCTGTGAAGAATCTTAAGAAGGCAAGATTAGCACTTTGCAAGCTAATGTTGCATCTTTCACTAATTGTCATCAGAAAGGTGAAAGATTGCAACACTGCAAAGCTTCTATGGGATAGATTGGATGAGATTTACTCCAAGAAATGCTTACCAAATAAGATGACATTGCTGCACAATCTTGACAACTTCAAGATGAACACAACAGTAACTCTAGAAGACAATCTGGATTACTTTTTTAAACTAATTCAAGATCTTGAAGCTACTGGAGAGGTAATTTTTGAAGAACACCAAGCAGTGGTGATTCTAAAATCCCTAGCACAAGAGTATAATGCATTCAGAAAAGTGGTGAAGCATGCTAGTGGTGATGCTCTAACTGTAAAGAGGGTGTTAAGTCAAAATGACTTTACATAAATAATTTTGATAAAGAACAAATAATATTGAAAAAGCAAACGATAGATGAAAAGCAGACGGAAATTGAAAAACAGACGATAGAAGAACAGCAGACGAAGATTGAAAAAGCAGACGATAGATGAAAAACAGACGGGAGATTAAAAAGTAGATGATAGTTGAAAAACAGACAGAGATTGAAAAGAAGACGGAAGCTAAAAGAAGACGAAACCAAAAGCAAACGATGAAAAGCAGACGGAAGCAAATCCACGTCAGATTCAAGAATCAGTTTGAGTTAGTTACAGATCTCAACTGAATAAACATTTCTTTCAAGATTCAAGAAGCAAGATTCAAGAAACAAGATTCAAGAAGCAAGATTCAAGAAACAAGATTCAAGAAGTAGTTGAAGACGAAGGCTATAAATATGAGTTGAAGTCAAAGATTGCAAAGTTAGAGACACATACTTTACGTGAACATACGCGCACGCAACAATTGTTTCAAAGCTTACTTGAGAGTTTATTGTGCAAATAGCTAGAGTTGTCTTACTGTAACAAAGTTCGAAACATCTTTCTGTAAGAAAGTAGTACAGATAGCCTGCAGAGGCTAAGAGTAAAAGAATACTGACTGTAAAGAGACCTGAAGAGGCTCAAAAGAAAAGAATACTTGTAAAGTTGTTGAGAGATATTGAAATCTCAGAAAGACATCTGAGGACTGGACGTAGCCCACGGTTTGGGGTGAACCAGTAAAAAAATTACTGTGTCAACTTCCCACTACCTTTATCTCTCTTATCGTTCAAAGTTTCGATTTTACTTAGTTTTTAAACAAGTTTTCGAAAAATATGATTAACTTTGATTTACAGTAGTTCTTGTGAAAAGAACAAGTTTTTTTTCTTTTGACAAAACGATTTTGAAGGTTTTTCAAAAAAGGGGAAATACACAATTCAACCCCCCTTCTTGTGCATTTATACATTGTATAATAAGCATTATAATAACGTGTGATTCACTTCACTTAGTAAGTGGTGAGATGAGCTCTGTGTATTATTTATATGCATGTCATCACAAATAAGTGATTATTATCCAGACTTAATAGTTTGAAATATTAAGATGATATTTAGAATTTATAGTAAGTTTCAATGGTAAGCTAAAGGACATAAGTTTTAAATTGACTATCTTTTAATATGATCCCATTACTTTAAATTTTCTTTTTTGATTTGAGAATGAAAATTTTTGAGAGAATCAAAAGAATAGGTTGACAATAGTGAGGATATAACTTGGATGAGAGCTTTACAATCTCATGAAGTTTAATATGTTTTCCTGAAAACTAATACTTTAATTATTTGTAATGTAGATGGTAAATTTTGAATTTCATTATGGTGAGATATTAGAAAGAAATGACACTAGCAAATGTATTAGGGGCAAGATCAAAAAGAAGAAGGATATGAGTATTGATGAAATTTAACATTCTAATATTAAAAAAGGTGTTAGAGGATAAAGGACATTAAGTGGTGTCTATATTTTACAAATTTTATAAAGAGTCAATAAGATGCTTAAAAGAGGTGAGCTTACACTAAGATAAGGACATATTGTCAATGCTGAACCATATATAAGAAATGAACTACAAGGAAGTTGGAAGTCTATTACAAGCATGATTATGAGAATCTTATAATAGATTGTTAAGACTTTGATTTCAATGTCAATAATAATTGTGAAACTAATACCTAATAGAATATGAATGTGAATGAAGAAGGGTTATTCTAAGTTCATATAGAATAAGAAGATGATGATTTATTTATCATATATCAGTGAATTCAGAAATGATTCATTTGAAGATGAAATATATGCAATTGATGATGAAAAATATCTTACAATGAGAGAAAATGAGAAGAATGATACAAGAAGGTTTGTAATGGGTTTTATTCAATGATATTATGGATAAGGTTAGGTGTAGTAAGAAAGAAAGCAAAAAAGAGGAGACTTATTTAAAAAAATCATAAGAGAAGAAGAGAATTCACATGGTTAGAGTAAATATGAGGAAAGTGATGCTAAAGTTCAATCACTAATTTATAATGCTAATGGATAGTATGAGACATCTGTCATAAAGAAGAAATACATTACGTTTAATCTAAATGTGAATATAAAGGATATTAAACATGAAATTGGCATGAAATTTAAGGATAAGAAGTAGTTTAAGAAAGCAATAAAAAATTTTATAATTATAAATGGATATGATGTTTCAATGGCAAGATATGGTGTGAGAATAGAGGGTGTTTATGAGCCACAATGTCCCTTTATGGTATATGGCATCTAGATTGGAAATAATTTTTTTGTGAAGATATTATAAAACAAGCATAGTTGCAAGAAAGTGCAAAGAAACAAGCAAGTTATTGGGACATGGATTTCAAATGAATTTTTACTTGAGTTTAGGAGGAACTCAAACTAGCCAATGGTAAGATGATAGATGACTTTAGAGAAAGTATGGATTATAGGTGATTAAAAACTAATGTTATAGGGCTAAATGAGAAGCTATTGTGATGATGTGACAATTTATTAAACGTTATTATATGAAGTTATAGTCTTATAAACATGAGTTCGATGAGTTGATAAAGAAGAGAATTCATTATTTAAAGAAAATATGATAAGAAGTTTGGATAAATGATGTTTAAAAGGTTCTATATGAGATTTAATGCATTGAAGTATGATTTTCTTAGTAGAAAAATAATTGTTCTAGATGCATGTTTCTTTAAGACATTCCTTAGAGATGCTTTAGCATTTGCAGTTAGTCGTCATGGAAATAATCATATGCTCTTTATATCTTAGGCCATGGTTGAGGGAGATAATTTGTTGGGTTCGGGCCCCGGATCCCTATTCCCGAGGTGGCCCCTCGAGCGGCACCCGCGACGGGCGGCCCAAAACGTCGGACCCAATCCCAATATCTACACATAATTCAATTCGCACATGCAATATCACACACAAATATCATACACACAATCATTCGAACTATGCAATAAATACCCCATGAACCAAGGGCTTCATGCCATTACAATCAAAACGAAATTCAACAAGTGTTATCAAACATACATAATACAAATAAGTCTAAATCCAAATACATGAAATATGCTCCATGATGATATGCTTGGAGGGCCAACTAAAGTACTAACTTAATGCAAAGCTCCTAAATATCTTGAAGTTTCCGATGCCTTGCAAGATCAACGATCGTCCTGTTCTACACCTAAGGAGTGGGAGATAATGGGGTGAGCTGCGAAGCTCAGTGGCATATACATTTATAGCCATTCGCAACGAACCACACAATCAAGCATATACATTTATAAACGA
>JANPWT010000005.1:26588664-26598848 GCA_024678245.1 Erythroxylum densum
TAATAATTATTTTTTATTTAATATTTTGATGTAATTATTATTTATTATATGATAAAATTGTAATATTTTAAATATTTGTATCATTCTTAATTTTATATTTGTACGATAATTAAAAGATCTTTTTTCATATTAATTGTGTTTATTATTTATATGTGAAATATGTAAAAAATTATTATTAATAAAAATAAATAAATTGTAGTTATTTTAAATTTTTATTATTATGATTTTTTAAGGCATGATTGATGTAAAATTATAAAGTATACGGTACAATATATTAATGAACTATTTTGTAATTTTTAAAAAATGTAGGGGCTATTTTATAAATTTTAAAAAAACCTAAAACGACACTCAAAAGTGACCGACATTGATACAATATTGTACTAAAACCCAATCCGATACTAAGTCTGGTATGATATTGATAACATTGATGCGCATACAATAGCAAGAAAATGATAGCATACCTTGGAGATTGCAACGGAGTGAAGCTTCTTAACTGTTGAAAGAGACTGGGTTAACGTTGGAGGATGTTAAATCTAGAAAATAAGCGAGAAAAACTTTTAAAAGAAAAATCTTAAGAAGTTTATAAAGATTGGTGCTTAATGAATACCAGAGCAACAACTCTGGTTCAAAAAATATTAAAAACAGATAGAGAAAGAAAAGAAAATGGAAAGATGGATGGACAGTGAAGAATAATTTTTGGTTAAAACACTAAGTGGACTCCACTTTAATAAAATTATTTTAAAAAATCCACATCAATATTTAACTGATGGAGACATAACTCCATATGTTGTTCCAACGGTCAGGGGCTATTTTGAACTTTTTTCAAATGTTAGGATTTATTTTGAACATTTTGCAAATGTTAGGGTTTATTTTGAACATTCTAAAATATTAAGGTCCAACTTAGATTTCAGTATAAACGTGGGGACTAAATTTCTCTTTTGGTCATTAATAAAACAAGACTTAGGTATTGAGATATATTCAATAGATGGCAAATGTGATGGTTACTTTTACTAGTTATATATGTGTATGAACCATTTGATGAAATATATATTCCGATACTTTATGTGTATTGTTGTTTCATTTTCATCATTTTTTAATCATTTGTTTGAAATCCATGATTATGAAGTCAATCAAGAGGATACTTGGATGGAGATTGATGCTCTACTATTACACGAAAAGCTTAAAGATTTCTTGACAATTGAATTTGATAATTTTCACAATAAAGCTAAAAAAGATATATAAAATAATAATAAATACTCAAACCTATTTTGTAGAATTTGAAATTTGAGAATAATAAAAGTATGCATGAAAGAGGGAAGAAGTATGTGAATGTATTTCTTACATATATATTCGTTGGGAGTTTGATTAAACTCTAATTCAAGAATTTTAAAATTTTAGATTTCATAGTCGAACTTATTTATGAAATGAGCTTCTTTTTCAAAATTCATATTAAATTATAAATCTATATTTCTAATTTTATCTATAAAAAATGTAATAAATTAATGAATTATGTATCAAATAAGAATAAATTTATAAAGTTATTATAAACAAAATATAATTTTATATGTAATAATCATAATTTATAACAAAATTAAATAAGATAAATAAATATAAATATTGCGTTAATTAAAATTTTAATATTTTATATAATTGAAATTAGATTTTTAAAATTTTCAAGTTTAGTTTTTAAATTTAATATTTATTTGTAAGTTAAATCCTAAAGCATAAATCTTTTAATTTTTAGATTTAATTTATTTAATTAAATGAATTGAACAAGTGTGCTCAAGACATGCAGTGTGTCACAAAGTTATTTTAAGATTTGAAAGATTACTTTAAATCCCTCATGTCGTAACTTGGTCCCTCAATTAAGTTCTTAGCGAAATTCCACCAATCAGCTTAAATGCATTTCAATTAATCAACTTATCAAACACCTTCTAGGCATTCCTTTAAAGCATTTCATCAAAAGTGTTTAAGTCCTTCAATCTCTACTCATTATATGCTTAGAAAGCTCTCTTTAAAAGGTTAAAAGTGTTGGAATAAGGTCAGGAACTTCACATACACGAATACAACCAAATATGGACAATAGAACATGTATAAGTCACTTTATTGTTTGAGAGATTTCATCGAACATGTTTTTTGTACGATCGATTTTATGGTATTTTTAGGTAGTGAACAACAAGAAATCATATTATATATGTGTGAAAAATGTTTATTGATGTCTCATAACAAAGGTTACGTGAAATGAGGTCTGAAAAGAAGCAAAATCCACACATTTTCCAACCTATAACACACACACACACACACAAAAGCAATAGTTTTGGATAAGTTTCAGTAATTTTTTTCAGAAACAAACATGCCTTTTCGTGCTAAACTTATCCTAATTTTGAATCTATAGATGTTTAAAACATTACGACCCATTCAAACATTCAGATTAGGATAAATAACTTACAACTAACTTTATTGAAAACCGACATAACCGAAAGTGACACCATTCCATAACTACCAGTTTGTAACTGTCATAACTAGAAGTTGCAGTGGTCTTTAGCTTATCTTGAACCCGAATTTCTAGCTACTACGATGCCACAATCATTTTATTTCCAAATGTGGCTGTATTTTGCTGAAATGTACAATTTACATACTTTCCAAATTTTTAGTGACTTAGTAATTTTCTAAACAGCTTTGTTGCATCAAATTCTTGCCAAAACATGCCACCATCATATTGCCAAAGTTGTATAATGTTGTTGTTTATTAAACACCAAAAGAAGGTCTCACAAATGTCCCCCACTAAAAGAAATCTAACATCCTCATTGATAGTCGGTGTATTGAATTCGTCCAATATATTTGTCTTTGGCTACTTACACCCAAAGTTGGCCAATCCATCACCTTTTGCCCTGCAAAAGTCTAACAAAACATGTTAGGTAAATGTATACCAAAATGATACACCTATGTATGCCATTTCGTTAAGATTTTGTGGTGGCAGCCCTTATTACAAAATTTTAAGCTTCAATAGACAACAAATCTCCTTGCTACCAATGGACCAATCAAAGATGGGACTCTAAGTCTATTTGTAGCCCCTTATCACCATCGAAATAAGTTTATATGAGCATCTCTCGACTCCCTTCGGTGTGCAGCCATCATATTTACTCATCAAAGGTCCTAAAAATCCCACTTCTATCACAAACACTCTCCTATTTGGCTGTCTTGAACTGTCATCCAGTCTTTTATGGATATATTTCAATGCCTCAATTATTGAATCCAATCAAGCAGCCACAATAAAAACTGGTCCAAGAATTTGCTCCAATCAAGCCATCATTTCCCTTAATTGTTCCATGTTTTAACCCTCCAGTTATTGTTTTGCATTCCCTTGAAAATTTTGTTGTGATACAAACTGTCATAGGGGTGTTTTAAGATTGAAAAGATGGTTTTAAATCACTCATGTCATAAGTTAGTCCCTCAACTAAGTCCTCAGTGAAATTCTACCAAACAGCTTACGTGCACTTCACTTAATTAATTTAAATAATTCTTTTAGGTCCTTTTTGAACAACAAAATTAAAGAAGTTCCAATTTTGTAACGATGAATAAACAGGCTTATATAAAGAAGATGCTATAATTATTCCTAAATAAGTATACTGACTGAAATGGTAAAGTTTGTTAAAAATTCATACCAATTTAAAGAATTATTTGTATTATTTGGATGCAAAAGATTCAAAGAAGGGGTTAACTGTTTGGACAATATATCCACATAAACCCTTTGTCACTTCACTTAATTACTTTATCAAACACCTTCTAGGCACTCCTTTCAAGCATTTCATCAAACAAGTGTTAAGTCCTTCATATCCCCTCATTAGATGCTTAGAAAATTCTGTTTGAAAGGTTGAAAGTGTTAGAATAAGGTCTAGAACTTCACACATATGAATACAACCAAATCTGGATAATTGAACATGTACAAGTCTCACTTTACTATTTGAGACATTTCATTGAACGTGTTTTGTGCATTCAATTTTTATGGTATTTTTGGGTAGTAAATAACAAGGAATTAGATCATATGTGTGTAAAAAACGCTTATTGATGTCTCATAAGAAAGGTTACACGAAATGAAGTATAAAAAGAGGCAAAATCTACACATTTTCCAACCAACAATACATACATATATACACGGTAGTTTTGTATAAGTTCTGGTAGTTTTTTTTACCAACCAACACGTTTTTTCATGCTAAACTTATCATTATTTCGAATCTACATATATTTGAAACTTTATAACCTATTCAAACATTAGATTAGGATAAACAACTTACATTTAACTCAACCGACATAATCGAAAGTAATCGTCATTCTTTAATTGCCATTTTGTAATTGTCACGACTAGAAGCTAAAGTGGCCTTTAGCTTGTCTTAAACCCAAATTTTCAGCTGCTACTATCATTCTATTTTCGAATGTAGCTGTAATTTACCGAAATGGACACTTTTTAGCTTTTTAGTGACTTGACAATTTTCTGGACAGCTTTATTGCATCAACTTCTTGCCAAAATATGCTTCTATGATTTTGCCAAAGTTGTGCAATGTTGGTGTTTATTAAACACCAAAAAGAAGGTCTCGTGCTGTCTAATTTGTCATGAATTTCTATGAGATTATTAAACAATTTATAATAGTATGCAAACCTCTTTCTCTTGAGCTACCTTTTGAGGATAAGTTAGGCATTTTTAACATGTATCAGAGCTAAGTTAATTTGTCTCGATGGTTTGGGGCGGTGTCCGGTTATGTCCCTTTGTTCAATATGTCCATCAGATGTTCAATCCTGCTCTGAACTGAGGGGGTGTGTCAGAAATCCCACATCGGACAACTATGAGATTATTAAACAATTTATAATAATATACAAACCTCCTCCTCTTGAGCTAACTTTTAAGAATGAGTTAGGCACTTTAACATAATTTAAGTTCTTGGTAATGTACAAGCTTAATCACCCTTACTTCTTTTGAAAACAAAAGCTTATCTTCAGCAACTCTCGGCCACTCAAACTATATTTATTCGTTTTACCAATGAAGTGAGTCTTTTTATTGTGTTGTGTGTTTTATCGCATACCATTTAATTAGAAAAGGAAAAACTGCATACAGTATTAGGAAATTGTTCTTTAAATGTGTGTTTAAGTGAGAAATTAGTATTACTATTTTCAGTTTAATGATATCCACAGTAAATTACAAACCGAAAATAAGAAAAAACAAGATAAATATTCTCTTGTCCGAATTTCCCATTTGTCCCATTCTTGACATTTTGGGTGGAAGGTTAGCTCTTTAAGAAGAGACGGAAGCAAGAAATCCTGTGTCTTCACTCACTCTGGTTTTTCACTCAGTTGTTGCAGTCTACAAACCTACAGGATTCAAAAGGTTAGCTCTTTAAGACGAGACAGAAACAAGAAATCCTGTGTCTTCTCACTCAGTTGTTGCAATCTACAATCCTCCAGGATTCAACTTTTGATGGACTCAAAATTGTTCGTGACAAGCTCAACGTTTGTGCTTTTAATCTCTTTTGCAACTGTCACAGGTGATTATGTGAGACCCCCACCTCGCAAAACTCTCCGTTTCCCATGGAATCCAAAGCCCTCTTCCCATCCTCAGCAGGTGAAAACCCATTTTCTGTGTTTGTTTTCCGTTATAAAATCTATTTTTTTGGTCATTATTTTGTGTTCAACTGTTTGATCTTGTTATGATCGGATATGGGTCCTGCTTTTTTTCCTGTAACTATGTGGCTGCTTGATTGTTTTGTCTCGTAACAATTCTGCAAAAGAGAGCAACGAAACAGGAAAAACAAAGTTCCCTAGGTTCACTTATTCAAGTGATAATTGAAAATGAATGTTGCAGAGTATCTGGTGATCATAGTCTTTCTTAATTTTTATTGTCTCAGAGGAAAGTAGACAATCATTTATGGTTTTGATTGTTTTTTTTTTTTTGTTTATTGAGAATCAACCTGGATGTTTGTTTTTTTTTTGTCCTTTTCCCTTTTTATTGCAATGGAAGAGTGTAACTTTTTGGGTCCTAGGACATGGTCATGGATATTAGATGTGGGTAATTTAATTTGATGAGTTGAGAAAAAATTCTGCTAGACTTCTAGCAGTTTTTGCCAAACGCAAATTGTAATAACCAATTTTCGTTTTATTACTTATCAATACGATGGTTCTCATCTTGTGGTCCTTCATGATTGTTTCTGATAGCCTTCGCTTCTATCATGCTTGGCCACTCACTGTAGGTTCACATCTCCTTGGCTGGAGACAAGCACATGCGAGTCTCATGGATCACTGAAGATAAATCTGCTCCCTCCATAGTTGACTATGGAACTTCTCCAGGGAAATACAGTGCAACATCTTTAGGAGAGAGCACGTCCTATAATTATCTACTCTACAGCTCTGGAAAAATACACCACACCGTGATTGGGCCACTAAAACCTGACACAGTTTACTTCTACCAATGTGGAGGACAAGGACCTGAGTTCCAGCTGAAGACACCACCAGCTCATTTACCCATCACTTTTGCTGTGGCTGGAGATTTGGGGCAGACTGGCTGGACTGAATCAACCCTAAACCATATTGACAAATGTAAATATGATGTTCATCTACTTCCTGGGGACCTTTCTTATGCTGATTACATTCAGCATCGATGGGACACATTTGGCAATTTGGTTCAGCCTCTGGCCAGTGCAAGGCCATGGATGGTAACAGAAGGAAATCATGAAAAAGAAAGTATACCATTGTTCAAGCATGGGTTTGAATCCTATAATTCTAGATGGAAGATGCCATTTGAGGAAAGTGGATCAAATTCAAATCTTTACTATTCTTTTGAAGTTGCAGGAGCTCATATTATCGTGCTTGGTTCGTATACAGATTATGATGAGTCCTCGAATCAATATAACTGGCTCAAGGTTAGGGAGATTCTCTGTTTTTGAATTCTGACCTTTTCCTCCATGTGGGAACTTGCCAATTGTTTGTTGATGCTGAGTTGAATTGATTCCTAAGAGGATGTTAAATCATGTTTCATGTTAGAGTGAAATAAGGAATGTTTGATTGCTTTAGGGTCTATTATTTTTGTGCACTGTTCTGAAGATATATCGTGTAAAAGCAGAAGTGCTGGCAACTAGATAATTATCTTAATTCCTTCGGTTGTATCTCTAAAATAAGAACATTTGATCTGTGCCCCCTATTAACTATATCGTTAACTGAAGATCACATAATGATGTATCTGGTTATCTAGACCTCTGTACTCTATTTCTAGCTAGATATATTATGTCAGATTAGGCTGTGGACATTTCTTTTTCTTTTTTCTTTTTCCTTTTTCCTGGTCAATTCTTAGCTAAACAGATCTATGAGGGGATAGAATTCACTGTTCTCTGACCTCAATTCATTTGTTCAAATGATGGATCTTGATTTGACTCTTGATCTGCAGGCAAATCTTGCAGAGGTGGACCGGAAGAAGACTCCTTGGCTTATTGTTCTATTCCATGTACCATGGTATAATAGTAATGAGGCCCATAAATGTGAAGGGGATGGGATGATGGCAGCCATGGAGCCACTACTTTATGCTGCCAGTGCTGATATAGTACTTGCTGGCCATGTGCATGCTTATGAACGAACAGTATGGAGCCATCTTACTTTCCTTTTCCTTTTCATATAATAGAAAGTGGCTACTATTATCTGCTGCTTTTTTGACAGCTACGTGTGAATAATGGAAGAAGTGATCCTTGTGGTGCGGTTCATATAACCATTGGTGATGGGGGAAATAGAGAAGGTTTAGCTCGCAAGTATGTCCCATTTCTTGGAGCATTCACAATTTGCACATAACTTGAGTATTTCATGTTTGTGGTAGAAACTGAATATCTTATCATTTTTCTCACCTGACACTATTGAGAATTCAAGATTACCAGCAATCAAGTTGATGGTAGATTTATAGGGTTTCATTGTTTAAACTACTGCTTAGTTATCAACTTTTGAAAGTCTTAGGTAGTTGTATGTTTTGGATGCTTACTTCTCTTTGTAAAATTTTAAAGAATATATAAAGCACCAGGCCACCTTGCTCAGTGAAAAGCGCAATATTGTCCCATATTGTTCTTGTGTTTGCATAAAGGCCTGCACCATTGATTGGGCAGGAATGCAAGTATGAGGACCAAAAAGGAGAAAAAGTAGATAGTGATTAATTCAGGGTGAGATAACGGCCTGATCTTTTGTTGGTTGATATTTTATTCTGTAAGACTAACTCTGTGATGTGCGTGTCCGTAGATACAAAGAGCCACAGCCAGAGTGGTCAGCTTTCCGCGAAGCAAGTTTTGGCCATGGGGAGCTCAAAATTGTTAATTCGACTCATGCCTATTGGAGCTGGCACAGGAATGATGATGATGAACCTGTTAGATCTGATGAAACCTGGATAACCTCGTTGATCAGTTCAGGATGCATTGCTGACAAAAGAGACGAGCGACGTAAGATTCTCTTAGGGCATTAGCATGGCTGCATCTCCTGCCTTGTGTAAATATGGTATGAAACAACCTGCGATAGGTGTAAGAAATGTAAACGCAAAGTCTAAGATCTGATATGCATCATTTGTTAATGTTATGTGTAGAGAAAATTTTGTGGTCACTTATCCAATCTAAAATGTTTTGTGATAATTTATTAGTTTCAAATTTAATTTTATATTTATATATTTTAATTCACAATTACAATCAACCTTTAGCAGTTGGAACACAAATATCTGAAAATAGCCTATAACTATTATTTTCTATTCACGCATCCTGGGTTTAGTCGACTGAAATTTTGTAGATGTTATCCCAAATAATTAACTAGATACAACGAGAATTTATTGCCATATATTTATTAGGAATATATAATAAGTGGATATATTTTAGGTCATACATTGTATTTTAACCTCCTTTGATATCATTTATTTTATTGTATTGCAATTTTATTTAATTTTCTTATTAAGAGACGGTGGTCATCTTTAAATACACTTTTTACGAGTCACTAAAAAAGTGACTTTCTTTCGTTCTAAATTCTTTCAAATTGAATTTAGTTTGTTTTCTTAGAATTGTCCTATAAGATTATATTACACATGATCTTATGGTAACATTCTTTTAAATTTAATTCTTAGGAATTAGATAAGAGTCATAAGGGTTTATTAACTTTTAGGGTCTCACACAATGTAAATTGAGATCTTATGACTTATTTTGATCCATTTTCACAATCATTTTTATGCACATGGTAAGAGTGACGGTATTAACTCCTTTTTATTTAGAGTGCATGTCTTTCATTATTGTAATATTGTATAGATATTGGTTCAAACATACATAATTTTTTGCCCTTCATTGGTTTATTCTTAAATTCATCTTTCTAAATTCTCATCTAGCAACTTATGATAAGTATAGTGACCATTTGATCACTCCAAACTAATTTTCTTTTGAATTATCGTCTAAGACGATATTCATGATTTAAGTTTCCTACTCTTGCTTTCAATTATTACCTTGATAATAAAACTTTATTGGCCTCACTCTAGTCATCACAAAAACTAGAGGCGATTGCCCATTTGAGAGAGCCAATCTTTTATCCATCTAACGTACTCTTCAATTTATATGTAAAATATGCCATATAAAGTAAATCTATTTCGGAATCAAGTACTATACAACGCCTATCACTTAATAAATATTGTCAATATATATTTGCATTTAGATATGACAATACAATGAATGAACATACATAGAAAATGTTTATCAATTATATTTCAATATCTATGTAATCCTAGTGACTTCATATTCCTAATATATGTATCTTGGGAAATTAGTTTTATATCTATATATCTTGTATAGATATATCCTTTAATCTAACTTCACCAAGTGCAACTATATCTTTTCTATAATTGTACCTATATATATATATATAGGTACAATTAGATATTGTGTTATCAAGGTAACTACCTACATATATAAAGGTATATAGATACAGATCGAAGAGGAGAATTTGTTGAGTCTGTGTTTTGTGCACCATGGTCATGTACCCGGGCTCACGCGACCACAACCTTAATTGGTATTGTCCTCTTTGGTCAGGATTCGAACCCCTGACTTCAAGGTTTTGTTGCTTTCTAGCAGCACGCCTCTTACCATTGAGCCATTGGCTTAATGGTAAGAGGCGTGCACTTAAAGTGCAACAAAACCGTGAAG
>JANPWT010000005.1:26600038-26610362 GCA_024678245.1 Erythroxylum densum
GGACTTGTGGCAATGAAATTGCCAAACAAGCCCTAAGTTCTTTTGTTTATAAGCCTTCACCCTTTGAATTTGCCTCCTTCGACCGATTCCCTTTGGTTCTGAGAGAAAATCCCATTTTCTTCTTCTCTTCTCCTTCGTGATTCATCGTTCTTGATTGTTGTTTCAATTTTCATCCTTTGAATTGCTCCAATCATCGTTGTTAACCTAGCTAAATCGGATTGGAGAAAGATGATGAATATTGGAGGAGAAATGAAGGATTGTCGTCGATGTGCTTAGGCTTGATCGTTGAAGTGTTTTGGTGATTTTTAAGAGATTGAAAGCTTGAGTCAAGTAAGTTTCTACTTGTTTATGTTTTAAATAGTTTGATTTGAGCATTGAATGAGGTTATAAATTGTTTGAGAATTTGAAAGTTTCGGATGTTAGGGTTTTTAAGAATTTTGTTGATTTTGATTTGGGTATTTGATGAATAACGATTAAATGATGGATTTGAGGTTAGAAATGAGTTGTGTGTAGTGTATTAAGTTGATTGGGAGTGTTATAGACTGAAAGAAATGGATTTAAACCAGAAGATCTGAGAATTTCTGGGTTTCGGGGCGTGTTTCTGGGTTTGCACGTCGCGACGTGTGATGAACACGCCGCGGCGAGCAAGTTCCTTTAGGCACGCCGCGGCGAGCGGGAAAGCACGTCGCGACGAGCAGAGTTTTGTCGCACGTCGCGGCGAGCAGACAAAGGCACGCCGCAGGGAGAAGGTCGTGCACACACCGCGACGCGGGCGAGCGACCATGCGCCGCGGCGAGGGCCCCTAGTTTCCGAAAATGAAATTTAAGTGTTTTATTTAAGGTGATTGTTACAAGTAATGAGTTTGAGGTTTTGATTTCAAATGAATTGGTTCTTTAATGATTAATTGGAATTTGGAGACTAAGAATTTTGAATTGATAAGAATGGAAATTCGGAATTTAATTCGATGATTATCGGAATCGAGTGGCAATGAATAGTGAATGTGATTTAATTGGAGTGTGACTTGTGAGAGTTTGGAATTGAGTCAATCGAATTATGGTATTTGGAATTGTTATGAATAAGAGTAAAAGAGTTCAAATTGAGAAAATTCGGGAATAGGATCGGGAATGTCATAACATGTATAGTATTTATCGCATTTGCTAAGCATGCATTATTGATTATTGGGATTTGGTATAATTGGTAATGTTCGATTATTTGATTGTTATAGAGGCACCGCTGGAGCAATTCCACGGATATGCTGGGGCTTCCTGGCTATAGCTCGGAAGTGCAGGTGAGTAACCTAGATGGTTTCTCGACCTTAATGTGTTTAATTTCGTGTACTCATGCCATGTGGAGTTAAGGACGGATATATGTGATTGCTTTTGATTGATTTCGAACCATGGGTGTTCGAAATATTGGAAATGTGATATTGAAGTGCTAATGTGAGTAAATGTTATGAATGCAACAGTGAAATTGAATTTGTAAGTGCATATGATCGAAATACCGGACCAAAGGTCCGAAGAATAGAGAAATGACATTGTAATGTAAATGACTGAAAATGGAAAGTGACATATGCATTCATGCATAATTGAATGATCAGATAATGATAGTTGTTGACCCGAGACGCCACTGAATAATTGAGGATGCCGCGGTAAAACCCGCAAACACACGCCGCAGTAAAACCTGCAAACACCTACGGGTGGGGTGTGGGGTCCTACATTTAGAAAGGGATTAGTGCATACCCAGAGGGCTCTCCTATCCCTACTGACGCGTGGAAAGTAGTGCATACCCAGAGGGCTCTCCTACTTCCTAAGACGCATTTACTGAATACTGATCACTGATATGCGCTCGGTCACAACAACGAAATGAAAATGAAAAGTGTCACACGTGCATCATATATATATGAATGATTAAATGTGATATCTGTGAAAGGCGATACGCCTTATATGTGTGAAATTGGTAATGCATGAATTAATTGGGAATGTGATACAATGTGATATTATGTGATACAATGTGAATTGTCTGTATATGCATGAGTTGGGTGAATCATCGATGATGGTTTCTCGCTGAGTTCGCAAACTCACCCAACATTGCAATTATTTTTCAGGAAATGAAGAGTACTCCGTTAGTAAAACGGGAGTATGACTACCACTAGCAAGACAGAGTAACGGGTCGGGACCAGTGTTGCTCACATCTGCATTAGTGTAGTGATTTATTCAGTGGGTCCTTTTGGTTTATGTGTAATTGTATTGTAATTACTGAAAATGTTCGGAAATGGCATTGGACCCAGTTTGGGTCATGCATTTCTATATGTACATGAATGGCTGAGCACTATTGAGTGCCTTTTAATGGCTGAATTTGGGTTTTAATTGATAAATGTTAATGAGTGCCCTTTTTGACTGAAATTGATATACTGAAAATGATTTCGAAATAAAGTGGGCACAATTTGTTTATCGTTTTCTACGCACTCAACCGTTTTGCAAAGAAAATCAAAATGGCATAGTGAGTTTTTAAAGTGTATTTGGATGCTCTAGCATGCCACCCTTGCGGGTTACGAGCTCGGATATCACTGTCGATGTCGGGTTCGGGTCTCGCGGGAGTGGGATGTTACACAAAATTGTTTTAAAATCTTTTGAATATAGGTCGCTTGAGAAAATGACAAAAAATTCTTTTAAACGATCAACTTAAATCTTAACCACTTATGTCTTTCATCTTAAATTTGGATGACAGTCAATTTTTGATTTGCTTAACAAACTCATAGCCATTATAAGCAACAAAAATGTCAACAACGTATAAAGATAAAATCAAAATTTCATCTTTAGATCTCTTAATATATACACAATAGTCTTCATCAATCATACGAAATCATTATGTTAGAAAAAGGAATGTACTACTATTTTGAGGACTGCCTCATCATAAATTAATTTTAATAACTAACAAACCTTATGTGTTTAATAAAAACTATAGGTTTTTTCATATAAATTTCTTTTTCTATTTCTCCATTTAGAAAAAGCAGTCTTTACATCCATTTTTATGTAATTCAAAATTCAAAATGGCTACAATAGCCAAATTAGATGAATTGAAGCAAATTGCACAACAAATGAATATGTTTTATTATAATCAATTCCCTTTTATTGTATATATCCTTTTGCAAAAAGTATACCTTATATCTTTTGATACTTCTTTTTTTTTAATTTTCATAATCCATTTATTTCTAATAACTTTATGCTCATTATGGATGTTAACCAAATCTCATACTTAAATTAAGCTTAAAGGAGTCATTTCTTCTTTCATCTATTTCATCCATTCTTCTTTGTCATGACTAGTAAGAGCCTTAAATATATTCCTTAGATTATCCTCTTCTTATTGGATAATCATGTGAATTTATCCTTTTATCTTAAAATGACATCGAGGAATTATTCCACGATTACTTTTACATAAAGAGGTTGATGAGAGTAAAATTCATGAATGTCCTGATTACTCTTACTTGGATCAAATATAGTAGGTTATATCCTTAATGGACCTTAGGTTAATTCTTCAAATCCTATACTACTCCCTCTTAGATAAATTCCATGTTCATAATTCCTCATAATAGAATAGTCTAATGTAAAAATAAGTCTTTTCATATTTAAACATACTTTAGAAAGTTATTTTCTAAAAATGTGACATCTCGTAATTAAAATTCAGTTACTCCTTCAATACCTTATTCACCTATAAACGCATATCATTTTAATTATTTAGATTATTTAGTAAAGATACTTTTCTTCACTTTTGGACCTAGTTTTCCATATTTATATGAGAGATCATGAATGTAGAAAGCACACTCCTATGGCCATATGTTTTTCATATTAGATTTTCTACTTATCTATAACTTATATTAAATTCCATACCTAATTTTGAGGGAACTTAATTAAGTATATAAGTGGTTTTGAGCAAGTACACCTCAATAGGTGATTGGTAAATTTGCTTATGCCACTATAGACTTGATCATTTGTTGTAACACTATATTCCACCTTTCTCTAATGCTATTTTGTTGTGGATTTTGAGCAATAGTTAGTTGTTTTTTTAATTTCTTTTTCATCACATCGCATTTTGAACATACTAAATAAGCATTCTTATCCTTGATCAATTCTTATTGCTTTTATTTCTTTATGTAATTGATTCTCTACCAAATTTATATAATTTATAAAATAATTCAATGTTTTAGATATATGAAAAAACAAATAGGCATGACTATAATAAGTATATTCATTTATAAAGTTAATGAAATATGTATTGTTATATAACATCTTTACATTCATTAGACTATATATATCATAATAAATTAACTGCAATGGATAGGAAGCTTGTGTTCCTTTTTAAATGGCTTTCTTTCCAATTTACTAGCTAGGTAATGTTCATAAATAGGTAAATCTACTTTATGTAAATAACTTAAAAGGCTTTCTTTAACTAATCGACTTATTCAATTTTGATCAATGTGACATAATATAACATGTTATAAAATTACATCGTCCTTAAAATTACTCAAGGATGTAAATAAGGAATACTTATGTTATTATTTGAATAAACATTATCCTAGGTAATAAAACTATCCAACCTAAATCCATGACAATAATAAATGGATTTAAGACATAAATTCATACCACCATTGTGGAAATTTACATAAAAACCAAAGTTAAGCGATATTAACATTGAAATAAGATTTTGATGAATCTTCGAAGTAAACAATACTTCATCTAGGATTATGGATCGATCACCATATATGTCTAATTCGCCTATTCCAATCCCTTGTATAATAACTCTTGAGTTATCTCCTATATGATTTATCATGTTTCATGTGGGAACTTTTCAGAATTTTATAAAGGCATCTTTATCCTTTGCTATATGTTTGCCTGCTTTTGAGTCTGCAATCCATACAAGATGTGAGTCAATTAGAAAAACTAAATAAGAGATATTCACAAAATAAATGTCTATACAATAAGATTATACCTTTTTAAGCTTGATACAATCGTGAGAAAAGTGACTTATATTGCCATAATAAAAGCACCTCTTTTCGTATTTTACTTTTTCAGAGGGTGTTTTCATTTTTCATGTTTTCCATTTTGCCTTTTTGGAATCCTTAGTATAGTGGATATTATTCTTACCCTTTTTCAATTTAGGCTCACCATGATGCTTATTCTTTTTGTCCATAGCCCAATGTGTGCTAGGACCAACTACATATACCTTAAAGGACATTTTGGAGGCTTCAAGATGTTCTTCTTCTAGTATGAGATGCTTAATACCATCTTCCACTATCTTAATGCTCTTATCGTGAGTTAGATGCATCTTTATATTCTTTTAACTCTTGAGCTAGTTTGTGCTTGCTACTCATATAATAACTCATAACTAACATCCCATAACTTACTTAACATATTTCATATATATCTCAAATGCTTTTCTGTTATATGGTATGATCACTTCTTATATGTGTTAAATTTGATAATAAGTATCCTCACTATAGTCATTAAGGTAACTCTAAAATGTGCACCTAAAACAGACCACGTATCCTTTCTAGTTTCTTAAAGAAGTAGTTAATCTCATAAACTAAATTCTAAAGATACTTTCAAAAACATGTGAGTGCTTTTATATAATAAATTCACTAAATTGACCCTATATGAGAATTCCATTTGAAATATTACTTAAATGTCTATGAAAATTCTAATTGTGATGATTGTATAAGTAATCTTTTGACTTGAGATCTTTAAATTATCTTATATAAGAATTGATATATTTTGATACTACTTATGACTTGTCTTGGATATAGGTAACTCAATTTGTAGTCATTGGATATAGTATGAACTATATGAAAGTAGTTAAGTGATCAATATAAGATTCATCATCCTAAAGTAATAA
This sequence comes from Erythroxylum densum, assembly GCA_024678245.1. NCBI lineage: Eukaryota > Viridiplantae > Streptophyta > Magnoliopsida > Malpighiales > Erythroxylaceae > Erythroxylum > Erythroxylum densum. The sequence goes on from JANPWT010000005.1 coordinate 26,605,928, forward strand.
GGGGAAATGTTCTGTTATTCTAAATTAGTATTAATTTGAGAAATCCTTAGATAAGGTGAAATAATACTTTAAAAATAGTTTTCAATATTATTATAAATAAGCTTAGGTTTTAAAGGAGGTAACATTTCTTGCCTAACCTTTTTATATGAACTTTAGAGTTTTTAAAACTTGTTTCTATAGAAATTATTAGAGTTCAGACACGTATGCAACTACAGTAGTTATGACGAACTAATATTAGAAATAATTTTAGAGAAATAACAAAAAAAAATCAAGCTACATAATAAGGTACAATTTATGTTTATGCTTATTATGTCCATGCATTAATTATGCTATAGACTTTAAAGTGATCTTGGCTTTCAAGAAATAAAAAAAAGGTTTCTTTCTTTTTTTGTTATGCTTAGGATTAGTTTTTGCCCCATCATTTTCCCTAATCTAGGGTTTCAATACTAACATCACAACTTCTGGTTTCTTCTCTTAGCCCGCTCGTTGTTACTTCTCCTCTATCTAAACATTTGCTTCAATCACATCAATTTTCCTAGGGATTTGTCTATTCCTGCAAAGGTACTTTTAGGCCATTGGTGATGGAGGAGGTTATTTCACAACCCACAACCCTTTATGCATAACAAAAACACAACCTAAAACATATACTTCAAAACCAAAACACCAAAATATAGTTTATATAGCCTCAAACAATTTCTCCAAAAATATTAGCTTTTTAGGTTCAATAGTGCTTTAATAAATTTTAAAATAGAGGAATATGTGTAAGATGTTTTCCATATACAATAGGAGCATGTAATAAGTTTATATGAAGCACAAATAATAAAGACCATATTCATATTTTTTTTTACAAAATTAGAAGGAGGGCATACGATTCAATGAAATTATTTAAATAGAAACACACATAAAACCATTGTTTTTCAGAGGCATGATTGAGTTTTTATAAACCCTTTTAATTAAGCCTTAGACAAATCTATAAAATAATGTTTTTAAACCTTAAAACTTATCAAATCAATATCGATCAAGTAACTTTAACCAAGTTAAACAATTAAAGAAGGCTCTGACACCACTATTAGAAATTTGATCGTGATCAAAATGTGAGTATAGCAAAAAATAATAATTTTTAGAATTTTCTGATTGGATCTCTTTAATTGAATAATTTAGAAAACATTAATCATAAATAAGAGGGTTAAAGCATATTCCATTTAAAATCTTGTAGAAATTTTCTTCTTAAACTATTAACCATAGTTTTTAGCCTCTAATAATATTCACAAAGTAAAGAAAAAGAAAAATATTTGATAGGAAAAAAAAGAGTGATAGCTCTTTGTTATCTTTTCCTATTTATAAAAAATGATCTAAGGTTTCTTTTTAATTAAAATTAAAATTGTATTTATAATTAATCTCTAACTTTAGTTATAATTATAATTTAATTTTAATGAAATCAAATATCTCATATTTGATTTTTGAAGTTTCTTCAAAATTAAGTCCAAATTATTTTAAATTGATTTTGCAGCTGCTCTTTATATATGACCTATTAAGTTTCTAATATAATGACAATAATTATAAATTATGATTCTAATTCATAATTAGAATAAGAAAAATTGAAACTTTTTTAATTTATCTTTAATTTTCTAGGTAAATAATTTATAATTTTAGATCAAGATTGACATCTAGCGATAATGTCATGACTACTTAAACATTAGAAATGTCAAAGTGGTTTGACTTAACCTATTTTTTTGCATGATTATAATGTTTAATTTAATCCTTTTCTCAACTAATATTCAAGTTGAACATAGATTATGGAGTTAGTATTTACTATATTTAAATCCAATTACGTTCATACTTGCTAATTAGTAATTAATTTATAATTAATATTTTTTTAAAAAAATTTCAAATTTAAGTTTACTTTAGTCAAAGAATTCCTTAAATCACTAATGAAGAACAATGGAACATAGGAATTCCACTTTGGTAATCTTAACTCTAAAGATTAATGATACAACCATCATAATGAGAAAATTCATAAACATAAGTAATATTCCACTTGAGATCTTCATAATCGGGTTAGTTTAGTAAACTTATTCTCTAACAAGCCCTTATATTTTAGAGTATATAAGGATGTTGTTGAGATTACATTATAGGAATTGACGAAACAAGGTTTATTCAACATAATATTACTCCACAAGCTTCCCCTGGTGGTGTTATTTAGGAAGAAAGATAATATCTTGTGAACGTGTTAGACTATAGAGAACTTAATAAGCACACTGTAAGGAAAAATTCCATATTCCCTTAATTAAGAGTTTCTTAATAAGCTCTACAGTCGTAGTTTGTATTTTAAACTTGACTTGACATTTGTATCATCAAAATAGAGTTTAACTGGAAGATGTTCGCAAGATTGCCTTCAAAGCTTATAAGAGGCATTATGATTTTTCTTTATCATTGTTTTAGATTTATCAATGCTCCCTAATTTTTTTTAATCTCATGAATAAGATTTATCAAGTCATATCTAATGAAACATATCTTGGTATTCTTTTATTTCATTGTTATATATACTACATCTTTTAACATCACCTAAAACACCGTAATAAGTTTTATAAAGATATTGGAGGATAATCAATTATTAGTGAAGGGAACTAAATGTATTTTTGGTGCAACACAGTTGCTTTCTTAGGATATTTAGTCTCTAAATAAGGAGTATCTACTAATCCTAGGAAGGTAAAGGCAATAAAAATTGGAAAAACTCCTAATTCTCTTACACAATTAAATGGTTTCCTTAATATTAGCAGTTATTATAAAAGATTCATAAAGCATTATGATAGCATGGCTAACACTTTGACTAAATTAAAAAAAAAAAAAAGAATACCTTAGTTAATTTAGTTTAAGAATAATGAATTACAACAAGCATTTTATAAGCTTAAAGAAGTAGTTATGCTAGTCCTTGTCTTAGCCATACCAAACTTCTCACAAATATTTGTAATAAAATTTGATGCCAGTGGACTGGGCATTGTAAATATGCTTCAACACAACTAACATCCTATATTATTTCTTTTAGCAAAGTGTTTACACCTAGACACTTGGGTTTATCTACTTATGAGATGAAGTAACCTTTATTAAGTCCATCAAATATTGGCATAATTACTTTAATGAGAGACATTTTGTAGTCAAGGTTGATCATAAACTTGGTTACTTTTTGGCTATGATTTTGAAATACCTTACAGGAATGGAAGGAAAATGTGGTAATTGAATCTTTCTCTAGGTTCACTAATGCATATCTCCTTATATTGACTATTTATTAAGTGTAGAACTTATTATTAGATGAATTCAAGGAGAATTAGGCTAGAGATTCACCACTGTAGGATCTCATTAATAAGCTTAAGGATGAGGGTGTATTGTTATATTTTAATACTTAATGAGTGGAAAGATGACTTGTTTAAGATGGAAGGAAAAATTGTTTATTAGTTTCAACCATACATTAAAAAAATTCATAAGTAAAGGGCATGATAGAGCTTAAGGAGAGCGTTTTGATATTATTTACATTGCTAAAATGCTATAAAATTTGTTATATTGGAAAAGTTTGACTAATGATAAAATTATATAAAAAGTTGCATTCTTTTTTAAAGGGACAAATACAATCTAGCTACTTATCTTGGATTATTGAATCCTTGACCATTGCGTAGGGGTGTTAGATAAAAATAAACATGATTTTTGTAAAAGATTTGCTTAGCTGGAGGGAAATTTTAGCGATGCTTATTGTTATAGACTAATTGAGTAAGTATTTTCATTTTATAGCACTTAAAAATACTTATTTTGCACTGGAGGTGGCTCAATTTTTTATAAACAATATCTTTAGAATTCATGGGATATCATAAGTCATAATGAGTAACAAAAACCTGTATCCCTAATTTTTTTCTTTTGTAAGAGCATGTTTCATACTTTAAGATGTGAGCTTACAAATGTCCACACTATATCGCCCTTAATCTATTAGATAAGCTAAGGTTGTAAACAAAAATTTATGGACTTATTTAATGTTACATATTAGGAATTGTTCTAAAAAATGGGTAGAAATGATACCTTTAATAGAGTGGCTATACAATATCACTTATAATGTTGCCATTGATTCAATCCCATTATGAATACTATATGGTTACCCCTCCCATTTATATGCCTTATTGGTGATTACATATTTTTGGTAGTAGAGCAAACACTCATTGAGAGAGAATGAAACCACAAATTGATAAGAGAAGAATAGAAATATAATAATTCATTATGGGAGATTAGGTATATACTAAATTCTAGGCTTAACATCAACAATAACTATACTATAAGAGGAATCACAATTTATGCCTTCTCCCAAAGGTAATAATCTTTAGAAATGGTAAATAATTTTTATCAATATAAAAAATAAAAGAAACTATATTAAAAAAAGGGATTGATTTTGTAC
>JANPWT010000005.1:26619907-26641972 GCA_024678245.1 Erythroxylum densum
TTAGAATCTCCTTAAGAAACTTAGCATATTAAGGACCTTGCAAAAGAGTTTTATCAAAAGGAGCGTTAATATGAAGTTGCTTGCAAAGTTAAAAGAATCTATTGAACTATCCATCTCTTTTTTCTTTTCTTAGCATTATCGGGTAAGAAATTCTTGATTTATATTCTTTTATTAATTCCTTTAGTTTACTCTCATCTTCTTATCTTTTTTTTCAAGATCAAGATCTCTTTTATTGAACTCTCTCTTTGTTTCATTGGTCAATTTTTTCCACTCCTTAAGGTGACCACTTGAGCATGTTCCTTAGGTTTGAAAACAACTTCATTTTGTGGTTTTCTTGATGCCCTTTATTGACTACTTTTGCTACTTGGCCTATTTGAATTTTCCAAGTTTTATTTGAGGCTCGTAATTTTACATCTAAGAAGATATTCCTATCATAACTTATATCAATATTACTTCTAGATCTTATTCTCCCTTTGATGTACTTATGAAAACATTTATTGAGGTGATCCTTAAACTTGTTGTTTGTTTTAAGAGAAACCTAGATAGTTTCTTAATCCTAAATTATGTTTATATTATACAGATTGCTTTTCCACTAAAAATTTCTTAAAAAATCAGCGTGCTCCACTGATTCAACCATAGGATTCCAACTAGGCATTTCATTTTTTGATGTTCTTCCCCATAGAATTTATAACTTGTAGCATAAGTTGTCATACATGGTGAGCTTAGGTTATCAAATTTCTTTGCTAGTGCTTCTATTTAAGCCGCTAATGTAGTTACAACATTTATATTTTAAATTTCAACTATTATGTTGCTTATTACTCTGGTCACTTGCTGGTATTAGTTATTCATAGTCGTGTTCTATATTTACTCAAGGACTACCTCTAACATTTCACCCACTAGAATATCAATCATCTGCTTTATAAAATCATTATAGAATGTTTAGACTTGCACTTATAATATAGGCACTTCTTTAGTAAATCCTTCTACCTCTGATGTCTCATATAAAACTTTATTATCAAGTTGCTATAAAGAAGATATATCATCCATTAACTTTGTTTTCTTAAATGGTGAAAAGGATTTAATAAAGAACTTGTTCGCAAGACTCTCCCAATTGATAATTGATGTAACTATTAATATTTTTAACCATTATTTAAGTTGATCCTCAATACAAATAGAAATAAATTTAGCTTAATTATATCTTTAAATGCTTAATTGATTTTAAATGTCATTAACCTCTAAAAAGTTAGTGATATATACATTGAGATCATCATCAACTAATCTATCAAATTGTAATTTTTTGTGCGGAGATGTCAACTGCTTGTATTATGTCTCTATTTTTAGAGTTAATGAAAATTTTAATTTTCTAAAAAAGATGGTAAATAGGAATAGAATCCTATAAAGGAGTGATATGGATGACAAATCCTAATACGATTAACTAGTCTAAAGATAATAAATAAAGGGATAATTTTTATGGGGTTTTAATAACAAAATAAAACTAAAACTAAAACTACTACTAAACTTACACATTAGCCAAGGAAATAAATGATAAGACAATTAATCAAAAGAAAATTCAGTCAAATATTTATGTTTAAATGAGTATTTTGTCTAATAGTAGTTTAAACTATACGATTTAATTAATCTAAATTGCATATATTCTCTAGATTGAAAAGATTTTCTAAAAACTAAAATTGCACTCTCTCAAATTATAGTCATCTATTCTTCAGGTAGATAGCTCATATTGTTTACCATTACTGGCACTCCTAAGCAAACTCTCTGGAGATATCTACAAGTGAATTAAGATTAAATTTAAATGTTGACATAAATAAATTAGCATTAAAACCAATAAAAAATAAATTACATAAAAATATCTCAAATTATAAATTGAATTAAATCAATTCACAAAAAATAACTAGATTTTTCCTTATTTAAAAAATGTTTAGACATAAAGTATATTGAAAACAACAAAATTAAAAGAAAAAATCATGATATAAATAAATCTAGATGAACTCTAAATTTTTGCCAACATCATGATCTACTAAGATAACATTCGAATCTTTACTCTCTAGTGAAAATATCTTACAATTCACATCGTAAAAGGTTAGAGAAGCCTCCCAATACCTAATCCTATCTTTTGGAGAGAAAAATATTCTTAATGTGTGATTTTTTAAAAGTCTAAAAAATCAAAGTTTCTGCAGTTAAAATATATTTTAGTCTACCTATGACATCTTAGATTTCAATTCGTACAATTACTTGAAAGATATTAAAAATGAATAAAATAAAGTAACCTAGTGTTAAAATCAAACAAAACACTAAGAGTGTGCTTGTTTTGGGGTAATAACAAAAAATGTATGGGTATAGAATGAAATCTCATGTTTGGTATCAACAGAGGTAACACTTTCATTCCCCCGTACACTTTCATTCCCCCATTTTCACCAATATCTCATTCCTATGGATTACCGGAGGAATGTAATTCATTATTAGCTATACTCCATTTTTATTTCTTATTATATTCATTCCTATTCTCATTTCTATTATCATTACTCTATGTGAACTATGCGTCCCCTAAATAAAATATATACATTCTTCATGTAAATCAAAAACTTTAGGTTTACATTAAGGTTTTTGTTTTTTAACCTGAGACTTATACCTATTTTTATTAAGGAGTTTTCTTTTAAAGAATTATAAACCCTAAGCCTAGACGTAAACCCAAGCTTTGTAAAGAAAAACATAACCGATCAAAGATGAAAGAACGATCAAAATTCTTAGAAAAAAAAAGCTGTCAATAATCAACCTATAAAGTTTGACTCAAATTTTCAAGTCAACCATAGATTACTAATGACTATATTGTTTGTCTACTCAACAGTAAACGCAAATCCTAACATTCTCAACGCCATCTTAGGAACCTGTAGATTAATTGATATATGTTGCAGAATCATATCTCCATGGCTTTTGGTTGAGAGAAGGGCGAGCTATAGTGAGGTATTCGTCCTAGTTTCCTGAAAAGGAGACCAAAGATTAGCACGAGTTGAATAAAGCTTTTTAGGTCTGTTGGCATCCAATTAGTGTAAAAGGAAAAGGCACAGAAAGAACATAACGTCATTCATATGTCATCAACATTTAAGATCGATTTAACAAGCAGGTGGCTCTAGGTTTTGCTTCGTTCATGTAATGGTAACCCATTTAGTAAAAATGTCTAGACACAAACTTCTCTTTGTATCTTGATGCGCTTTGATTGAGACCAAGGGTCCAGGGGCAGGGGCAATGCTGCTTAATGGCTTGATAGCCATGAACCTTTAGCTGCAGCCACTGTCATACACCCTTTGTTGTTAATAACTTGGATTCATTTAATTACATACCATTCAAGACCATTACCATATGCTAAAATCAATCACAACATGATGCATTGAGATTCCACCCATTAAATAATATACATTCTGACCATCAGCTTGCTGGATGAACTCAACTCAGTCACCAAGGCAAACTAGCGAAGCAGGAATGGGTCGTGTTGAACTCATAAGCCATTCACGAAGTAGACAAGGTCTCTTCCTCTTCTATCTTGCCTCTCCAAATTACAATCTGCTCATCTTTAAATAGAATTGGAACACAGGGTACCAGATCCTGCCGTTGTGGAGAAGGGGGAAGTTATCATAGGCCATTCATGAAATTTGTTAATTCCTCACCAAAAACACGCAATCATAAACTAAAATTGTGAGAGGAGTACCCTTAGCTTTACACCAATCCTTTTGCAGTCGCTGGTGCCCACATAGCTGCAGTCAAGCCTGAGAACCTCTTCAGTCTTGAAGGCTTCCCTTACTCTCTCCACTACATTCACGTAAACACCATTCCTGGCTGAACATCCACAACCAACACCATGGATTTGATTTCACTTTTCAACAGCCTTCCACTTTCACAATGGAATAACAAGAATTTGACAATCAAGCCTCAAGTATTCACTTACTAAGTTTCATTAAGGGAAGAGATTTCAGTCCTCTGTCCCTCATTTCTTTGGTTTCTTCAAATGTCAGCCCGTCAGCTATGTTCTTTACGAGCTTTGGAAAAATTGGGGCATAAGGCTTCCACAACATCAGAGGAATAACAGGTCGGTTCTTGGGATCATAGTTCCGACCTCTATATAAAAGAAGTACATTTTTGTGCCGATATATAACCTTGCCACCAGATTTGTCCTACCAGAACAACTATAATCATATCAGATGATATCATCCTTAAAACACTTCACAGCAACAGTAAACTCCAGAACAAAAAGTTTAGTACCAACCTCAAGGTGGAAGCAGACGTTGTCCATATCAAGAGTTGGCACTCCCGTGCACTTGATCCTCACCGCTTCAGCTCGTTTCCAATGATTATGAATATCATCTAACATGTTGTGAGTTACTCCTCCCTTCCCTAGCATAATATGAAACTATCACTGAAGCCAGTTTTTTTGCCAACCACAATCAAAATAATGTAACAGAATAAATGATAAACAAAGTCAACCTATGAAAAGAGTCCTTAAAAGGCTGTTTCTTCATACTGATACCTCTGCTTAACCACAGAGCAATCTTTACAGTAAACAACAAGAAAAAGATGCAACCTTCGCCATAAACAAACAGAAAAGATGCAATCTTTATTAGTTGGATAGATGCACTAAGTTCATTTTAGAAACAACTTACCCAGATTGATTTGTCTTGAACAATCGCTATGCCGATATCGTTCCACAAGCTCCTCCACTTCACAATCTGTAAGTAGATCACCAAGAATCCGATTCCTCTCCACTCTTATCTTCTCCTCATCTACCTCCTGCGGAGCCAGAGCAGCTGTGCCCGTCCATTTTCTGTCGAGCCGACCCGGCCCGAACGGAGAGAACCGTTTCGGCTCACGGTACCCAATTGGATCGACCGCTGGATTGGACTCCGAATACGTGTATCTGAAGTGAAAAGGGAGGTCAGAGTTCAATGGTGGTTTCCTGCTAACTCCTAATTCTTGTTGAGTAGACCTTGTTACCGTGACAATAGAGTTCTTGTTTTTGTCGAGAGGCTTATGGGTGGTTTTTGTGGGTTTGGAGAGGGGAGTAAATGGAGGGTCATATGGATCATGAGAGGGTGTGTGGTTAGTGATGCGAGAGAGGTAGAGGAATTGAGATATGGGGTTTCTTGTTAGGGTTTTGGAAGACCATTGGAATCGTTGTACAAACATTTGAAACCGTGTACTCCGGTCACCGTTGGTAAGCGAATACTCAACTGAGTCAATTACTACTACGAGACACGGTGAAAAAGGATGAGTATTCTCGAAATTGAGGAGCAAGAAGAAAAAAAAAGTTCCCATTTTAGATTTTGTATGAATATTAGAACATTCAATCAATTCTACTAATTTAATCATAAAATTTTGAAGTTATCTATTTTTTTTAGTTTAATTTTATTTTAATAATATCTATTAATAAAAACCAATCAGTTTTTTAATTAAGTAATTAATTTTCATAAATTATTAAGTACTTATAAAATAAATAACTTAATTTTTATTTAACAATCTTTTTCATTTAAACTTTGAATTGTTTAATGGATAAGAACGTTATCATATTTCAAATTTTTTAATTTTATGTCATATTTTATAAAAAAATGCTCACATTGATAACAACAACTTCTTACCCCAATACCGTCAAATGTTAGAAATTCAATTTTGTTGACTCTCATTAGTACTATATAGTGATCTTCATCTCGCGAACAGTCTAATACTGATTAAACTTTTTAAACTTTAACGTATTATATCTTAGTTTTTAAAACATTACTTTCTAGAAAATTTTTAATATAATATAATTAAAGAATTTAGAGATTTGATAGACCATCTCATCTTAATACTATTGAACTAAGTCTAGAAGCTTAGAGTTTATTTATTTGAAGATTTTTATGAACTTTTATAAATGCCATTAGTATGAAATTTAAACCTTATCTTTACAAATAGATCTTACAGAAACCAAAACTTTCAAAACTACATTGTATAGTAATTAAATGCAATATAGTGAATAAACGATATAATCTCGAAGTAGACACAAAATGTCATAAATTGATTTTAGAAAAAATAATCAACTAGAACATACCAAATACAACAAATTGGAACATAATACTTGTATAAAACATAAAATGTTGCACAAACATAAAATTTCATGAGTATTTTGTGCAGGTAACCTTCATTTTTGTAGCTGCAATTGTTGTGAAACATGTTCCAACTGCTTCCACTCTTATCCTCTTTTATTGTCTCTTGATATTTCAATGTATCTCTATTAAATTTCCCAAAATTCTGTAGAAGAAGAGCTAGAGTTACTTCAAAGATCTCCATATTGATGGACAAAGGCCCTTTTCTACCTTCCTTAAGTCCTTTCACTCTCAATAAACCTACTTCCTTCTTTTCAACCTTGAGTCTTAGCTACTTACCACGTCTTTAAGTTTAAGAGATGATGAATACAATAGATTTTTAGAAAGTAGATATTGCTTCTCTCATTTCAAAGTTGTCCTCTAAAGAATTTACAAACAAACTTACTATAAACAATAAAAGCAACAAAAGGAGGATTCTTTTACGATGTTCCTAACTCACGGTATGTTGAATCTATGAGAGGTTCAACTTGATTCCACCGATTCAAATGTCTTTGTTCAATCAACAATGAAAGATTGTGATTATCCAATAAGCTACCACTCAGTCACTTTTCAGATTTTGTATTTTAGTTAGTCACTCAATAGTTTTTTAAGTACGCTTTATACATACTTATAGAATAAAAACTGATGAGGCAGTTAAGGGGATAAGAATGATTGGGATAAAATGTTTTATCCTATGATAACTAACAATAATTACCTTATTATATTTGACTTTGAATATTGTTTATTGTCATGGGGGATAGCCATCAATCGTATATGTCAACATCTCCCACTCCCACATGACAAGGAAGACATTGCATATTTCATCCCTTAACATTGTTATTGAACTTAATCATACAGACAAATGAATGGTGCGACCGCTGAGTCTATCGAAATTCAGGAGCACTATACTAGAAACTAATTAAGGCTAGCATAGAGACATGAACCTTTAAGTATAGAGAAAATTAATTAAAGACTCAGTAAAACCTAGAACTATTTGATTATGTCAGGTAAAGTATCTCTAATCCCTCGCAGAGCATACTTATACCTCCAAACTTTGAGTATTATACTTATAATTATGTTAATTTTCTAAAAGCGCCATAACCCGTCGATGAATAAGTATTATACATGATCATAATTCAAATATAATTATTAATTTTCTAAAAGCGCCATAACCCGTCGATGAATAAGTATTATACATGATCATAATTCAAATATTCTTCCTTTGCCCTAATGTCAATTGGTTTACAAATTAATAACTTTCCCAATAATGCTCCATAAGGTTGAATCTCTCATGACTGTCAACATGCCAAAGTAGCTTACATTAACCATCAACCTCTTGACACAGTCTAAAGTCATAAGGGCATATATTACAAGACCAATTATATGTCTTTAAGGACTCACACAGTGATGAAGCAGGGATTCATTCACTAACTTCCTTTTATGATCGTAAAACACAAACGTTTGAATGCATGCTATGATATATCAAACAAGATATCATACAAATCTTAGTCAAGTTGTTATTTAAATTCCTTACTCGAGATCTTTCATTGTTCTCTAATTTAATCAAATATACTAAAGATCTCACATCTGGCTTTAAAAAACAAGCATATATGGATTGTGGGTGCTCCATATGTGATATAACTATTAGATCTCATCTTGACGTCCAGCTAAGGCGATAATATAAGTGTCTCATCTTTTGCTCACCCTCAACAGTTCCTAAAAAGATGATTACTCGTGTGAGAGAGTCAACCAACTTGTTTTTATAAAAAAAAACATATATACATGGGCTAACTATCACCAATGTATGCAAATACATAAGATGATAAAATCAAGATATTATTCAATAATTTAAATGATGAAGTGGTGTTTACATTGTACATCATAAGCTTAAATCTTATGTAACCCTAATGTCTTAACATAACCCAAAAATATATCTCTCGATATAAGTTTAGTCAAAGGGTTAGCAACCATTTGGTTCGTAGAAATGTGCTATAAAACCACATCTCATTATGCCACTGCTTGTCGAATAGAATTATTCCTTAGATCAATGTACTTGGTTCTTCCATGATACTTGTAATCTTTGATGAAATCTAAAGCAGCCGTATTGACACAATAGACAATGATAGGTTGAGATGCATCTTTAAGCACATCAAGATCCTTAAGAAACCTTTTAAGCCACATTGGTTCTTGCATAACTGATGTATAAGCCACAAACTATGCTTTCATTATGGATAAAGATATATATGTTTGTTTCTTACTCATCCAAGAAATAGCACCATTGTTGACTAATAAAGCATATCAAGAGGTTAATTTATGCTTATCTAGATCTTTGCCCTAATCAAAGTCAAAATATCTAGTAAACTGTAAATTTAAACCATGATAGCGCAATATATAATCCTGAGTCCATATATGTAGTGAAGAATCCTTATTAATAACTTTCCAATTATCTAAACCAGGGTTTGCTTGGAAATGACTTACTAAACCTACTGCAAAAATATGTCAAGTCGAGTGCACATTGTGGCATACATCAATTTACCCACAACACTCGCATATGGAAAACGACTCACTTTTCTTCAAGAGTTTTAGGGAAGTTATTAAGATTTAAGGATTCACATTTAGCCATAAGAGTATCAAAGGGTTTGTAATTATGCATTTGAAATTGTTTAAGCACTTTTCTCAAGTAAGCCTCTTATGACAAACCAAGAAGTCTCTTAGAGCGATCGTGAAAGATTTTCACTCTAAGTACATAACTTGCTTCACCCATGTCCTTCATTTCAAAATTTGAGGACAACCACCGTTTAATGATAACTATCAATTCCTAGTCATTTTGACTAATATAATATCATCCACATATAATGAGATAATTACGAAACTTCTCTTAGAATGCCTAAATACACACAATGGTCTTCCTCAACCATCGAACCCATCATTTAGCATGGCTCGATGAAATTTAAGATACCATTGTCTAGATGATTTCTTTAAGCCATAAATAGACCAATTGAGCTTGCAAACTTTATGCTTTTAGCCTTCTATGACAAAACTAACTGGTTGTTACATATATATTTCGTCATCCATTTCTCCATTCAGAGATACAGTCTTAAAGTCCATTTGGTAAAGTTCTAAATCAAAATATGTGACAAGTGCCAGAATTAGACGAACTGAGGCAAACCTAACAATCGATGAAAAAGTTTCCTCATAATCTATACCCTCTTGTTAAGTATATCCCTTGGCCACAAGCTAAGCCTTGTACCTTTCAATGAAACCATTTGCCTGGCATTCAATATTGAGAACCCATTTGTTCCCAATAACATTTCACCCAGAAGGAAGACTAACCAAGTCTCAAACTTTGTTGTTCTTTATAGATTCCATTTCGTCCTTCATAGCATTAATCCATTCCTTACTAGCTTTTGATGAGATAGCCTCGTGGTAATTTCTAGGCCCATTTTCATCATTAACAATAGCTATGAAAGATTCCCCCTCAATACCAAAATGACAATGGGGATTTTTTCCACGTTTGCTTTTCAAAGATGAAAATCTTCAGAACTCTCATTAGGTTGTACTAAACTAGAAGAGATGTTGCTCCTACTATCCCAAAGTTGTTCAGGAATTAATTCTTCAGTTTTAATGAGGTTAAGAGATGCGTCAATATTAGTGTCTTCTAGTTCAAAGAGTTTTAGATTTTCATTCACCTTGCATCTACTAGGGAACTCTTCTTCTGAAAATTCCACATCTCTTGACTCAATTTCAGTTACATTTCCATCTTGCTGCTCATCGATGAACACATAACCTTTTGAGTGCTTAGAATATCTTAAAAAGATAAATTTCTTACCTCTAGCTCCCAACTTTCCATGTCGATGAAAAGTGTTGTGTATGCAAGCATCAAAAACCTCATGACCACAAATTATCCAAACTTAGCCTTTTGTTGGTCCAAAGTTCATAAGGGGTAGAAGAAACTAATTTAGAGGGCACACGATTAAGTATATAAGTTGCAGTCAACAATGCATCTCCCCAATAGGAAACAGGCAAATTTGCTTGCGCCATCATTGACCTAACCATGTCAAGTAAAGTGTGATTCCTTCTTTCCATTACACATTTTATTGTGGAGTTCTTAGAATCGCTAATTGCCTAATAATTCCTTTTCTTTCACATAATTCTTTAAATTGATCAGATAGATACTCGTGGCCTCAGTCAGTTCTTAAACTTTTAATTTTTTTTGTCTAATTGATTCTCAACCTCATCAATATATTTTCTAAAGCAATCCAATGCTTCAAATTTGTGGGAGATCAAATAGACATGACCAAAGCGCATATAATCATCTATAAATGTGATAAAATAAGAATTACCATGCCTTGCCCTCACATTTAATGGTCCATAGATGTTACAATGGATTAATTGTAAAGGAAAATTTGCCCTTTGAGCCTTTGTAAAAGGTTTTATGGTTAAATTTCTTGCTAAGCAATGTTCACTCTAGGCAAATCTATTTTAGTGAGTGGACCTAAAAGACCTTCTCTAGCTAGCCTTTTCATTTTACCTTGCCCAGTGTGGCCCAATCTATTATGCCATATAAGTGAATCATTATTTCTATTATCTATAAAAGTGAGCAGCGAAAATGAACTATTATGAATATTGGAACTATTAATAATATCCAAAGCTATAAAACGATTCATAACATAACCAAGGCCACAATAAATTGTTCCAAAGAAAATATCCAAACGATTATTCTCAAGTATCATATGAAAACTAAGGTTAAGCAAAGTAAGAACATAAAGTAAAATTTGTCAAATATTCGGAGCACAAAGTACGTTACAGAGATACAATTGGAGCATATCCAGTTTATAAGAGCCAATGTCATGCACATCAACGCTAGAACCATTCCCCATCTATACTTTAATGTTACCAACTGGAATTCGACAATAATCAAGGAACCCTACACAAGCCCTTATGATGTAGTCAGTTACACCTGAGTCTGCAATCCACGCATGGAGAGATTCAGCATAACAAGTAACATGAGGAATATGGTCAAGCTTTATCTCTTGTACATTTTTCACCTCAGTGCATTCACGAGCAAAATGTCCAATTTGACCACAATTGTAGCAATTCATCTTGCTTTCGTCCTTTTTGCCAACTCGTTTTCTCCTCTTATTTTTGGCTTTCTTATTAGGCCTACACACATCATTTCCTTTATAAGCACCTCTATTCCTTTTTCTCTTAGGCTTGAATGCCTTACGAGAACTAGACTCGGCAACCAACACATTTGGAGGTTTGGCTGCCCAAAATGCTCTTCCTCTAACTCTAAATGGCATGCAATAGCCTCAAAAGTTTTTATGGTATCATTAAGTGTCAGATTGACCCTCATGTGCTCCCAATTATCAGGAATTGATTGAATCACCGCCTGGATTTTCCGCTCATTAGAAAGATTACTTCAGCTGCTTTCAACTCATGTTTCATGCTAGACATGACTCTTAAATGCTTTTTCATTGAATGATCAGGATGTTTTTTGTAGCTATCAAATTTGAGATTAAAACCACGCATCTGAGTTATGGAAGTCTTTCCATAGATTCAAAGCCATCCACAAGGCATTTGCAGTGGGTCACTGCTTATACTCGTGCATGAGATCATTCTCCATGATGCTTAGTAATGTGATGTGAGTGGTATTACTACTTTTTTCTAACTATCATAAGCTTCACAATCTCAGTGGTGTTTAGTAGTAATACCCTCTTCGGCTTGAGCCATCATAGATGTCAAGGCCTTTAGGACCTCTTGCTCCTTAAGCACATACTCAATTTTGCGGTGCCATATATCAAAATTATCACTGTTAAACTTTTCACCTTTGTTAAGATAGGATATGATTTGTTTGGAAGCCATCTAATATAAAAGTAGTGCAACATTTGAATAAATCTCGATTAGCACCATATATACATCAATTTTGTAGCAACAATCATATTAAACAATTATAATGAAACATAAATGAGTAAAAGAGACTTTGATACTTGCAGAATCACGTTACATCATAAAGTTTCCAACATATAATTATTTAAATAATTTTGAATAACAAAAAAATCATATATTGAGAATAAATTTTACTCACCTTAATATAATCCCACTTATATATAAATCATATTTGGCATCCTAGCATGTTTTACAATTTTGTAACATTCAATTATAAACATGCCTTAAACAACATTGGCTAAATCAAGTAATTTCGAAAAATGCCAAAATAATCACATATAACTAATTCCAGAAAAAAATAATCTTAAGAAAATATTAAAAAATAACAATAGTGTTTTTTTTAATTCTGAAGAATTTTCATATATATATATATATATGGACATTTATTTCAATTTTCATTTTTTGGAATTTTCATATATATGTGGACATTTATTTCAATTTTCATACAATTTCATAAAAATAGAAATAAAGAAATAATTCAACAATTAAAATTTGACATATGCAGAATATGACATTAAAAACTCCCGCTGACGTCTTACTGGATTGTTATGTTCAAAAATATTATTTATGTAGCAACATTATAACAAACAAAATTTAAGCATGATACAGTAATAAAACTTGTCAATTTCTTTCTTAAGAAATATGTGAGGTCCACTCTTTATCAAACATTCAATACGTAGAACATTTGACTCCTGTAACATATATATTATCATATATCTTCGTGGGATTTCGTGGTAATTATGAGTTTTACCCAAAACTTTTTAAACATTCAAAAGTCATATCTTTTCAATAAAATCTTTGATTTGTGCACATAATATACTATTGGAATCCTCTCAAAATCTAGTTTCCAATGACATCCATATCATTAGGTTAATTCACATCATATTGTGCCAATAATGTCAAAAACTGGTATGTTACATATTTATATGGTATACTGATTTGTTGATTTCTTATGATAAGATCAATCATCAAATAGATATAAAATGCACGTAAACATATCACAAACAACAAATAACGTACAAGATGTCATGTTATCATGTCCATCATCAAACATATGTGAAATATTTCATCAGTACGATATTAAAGTTTTGTGCTTCAAAATGTTTGTAAATGGCAATAAGGCATATTTCACATTTTGTATATCCAATTTACACATGTAATATACCATTAGAATCCTCGTGAATTATACTTTCTAATGAGATCCACTTTCATATATTAATTAACAAAAATAAATTTTCAAATAATTCCTTCCAGTAGAACTGGTTTCTTAAGTTCGGTTTATTATAGTTATATGTACTCAGTCATCGTCATACGCAAGAACCAATGAAATTATGCACAACATATCTAGATTCACTAAGGAACATGAAAAGAATCATCATTAGGCCTTGATGCCAATGAAGAATTTACAAACAAACTTATTGTAAATAACAAAACCAATAAATGGAGGATTCTTTTACGATGTTCCTAACTCATAGTATGTTGAATCTATAAGAGGATCAACTTAATTCCACCGATTCAAGTATCTTTGCTCAATTAACAGTGAAATATTGTGATTATCCAATAACCTGCCACTTAGTTACTTTTCAGACTTCAGTCACTTAATAGTTTTCTTTCAAGTACGCTCTATACGTATTTATAAAATAAAAACTGATCAGGCAGTTAAGGAGATAAGGATGATTGTGATAACATGTTTTATCCATGGTAACTAACAATAGTTACCTTATCCTAATACTTGAATTTGAATATTGGTTATTACCATAGGCTGATAGCCATCAATCATATATGCCAGCATCCTCAAATAATCCAGAAGATCAAACCCTGCAGAAAATGAAATGATATCAAAAGCATTTTAGGTATGAGATTTCCTTTGTTCCTTCTTAGGCTCACAAGCCACACTACCATTTAGGAATACAGAACTGGTCATGCATTTATTTATGAATAGAAAAATAGTACATAGTTACCATCTATATCTTAAATTAGAGGAATTGTTACTCCTTTATACATATGATTGGATATTTACAAAGTAGGATATTCATTAGTAAGCAAAAGAAACAACTGTAAAAGCATTAAGCTTTGCCAACAATTTCGTTCTTTTCAGGATAATAAATGTCCAGTTAATGCTAATTATAGAAGTTTTTTCCCTTTATTACTGGTAAGCACACTTCATTACAGGATTTTAATGGTTAGTAAATGATTAAGTGGACTATCTAGATTTGTATTTTTAAAATAATGATAAAAGGAAAAATTTTGAACATACACAGATGCACTCAACTTGGTCTAAACAATTGTACAATCTTGTAAATTTTGGTTTTCTCCATACATATAGTACCAATCTTGAATTGGCAACTACACATCAAGAAATCGGGAAGAAGAAAGTTTACTTATCTTTTGCATAAACACAATTAAATACAAGTTTCTGAGTACAATTCACATGAAACAATTATAAAAATATTATCTTTATAATATAAATTAAAATTAATATTATAACTTTAGGATCTTGAATAAAAAATTGTCATAAATCATAAAAATGTAATATTGCGTACTTAATGTGGAAGATATCATTATTGAAAAGAGATTAAGAAACTTCATTGTATTCTTTATTAAAATTAGTTTCTCTCTCTTCACTCTCTTGTGATTACAAAAACTTAATGGAAAACAATATTACCTTAATTAGTAGAGAGAGGAATAATTTATATATCTATAACTTTTAAGTTGGGATATACCTATTTAATAGTGGAATAAATCTCAACCATTTATTCTAATCACTTGATGGACATCCCAAATTAAAAGTTATGGATATATATAAATATATATATATATATATATGGCCATTAATCGGGCCGTATTCTAACGTTCTCTCACTTAGCTTGATACTTCAAACTTTATTTTAATAGTATAAACATTAGGCGCACGTAAATAAATCTCTTAATATCTTCATAATTTATCTCAACACAATAAACCATGTAATGCGGATCATAACTGTTATACACTTCAACATCCCATATTTCCTTATATATATCATAACAGTAGTAATTTATTAAGCCATATAACATAACATATATATAAATATCATAACGATATACATTAAGGCCTTATAGATAATTTTATTTTTTATTTAACAACAGTTACATGTACACATTCATAATAAATAAGAAAATTGTCAATCAAAAATTATATTAAACTCAAGAGTGTCAAAAAGTTATAAAAAATAATCATCAATATAACCAAGTCCTATTGTTTGAACATGTTCTTTAAATATCTTTGGTGGAAGGCATCTAGTTAAAGGATCTACAATCATAAGATTTGTCTTAATATGTTTAATACACACACTTTATTTCTAAACTTCCTCTTTTATGATAAAATATTTCAACTCCATATGCTTAGTAGCTCTAAAGTACTTGTCATTCTTGGAGAAGAAAACTGCTACAAAATTATCATAATAAATTTTTAACAGCTTACTAATAGTGTCAACAACTCCAAACCTTAAAATATATTTTCAAAATCATAAGGTATGAATTGTAGCCTCAAAACAGATTGCAAATTATGCTTTCATAAGGGATAAAACAATCATAGATTCTTTAGCACTTTTTCATGAAATTGCTCCTTATGCTAGTAGAAAAAATAACCAAACGTTGACTTTATATCATCAACGCATCTAATAAAATCTAAAACTAAATATCCAATTACTTCTAATGAATTTGATCTTCTATTTATGAGCATATAGTCCTTTGTTCCTTAAAGATATCTTAAGACTTTCTTTATAAGTTTCTAATGGTCTATACCCAGATTACTTTGATATTTGTCTAATATTTTAACCGTAAAGCTGATATCGAATCTTATGCATGTTTGCAAATACATCATACTGCTAACAATAGAAGCACATAGCATAGATTCTATTTGTCCATGTTCCACATCATTCTTTGGATATTACAGGAGATTAAATAGATCCCCTTTTATATCGAGACAATCTATGTTAAACATTTGTTCATATTAAATCTCTTAAGAATTCATTTGATATAGTCTTTTTGGGACAATCCTTCCAATCTTTGTGACTTATCTCAAAATATTGAAATTCCTATCACATAGGATGCCCTTCTTATGTCTTTCATTTCAAAATTCTTAGAGAGAAAATCTTGACTCTTATAAAATATGTCCAAATCATTAGCAATAAGTAAATTCTCACCCATATATGAAACTAGAAATATAAACTTATTCTCATTGATCTTCTGGTAAATACAACAATCGACAATATTTTCTTAAAAACCAAAAGATGTTATGGCATCAATAAACTTAATATACCCTTATCAAGAAGCTTGTTTAAGTCCATATATTGATTTCTTAAGTTTACACTCCATGTGACCCCTTTCCTTCTATGAAAATATCTTCTAGTTGATCCATATAAACTTCCTTCTCAAGATCACCATTTAGAAGGGCAATTTTTGCATCCATTTAATATAGCTCTAAATCAAACAAAGCTATTAATGCCATGATTATTTTCATTAAATATTTTTTGAGATTGTTGAAAAAGTCCTTTAAAAATCAATGTCATTCTTTTGAATACAATAACTAGCGACACATCTAGCTTTATAATGTTCAATATTTCCATTCGAGTCACTTTGGTCTTAAAGACCCATTTGCATCTGACTTAATTAGATCCTTTTGACAATCTGACTTATTTAGATCCTTTTGGAAAATCAACAAGGTCTTATACATTGTTTTGTGTCATTGAATTTAACTCATCTTTTATAAAATCAATCCATTTATAAGACTTATCACGTTCTATGGCTTGTGAAAATAAAACATAGCATTATTAATTCCATAATCAAATTCTGACCCTTGCACCACATAATCATCAAAAATAACTAATCTCCTGATTCTTACAAGTTTATTCAAAGTTATTCTACATGGTTTATTTAAATTAATTAATTGTAAGTTAGTTTCTTCATGAGGTGTTGTTTCATCTAAATCTTGTCCAAAATTATTTTGTTCTTCCAACACTAGGATAATATTTGACATAGATGTGGAAAGACATCAACCTTTATTTCACTAATATCCATAACACATTTTTCAGCACTCCCACTAATTAGACATATTATATTGATTTGTTGTTCTTTTACCTCTTCTTGAACTATTGGTCGTAAATAACAAAAAGTTTTGTTAATCTCAGTTTTTTTTAGGTCCTAGTTAATTAAGAAGAGCTCGTTAATTAACTCTAGCTATCGAATTACCTAAGAGACGCTCACTAGGTTTAATCAGATAGTCGCCTTACGAGTGAGAAAAACATACCAATCTAATCAATAATCACACAAGCGCGGATTATTTAACCTAGGTTATATTATCCTTGATGATTACGAACCATTAGTCTCTACAAATGAATCTGAAAAACAACGATTATGTATTGTATTCAATTCTAACAATGGGATCTCACATAAAAATAACCAAATAAAGCATTCAATTATTCTTACATAACACTCAAACATTAAACATAGGATAACATAAGCAATTTTTATAGAGATAAAGAAATAACAAATATAAGGAGAAATACATTTAATCGAGTCGTTGGCATTGATATCGCCTCTAAACTGGTGTCAGAAAGTTACCTGTCTATGGGTCTCTCAAGGTTAAGAGCTTGCTCCTAAAAATAATGCTTTAGCCCCTAAAGAATGTCCCAGTAGAAGACCCATTGCTCCTTTTCTCTCCTTAGATTTTCTCCCAAATATAGCAAGAATGGAGCCCTCTATCAGGGTTTCATTCTTTTCCTTTTATAATTCATTCCAATTATGGTAAAAACTAGGTGTTACCTAGCCCAAAATGTATGAAATGACCCTCAATAAGTTGAGTTCGGGAGTAGTCCCCGAGTTGTCGTTGCATAGGTCACGATTATGGCTTGCATGACAAACTTCTGCCACAATCGTGGCCTTTATGACAAACTTCTGTCACGATGCATTGGGTTCTTCCTCCAACCTTCTCCAAATCTTCTCTTCTTTGCTCTAATTCTTTTTCTTCTTATTCCATGAGGACAAGTGAGTGTCAACATCGAGAAAATGACTTAATGCATATGCTTTCGGGTCACTTTAACTTCTTTGCTTCTAAATTGTGCCTAAAATCATATATGAATTAAAGTGAGTATCTTAAGCATTTTCATAGCAATAATCACTAAGTGTTAGGGAATAAATTCATAATTAATTAAATACATATCAATTTCTCCCACATTTAGCTTTTGGTCATCTTAGGGCAAAACATCAAAAGTAAGCTCAAAGACCTAAAAACAATTACTCAATTCCCATATTTTCTAAGACTACATAATCATAAGCAAAGATGAATGACTTTCAAAAACCATAACAAGAACTTAACATTCTACGCTTTTACTCATGATCAATCAATCAACATCATCCTCAGAAATTGGGCAATCTAACACTAGACTTAGAAAATGTGTTTAAATAAGATATATTCATAGGTACACTCAACACTATTCATAATCATGACATTTCTCAACTTTCTATATGATTTCATTTCTCCACCACTAAGGCTCAAATGCAAAATTATGGATTCAAGGACTTTTCAAGGTTGTAATGTAGGAAAAGGTAAGGTGAGATGTATTGAGTCAAGTAGTTTGAAAGTCATTAAAGCTAGTGAAACAAAAGTAACACTCAATATACTATCAAGTGCAAAAACTAACACGCACTTACAATGTACGTGCATGTTTGGATTGACTTATATTAGTAGAGCTTTTATCAATAGAACTTTTATTAGTAGAATTTTTTTGAAAAGGGCTTTTTTAAGAAACCAGTTAACTGTTTGGTCGTTAATTAAAAAAATAGCTTTTTGGAAAGAGCTTCATACAGTAGACTATTTATTATATATTATTTTTTAATAACAATTATTTATGCATATAAATAACATTTAAAGTATATTAAACAATATACATTTGATTTGAAAGAATTTAACTACTATTAGGTCTTTCATGAATAGAATGGGTTTATATTTACTTTACAATTGTTTGACAAATTCACTTCCATTTAAATCGTGTAGGAAATTTTAGATAACTATATTGTAGGAAATTATTTAAAGAGATGTCTCATTTTCTTGTAGAAAATAAAACTAATTTGAAAAATAAATATTAAAACATATAAAAAACTAAATAATATTATAATCCCAAAATATTCAAATATAAACCCAATCTTAGTCAAACATATTTCAACTCATTGACTTTGAATTATAATTAATTCAATTTTAAATTATTGATTAAGTCTAAAGGAATTTATCATATTGAATCAAATTTGGAAACTAAAATATTCAAATTTTAATTCTATTTGATAAAATTCTTTGTTGACTTCATATAATGCCCAAAATTCTTGTCATCTTTAAATTGCTAATACGTGGACAAACAAGGGGAAGGACAACTGATAGAGTTAAACAAATGCTCCACAGAATTAATTAGTTTCATAAGAGCTCAGTTTCTTTCATATACATCAGATAATCCCAGTCCAATGTTTACACTTTTCTTTGTAGAATACAAAGATGAAAATAAAATGTAATAGGGAAACTAACTACTAAATCTGTCTATACAACATGAAAAATGATTTGCATTCAATGTCTTCCTTGCAACTTTATTGAACACAAAGTGGCTTATTCGCTTCAAGGGGAATCATGGTTGCATAAATTGTATCTAGATAAAAGGGAGCTAACTGCAAAAGCTATACAAGCCAAGAAGGCCATTGTAACAGAGTTAGTTGCCATTTCTGTGAACTGGTCTTTTCCCTTATTTGACTGTCCGTCATTAACCCGTATGGTTGTTGATGACGAGGCTGATATCAGTAGGTATGCCAATATCTATAGTTGAACCAAAATGATGAGTTGTCATTCAGATAAAGTTGTGAATGCAAGTTAACTTGTTTGTTTTCCATCACAAGAAATGTTAAATTTTCAACAGTTCCTAGAGTTTGAAAAAGGAAAGAGTTAGTTCCAACTTAGGTTGCATAGTAGAAATGCACAACTGGAATCCCAAAGGGGAAAGATAGATTGATTATCGCAAAAACTACAATGTCTGGGACCTTGATAATATCTTTCAACTGAATTCCAATTCCTAGTTGCCCTAAACCCCACTTGATGAAAAAGTAAAACAATGAAGATGCAGCTGCCTACAACATAGTGCATGTTCTCATCAACTACTAAAAAGCAATAGCTAAATTTCAGAGAGCTAGTTAATATGGCAAATGTGAGCTGATATATATTGATCAAATTATCATTATCAACTATAGCTTACACAGGCATACCACATCAAGATACACATTATTTGATAATAATACTACATATGCAGCAGATCATATCACTTGCACCAAAAAAGTGAAGGAAGTATTTCCATATTAATCACACTTTTTTGAAAAGAAAAAGAAATAATAAATAATTGTCAAATAATATCAAGAAGTAACAGACAACAAATAGTGAAGGAAGAGAAATTATTGGCAGATGAATACTTTTGTAGAGGAATTATTAGCAAGCACTTCACATGAAGTTTCCAGAATTTGATAGAGATAATTTTAGTAGTTGGAGCTACTTCAATGTAGAATTTGCCTTATCTAGAAAAATAGTCAAGAAAGTGTACCCCATTTGAGAGGCAAAGCATTGCATTGGCATGCTGGTCATATTAAGATGAAGGGAGAACATGCGTATGTTGATTGGGAAGACTATATCTATAACATGAGAAAAAGAAAAAGGACCAACACAAGGCACGATGCACACACTGCTCATTTGTCATAAACCATCAAAAAAAGTCAACAAAAGTAAAGCCTTCCCGCAACCTATTACTCCTACAGCAATAAAAAATCACTACTATTCAAATTAAAGATTACGCACAACAAAAAGATAACAGAAAAGGGTATCCAAGTTCAAGATTCTCAACAACTGCATCTCCCTTTCTCGCTCCAATAATCTTGCCACAACTAAAGATAACTTCAATGCATAACTAAAAATGAACTTGGTATTCTCTTAAACAAAAAAAGAAACAGTCTTTCTTTCCAGTTGCTGCTTAGCTCTTGGTAGTGTTCAAACAACCAGATGGATAATGGTTAAAGCAAAAGCTATCTCAAGATAATTGACAAAGAAAAAAAAGTTTACAACTTTGTGTATAGAGATCAAGAGAAAGATCGATCAGAAGGCACAAAGTAGGAAGAGAGAGAGAGATAGCAACGCACGAATCCTATTCTATTTTATGTACTTCATGCTTTGTTCTTCCCACAGTGAGACAGAGTAACCCACGAAGCCTCAATTTCCCCCCCCAGTCAAATAGAAGAAATAGTAACCCATCTTCATCGAAAGAAAAGGAAGCAACGATAGAGAGAAAACTTACCTCTGGATCTTTCAAGAGGGTATAATGAGATGTAAAGAAGAGCAAAGAGGTATTAAAAAGATTGAACCAGATTGTAGAACACAAACAGAGAGAAGACATGAATTTTGGTTTGGCTTTCCAAACGTCGGAGAGATCGAGACATGTTTTGGTATCCTGTTATAAACGTAAACAACGCAAATTATAAACGCAAATTATAAACGCAAAGTCTACCCAAAAAAGCTAAAATAAGTTATTTTTTTTGAAAAGTTCTAAATTTGAGCTTCTTAAAAAGATGTATTTTAATTTTTTAAAAATTCAGTTCTATTAAAACTATTGAATTTTACGGCCAAACACTCATTTTTCTTAAAAAAAACTTTTGTGGTGAAAAAAAGTAATTTTTAACCCTTTAAAAGCTGAAACAAATAGGCACCATATCAACTATGATGAATGCAAAAACGATGTTCCACAACTCAAATTCAAGCTCTTATATACAAACCACATGAAGTATATATCAATCCGAAAGGATCATTCATACAGTTGATGACAAAACTGATTTATTGGCAGAAACAGGGAAGATTAGTGTAAACCAGTCTTGACCCCAATGGATCCAAATCATAAGTTAGGGAAAGCTAAAGAGGAACTAGTTGTTCATAAAAGAATGTA
>JANPWT010000005.1:26644959-26657304 GCA_024678245.1 Erythroxylum densum
GAGGCGTGAGGGTTTGGAGCAAGATGGGCACATGGATCGCTTGGAATTGGGACGGCGAGCCTCCATTTTCAGGGTTTTAGGAGGGCTGCGCCAGTGTTGATGGGTGAAGAAGCCATTGGAGATTGAGTGTAATGAGTTGATTCGGGTCGGGGTGGGTATTCGGATCAGCATCCTCCTGCATGTTTGGACTTTGGAAGAAGGAGCAATAATAAAATTATCATAGAAAGTTTTTTTTTTCTTTTTTGAGAAAAGTTTTAGAAATTATCAAATACAATTGTTAAATTTTAATTTGGCTAACAATTTAACAATTGTAAATTTGTAATATAAAATAGGTAAAATATTTAATTTTTTATACATCTTAAAGTTTTACTATTAATATAAAGAAACAAATATTACGAGATCCTAACAACTGTTTGCACTTTGCAGTGGATAAACGAGGAGTAACTCAGTTGGTTGGTTAGCCCAGGTGGCATATACTTTTGTTACTTAACTAAGTAGTTTCGGGCTTGATCTCTATTTTTGAAAATGCAGCAAATTTTTAGGTCAGTTATAGCTCCTATATGGGATGTATTACGCAGTAAAGGAGAATTAGTCATTGGCTT
Organism: Erythroxylum densum; assembly: GCA_024678245.1. Lineage (NCBI taxonomy): Eukaryota > Viridiplantae > Streptophyta > Magnoliopsida > Malpighiales > Erythroxylaceae > Erythroxylum > Erythroxylum densum. The sequence continues at coordinate 26,645,562 of JANPWT010000005.1, forward strand.
CGACCCAATAAATATCTCCTGAGAGACAAAAAAAAAAAAAAAGATAAACGAGGAGTCATGATTATAATTAATTAGTAACCTCCCCATAATTTTCAAGTCTGTTTAGATTATGCTTGCCACACCACATTCCAATTATCAGCTCTACATTTATACGTCGTCGTTTAGAGCAAAATTTACATGATTTTATTAATTTAGCGGGCCAAATATAAAATACTAATAAAATAAGAAGTTTAAGTTTAAGTTTAAGGTTTAATTAATATTAAATTAGCTAAAAATTAAATAAAATTATAGAATTTAAAATATGATTAAAAAAATTATTTTTATATATTGAAGAACTTAAAATTTAATTAAAAAAGATTATTAAAAATAAAATGGTTACTTTTTATATCAATGAACAAATTTATCCGTAACATTATGGAGAGAACAATTATAATTTTAACATTTAGAAAACATTAAACTTGTATCACATTATAATGAAAATTTTAATATTTGACAAATTTAAATATTTTTGTAGACTCCCACTGTCACGTTAGCAACAACAACAATTCTTAGTAAATTTGTTGGCATGGGATATTTGAGGAAGTTTAATAATATGTAAACTTACTTCTAATTAATAAAGAGATTATTTAAAAGAATATAAGGAAAGAGAAAATAAAATAAAACAAAACAAAACAAAATAAAATAGTAATAATAATAAACAAATTAATTAATATTATACTAATAATAATGATAATGGATTTTTTTAAAAATAAAAATTTAATTTATTTATAATTATAATCAGGATACCATTCATATAAGACAAGTAACAGTAACAGTGTATATGCAGATAGATTATAGTGCGGAGGAGTTGTTACCTCTGACTCTGAGCCTGTTGTTCAACAAATTGTGGGGATGAGAACCTGCAACGGCATTGTACCAGCTGAACCTATCACCAATCAGAGGCAATTCTCTTCTTCCAGGCGGCAGTTTACGCTTTCTAACCCTCTCCTTACTTGTCCTCTTGCCCCACAAATATGGTGCCAAAAAGATGACGAACAACAGCATCACTACAGTTACCCGTTAAGGGATACAATGGACCTTTTGTAATCAGCTTAAGAACAAAACGGTCTTATCAGATAAATTTTAAGGCAGTATTCGATATCTTTTATTTTTAAGATCGTTGATTCAGGATTCTTAATTTTATCACTCGGAATATTCATCAATTGTTTACTGAGAACTAGATTATTATTCATCGACATGTTTATCGAGTGAGCAACAATTGTGTCAACTAGCTTGTAAATTATGCCGATCAATTGATAATCATAATTACTTATTTTGATACCATATTTATAAAATATCACATGATCTTGGCAAAGGGTTTATCGAGAATCTGTTTTTTCGTACTTATTATGTAGTTAGTTATAATAGTCTCTCTTTAATTAAAAAAGAACGCTATTATCAGATCAAAGTTGACTTAACACTTACCAAGAATTAGACCTGAGCAAAGCCTAGCCTGAGGTGACCCATTGTGGGCTTTAGTTGGATGATTTGAATTGGCCTTTATGGTTCATTCCCAATTTTGCTTAATGCTTTATGTAACGAATGCAGAAAAGTCTTTTTAAACAGTTTTTCTCAGTATATCTGAATGATTGGGAAGGGATGGATCAGATCAAGTATTAATGTCATCATTCAGTGAATAATTTTTCGAATCTTGATAGATAAAGTAATTTGAACTTTATAAAAAAAGTTTAACTCAGAGATTTAGAAACGTATGTAAATTTCAATATTCAAAATATTTAATTTAAATCATAAATTATCATAATTCTAATTTTAAATTAAATTTTCGTTAATTTGAAAATTATGTGAATATTTTTTATTTCTTGTGACCTTTCTACTCTTCTTAGTAAATTGCTATTTAACTTCTTTTTTTATTGGTAATGATATGCAGGGGCAAAATTCTAAATCCTGAATTTTCCAAACATTTTAAGGTAAAATTTATTATGAGTAACAGCAACATACTGCAGAGGCCAATTATAGTTACAAGCATTAATTTTGTTACTTATAAACTAAAAAACAAGTAGTAGCTGGAGCAGTATGACCATTAGGTTGAAAGAACCGTGCGAATATTTTCATTCGAAGAGCTTGACAAAATAGAAAAAAAAAACATAGCTTTGATGTTATGTAAGCTTGAACTAGTATTCCTCTGTCGTTTTTTTATTTTATGGTGCATTTGACAATTTACTTACTATATAAAGCAAAACTTTATGGATCGGTTTAATTTCGATGGATATAGCCCATTGAAAGGTAATTTATATTTATTAACTTTTACTTTTTTCAAAAGTTATTATTTAGTAACGATTATTAATGTTTTATATTTTGTTTAGGTTTTTATACTCTCTTTAGGAGTTATATTCATAATAGATCTTAACCTGATAAGTCTATTGAAGAGCTTTATATAGCGAATGAATGCTTGATATTTTGTTCAATGTATTTAAATGACGTCGAGACAAGATTTAATATACTATAACATAACTTTGATTTTGATCGAGATGGTAGCTTGTCTGTTTTCTCCCAAAAAGTTAGGTCACTTGGTATCAAAAAAATGTCGAATTAACTAAAGACGAATTCAAAATTGCCCATTGTTATATTTTGAACAATTGCAAGGAAGTTGATATATATATAGAATATGTATATTACTTTTGAATCAAATTTTCATATTTCAATATTTTCATTCAACCTATATTTCCTAATCTCAACCTACTTTTTTAAATAAAGGGCACAAAGAGTCAATTCGAAGCAAAGAGATTGTTAATGTCGAAGCAAAGAGATTGTTAATGTCGAAGAAAGACATAAGCTTAAGTTCCTATCATGGTTTAGGACTCGACTTAGTCATATATTAATGGAATATTATGAACTTACGATAATTTGTATGTCAGATGAACTTCTAATTTCATTTTATCGTACAAATGATATGGTTACATAACTGAGGCATGCAAGAAGCGACAACAACATTATATTCTTTGCCATTTGGGCCTCATGTGTGGGAAAAATATGCAAGTTGCATTGTTAATGGTGTTAGATTTCATATAGAAGATCGAGATATTCAACTTAAAAGTCAAAATTGTGGGGTTGTTGAGGGATGTCATGATGACGATTTTATTGACTTCTACGATATCATCTATGAAATAATAGAGTTGCATTACATCAAGGATAAAAAAAGATTGTTCTATTTAAGTGCAGATGGTTTAATCTTGCTGACATGAAGGTGAATGAGAATATTACTAGCATCAATGTTAGTAAGACATGGTATGATAATAACCTTTTTGTCCTTACAATCAAATGAAGCAAATTTACTACCTCAACGATATTGTATTGGGCAGAAATTGGAAGTTAGTTCAAAAGTTTCAATATTGAAATCTCTTCGATTTTTGTGAAAGGGATAATAGTCTAATCAATGAGGATGGTGATGAAATATATCAAGATATTGAATCGAAGTTCAATAATGAAGCCATTTGAATAGAAGATCCAGATATATCATCATTCCATAGGAGAGATGTTGATCCCAATATAGTACAAATGGATGAAGTACAAGACAATCTTATCGTAGAAAGAGATGAAGAATATATTGAGGATGAATTTTATGACAATAATAATACCTTGGCCGAATATAATATTGATGAAGAGTCGAACCATAATGTAATTAATGATGATGATTTTTAAGATATTGATCAAGATGATTGAAGGTAAAAAAATTGTTGTTTATATTGCTTGAAAACTAACAAGCCACCATTTTAATTAACTTATTATTAGCCATTTTGTAAAAGCAATGTATTTCATTATGCTTCATTTTGTAAAAGTAATGTATTTCATTATGCTTCATTTTGTAAAAGTAATGTATTTTATTATGCTTCTTTTTGTATTTCATTATGCTTCATTTTGTAAAAGTAATGTATTTAATAACGTTTCCTTTTTGTATTTCATCATGCTTCATTTTGTAAAAGTAATTTATTTTATTATGCTTCATTTTGTAAAAACAATGTATTTCATTATGCTTCATTTTTCTTTCAAATGGTGTGAAAATTGTATAATTGTGTTCATAAGTTAAGATCATTGAAGCATTTTTTATTACTATGTTAGTTTAAGCACTTCTTATTACTATGTTGATTGAAGCAAAAATGCCTCTCTTGTATGAAATGCACATCACTAAATAATTGAAAGCTTACTTCCTTATTAACTTTCATTCTATAAGTATGTAATAAAATTTGTAAAGAGTTGGTAACAATAGTACCAATATATGTAACAAATTCCTTATTGAAAGAAACTACAACCATATTAATGCTAATTTCTGAAATATGATTCAATTTTTTTTAATTTGTTAGATGAGTCATTTGTAGACAAAGAAAAGTCAATAGTTGTAAAGTTTGAAGTTATACATTGTTTCTTTTAACAATTAAATAACTTTGTAATAAATGGAACACGGAAAAAATGTTTTTAATGTGATTGAAATTGTGGGGCTAAAGATCCAATCATGTTCTTTTTTTTTTAAAATTGAATAATATATTTCCATAGTAAGAATTAATACAAAATAGTAACAAGCTTGCGACCTAGAAGCCTTTAGAGGTCATTACGAAAAATTAGTACAAGACGAAACAAGTAATGGGAACAAAGAGTAACTAAACGAAAAAAAAAGCTTAAGGTTGTCATCGGTTCATATCATCTTTGATTATGATTTGTTAATGTTTTGCCAAATGCTCTGAAATGATTTAATGAAAAAATCTTGAGTTCTTTATGTTGCTATTCTAATTAGTTTTATTTTATATTGAAAAATAATAGAGAAATAATTTAATAATTTTTATATTGAAAAATCATTAAGAAATCGTTATAGATATTCAATATAATAGCACCTGGACGAAACAAAGGAAAGAAGGTGACAACTAGTGAAGATGTTCCTCCCTACAACAACTAGATCAATCTGACCCTATCCAACAAGAACAACAACAAATTTCATCCACCAATGAACTCTTCTATCTACCTCAATTAGTGCTGAGGGATCTTCAGGCTTATGAATCTTTACCACCTATAATTACACTTATCCTCAAATATATCTTTACATGTTTAATGCGTTTGTTATAATTATTATTTTTGTTCAAATTCCAATACTGGCATCAAAATAAGAGGTAGAGGTATAACTAAAGGTTCTGAGTTGTAAGTAACACATGAATGTTGCAATGAACAACAAGTTGTCCATTCATATTGACACCTTGCAAGATCGTCTTGTTAACAAAATCCAAGCAACAAAATTGTCTAGTGAGTTAGTATTCATTGTTAGGACTAAATTGCTTTACCTTCAACATGCCAAACAGTTAAAGGAAGACAACTTGCTACAGGATGCTCTGGACAAAGTTTTGATAATTTTTCAATTTATTTAATTATATGCATTTTTTAAAACTATTTAAAGACTAATTTCATTATTATTTGTTGTTCATAGATGAAGCTCAATATCATCGATATCGAGAACCCTAAAGTGTCAAGCTGTATCAGTTCACTGTTGAAACAAAGGGCCAAGGATCATAGTTATTGACTACATACATACTACAAATCTTTTTATTCGGATGAGGAGGCAAGGTGACATGTTCTTGAGTTGGTGACTTTAGAAAATTAGAGTAAAATGTGTGATTATTGGTCCTCTGCCAACGTTAAGTTTTGTTTTTTTTTTCTCTTAACATTTGTTCAATTAATCTTGTTTCACAATTTAATGACTTTCTTTTCTTTATTTAGGAAAAGTGTGAGAAAATCAAGGTTAATAGAAGAAAAAGAAAACTCCTCATAACCAAGGTTTCAAATCATTTGTTGTTGTGCGAAATGAATTTATAAGTTCTTTATTTATAAGTTATAATTATTTCAATAAATACAATATTATTTATTATGTTTCAATCCTTTTTTTTTCTTTTTCATAAAACAGAGTTAAAAGGAACTATATGAAGAAGAGGGTGATAGGATCACACTCTACAAAGTCACACACTACAAGGAAGATGAAGGTTGGACTTCTGAATAGGTAAGTATAAAAATTTGTTTAATTTTTATACTTATTTATTTATGTAGTACTAACTAATAATATTTGAATGAAATATTTATTTTGTTATGCATGAGTTGTTGCAAAGATCATTGTCTAATGAAAATGAGTTAAACGTAAATGAGATTTGCAACAATGTCCTTGGTACAAGATTAGGGTACATCAAAGATCTTGGATATGACCCTAAGCCAATTGGCTCATCATCATCATGACCATCATATGTAACCATGCTTCAAGAGGAGAATCGATCGATTAAGGCTCAGTTACAATGTAATAAAGAAAAGTTTAAACATAATGAGCAAAAGTTAAATCGTACTGAACGAAAGTTGGCCAAGTTTGAAATTTGTAAATAACATCTACTAACATTTTATTTTTATATAAAAATGCTTCTAATCCTTAATTATTTTATTTTATTTTTTTTAATTAATTATAAAAATTCAAAATATTACAAGCAATAAGATGGATTAAAAATTTTACCATTTATTATAATTAAATGAAAAATTATTAATAGGATTGTTTAGTCAAAAATAAAAAACGTCACCAAAACTTTTTAGCTATATTCCTAAAAACTTCTTATAGATTGAAACAAGCTTCCCGACAATTGTATCTTAAGTTTAATGATATCATTATGTCTTATTGTTTTGTAGAAAACATCGTTGATCGGCGTATATATATGAAGGTTAGTGGGGGCAAGTTCACTACATTAGTCCTATATGTTGATGATATCCTTCTTGCTGCTAATAATATGGTTTTGTTACATGATGTAAAGAATTTTCTCTTTAATAATTTCGAAACGAAGGATATAGGTGAGGCATGTTATATGATAGGAATTGAATTATTCCATGAAAGATCACAAGGATTGTTAGGATTATCTCAGAAAAGTTATATCGAGAAAGTATTAGAAATATTTAAAATGAAAAAGTGCTCAGCATGGATAGTTCCAATTCAGAAAGGGAATAAATTTAGTCAAATGTAATGTCTACAAAACGATTTGAAATGTAAGGAAATAGAGTCTATTCCTTATGTGTCAGTAATTGGGAGCTTAATGTATGCTCAAACATGCACTTGGCCAGATGTTAGTTTTGCTATCGAAATGGTAAGCCGATATCAAAGCAATCCTAGAACGGACCACTAGAAAGCTGCAAAGAAAGTTTTTAGATATTTACAAGGCACAAAGGACTATATGCTCACATATGAAAAATCAACCCATCTTAAAGTGATAGGTTACTCATATTTAGACTATGTTGGTTGTGTAAACTCACGGAAATCTACATTCAGTTATATGTTCCTATTAGTTGGAGGAGCAGTTTCATGAAAAAGTGGAAAGCAGTATGTCATTGTTTCTTCCACTATAGAGGTTGAATTTGTGGTGTGCTTTGAGGCCACGATTTATAGATTGTGGTTGCGGAATTTTATTTTAGGGCTTGACATTGTCAACAGTATTAATAGACCATTAATAATTTATTGTGATAATTTTGCAACCGTTTTCTTCTCTAAAAATGACAAGTATTCAAAGGGTGCAAAACATATAGATTTGAAGTACTTGTCTGTGAAAGAAGAGGTGCAAAAACATAAAGTGTCAATTGAAGATATTGGTTGTAACATCTCGTCCCCATATTAAGGGTTAGAATTTATATTTCAATAATGGAGAAAATAGCAATGTAAGAGTTAGAGAAAAATTTGCATTTCATGCCCATGCATAATGTTAGCATACATGCTTGTGAATTTGAATTGTCGCACACATGAAAAAAATTGTACATGCATTCAGTGACATTCCGGGTATGATTGAAATAGGATATGTGAAAAATTGTGGTTACTATGGTGAAATAAATTTAGATGGTGGATTTGAGAATTGGAAATTGTTTCCAAAAGTATTAAGTGGATTTTGGATGGTGATTTATTAAAATTTACGTAAGTTGAATGAAGAAGAGAAGCTAGAAAAATTAATATTGGTTTGAAACTTCCATGAATAAATTGTATTGATCTAGATAGATTTTGACAAAATTGTTTTCATGAAAGTTGTAGATGTTTCTTCTAGCTTTCCATTGATATAAAGTTTGCAATTTTTGGAGTTTTGGATCAAAAGATATGGAAGTTGGAAGTTGGGTATGTGACATTGGATTTTTAAGAGTGGATGTCGCTATCGTGCACATGCACGATAGCGACTTTAGTTGTTTAAAGGACATTTTTAAGTGAATGTCGTGATCGTGCTCATGCACGATAGTGACTTTAGAGGCTCAAGGATGAAAATCACGATCGTGCACATACACGATCGCAACTTTGAAGGTTGATAACCGATGTATATTCAACGAGTTTTCTTGAATTGATTTTTTATTTTTATACCTGAGAGGAGTTGTAAAATGTTTGATATATATATATATAGAATATGTGGAAGTTTACGTAAGTTGATGAAGAAATGCATGTACTCTGTTCTGGGTAAAAGTTGACGTACTATTGATGCATGTAATTGTGAAGTATTTTTAGATATAGTTTTATATGGTCTAAAATAAGTTTAATGATTTTATATGAAGATGTTGATGAGGTCGTGAAATAGAGTTAACGAAATGGTAAGTTTTGATGAAATGAATGGTTTTGGAAAATGAAAACAGAGTAGTGAGAGAAAGATGAAAACACAGTAGTGAGAGAAAGCTTATGGGAATTTTTCAGTTTTGATCAATCATTATGTAAGTTTGCTTTTGATATGTTTAGAGGTTATCATGGGTATAGAAATATGGAATATATGAATCAGAAATGGAAAGATTAGTGAGAGGATACAGAAAATGAAGAAGTGCAGAAGCTAGGATTAACATTCGTATATGAAAGTTTTGTTTTTGATGTTTATGAGTAATAATGTTTTGATTTTTTTGTGAATGATAATGAGCTGATAATGATGAGGAAATAAGCTATAAGTGATAAAGTAAGCAAAAGAGATGTTTTAAGATGTAGAGATGAATTAGAGTCAGAGACGAACCTTGTTGAAGTGTGCTGGACCTTTACACATTCAGTGTTTTCACTAAACATGAATATGTATTTTTGCCATATCTTGGTATATAGATGTCCAAATGAGATGATTTTAAGTTCATATTAAACAAAGGCGTACGTCTATATTTTTTGTGAAGTAATCAAAATTTAATTCTATCTCTAAGAGTTTCAAAATTTAGCTTGAAGTTGAGTTTGTGGATTCTATCATGGTTTGGAACAGTCTGTAGTGGTTTTGGTATAATTTACAGAATATTCAACTAAATTGCATGCAATTAGTCCTATTTGAAACTTAAGACATAAAGGAACAATTCTTTAGAATATAGTTTTGCCTAAATCCTTCATATTCCTTATCAAAATGACCATGAAAGATGGACACAAAGGTCTGTTTTGAGAAGAAGAGAGAGAGACTGCAGTGCATGAAGTAGAGAAGAAAAGAGGGAGACTTTTTGGTAGGAGTATGGAAAAGCACTATCGTGCACAAGCACAATCGTGACTTTTCTAAACCACCTCAAATATCACGATCGTGCTTACGCACGATCATGACATTGAATGCTTACTGTAGTGGATTGATGTGAACATCCTTCACTCTTTTGGTCATAACTTCTTCGTCCGACCTCCAAATGACTTGATTCTTAAACCATTATATTCATAAGACATTGTTCTACATATCCAGACAAATTAGTAGCATTTCTAATTGATTTGAAAGATATTGATTGAACGAAAGTGAGGGAATCCATCGGAATAGTGAACTGGTGTTGTTTTACTGAACATACCTCAATGTTTTGATTATATATGGATCTATAGGATTCCAAATGAGATGATTTTTAATTTGAAGTAAACTAGAGAAATAAGGATATAAATCATCTAAAGAAGTAGAATTTTTAACCAGTCTCTAAAATGTTTAAATTCTGGATGGAAGTTGTGCATAGTATACTATTTTAGACAAGAGCAGTCCGAAAATGGTTGAAGTATATCTTTCAAACCACGGAACCAAATTGGATGATTTTGGTGTCAATAGAAACATAAGACATAGGAAAACATGATTCTAGAAGAATGTGTTGCAAAATGACTTAAGTATCGAGGTCAGAAAGAACATGAAAAGTTGACCAGAAATGATGTTTTTATGGAAAAATCTGGAAATGATTTAATGAGTTATAACTTGTGACTTCGGTGGTGTTTATGGAATTTTTAACTTAAGTATAAATTATTCTTAAGTAAGTTTTAATGAAGGGAAGTGGATAAGTGGTTAACAAATGGATAGGTGTCCAAGCTATAAAGTTAAGATTTTTATTATCTTTGAAAGACAAACTACTGTACGTATCTTTATCTTTCTCGAAACTTCTTTTTCTAGAGTTCTTCCAACACAGAGTTTTTCATCAAATATTCACAAAAGTTAAATCTTGTTTCTCTCTGTTTGTCATCACTTCCACTTTGATATTTCTTTCTTCTATCCTAAGAAAAACCAAACCTCTCTGTCAACTTTCAAGTTGATGTACGTAGTGCATGAAGGATTAGGGTTATGTGATTTTGCAGTTATTGGAGCTTTAATCAAGTAAGCTTGTTATGATTATGTATTTCTGTATGAAATGAAGCATGCATCGTTAGTGCACTGCTAAATGATTAAGAACAGCGATATTCTTCTTTTCTGTAAAAATGAGTGAGGAGATTTTAGTGTGTCGTACATGGTGATTTTCTTTGGATTTGATGATTGAAATGTTATAGGATAGTGTTAAACTAGTTTTTGAAGTTGAAAGATTAATGAAAATGTATATGTGGTGAGAGCCAAAAAAAATGGAAACATGAATAGGTAATGCTCTCATATGTTGATGTTTTTACTGTTCATATATATTTATATACGTGAGTTTTGGAGTATTATTGGAGATGATTAAAAAATGAATGCAGAGTATAGAGATAAGTGTATGATGATGTTTAGATCTGAGAAAGAAAGATTAAAGTGATAGTTAGAAGCAGAAAGTGAAATGAATGCAAAAATTGAAAATGCAGAAAAATGAAAGTGCAATAATGCAGAAAATGTGATGAATATACGTAGTGAGCGTTTCTATTTTTGATGATTATGAAAAATGATAGATTTTTGATTTGGTTGTGATATGTTGAGACGAAATGAAATAGGAATAAAGAGGAAATATTGAGTTTTAAGCTGAAAGTTGAAAGTGATATATATGTATATAAAGACTCTGTTTTTCCTCTTCACTAGTCACATACGGGTATTTATGGAAAAAAATTGTGGATGAGTTATTGATATCAAAGTACCAAAGGATTGAGATTGTGATTCAAAGAAATGATGAGTGATTAAATTATGAAATGAAAATGAGCTTTAGATATGAAATTGGTAAGGTACCCAGGATTGTAATTAAGCATGCATTGTACATAGTCCATTTATACAATTGTGCATAAATAAATGCTTATAAGTATGCAATTATTAATGTGAGTGCAATGTGTGTCTTGCATAAATGGGCTGTGCAGGTTAAGTGTTCACATTCAGGCGTTTCCATAATTTGGAAACAAATGCTAATCTGAAGCGTACTATAAGTATACATAGATGATCTCATTTCATTGTTTTTTTTGTTTGGAATTTTTTTGTATTGATTGACTACTGAATGATTTTATGAATGTGATTGAATGTATTAGTTTCCGGACAGAAGGTCTGATGATTATGATATTTGATTGGGATATTGAAGTGTTACTTGT
>JANPWT010000005.1:26659392-26670257 GCA_024678245.1 Erythroxylum densum
AATATTTATTTTTTTATATTTTTAATTATTAAATAAAAATTTATTTGAAATTTATATATTTTACAAATATATTTTAAATTTAATTATATTTATTAATAATTATTAAATTAAAAATTAAATTAAAATTGTGATTATTATTGATTATTATGATTTTTGGAGACAGGGTTAAAAACATACAGTACAACTATATAATATGACAATGGACCATTTTGTAATTTTAAAAAAATTTAGGGTCTATTTCATAAATTTAAAAACTTACCTGAAATAGTACTCAGAATTAACCGGTACCGATACAGTATTATACTAGAACTCAATCCGGTATCAAGTTCGGTACGGTATTCATAACATTGGTTGAAGAGGAGGTAGGGTTTTATAAAAGCGTTTCCGTAGAGTTGAGAGAGAAGGAATGATTAAATTTGCTATCGTATTTTTTAGATTAAATTCTTGAGGAAAGTAATCTAAATACCAAGGAGGTGCTAGGATTTAGAATCCAAGTAAAGTGCTACTACTTTCCTTAGATTAGCTATTAAAAAAATGAACCAAACGTGATAATATAAATTTTAGGAAAAAGATTACTTTCACAAGTAAGAATCTATGCAAACCAATTAAGGCCTAGAAGAATTCGATAAAGCATAATACTAATTAGAGTAGACACAAAGGGTTTTAGGGGAGATCACGTGTCCACACAAAGAAATGGTTACCTGTGTTATCTCTCTCATGCAAGAGGAAACCTATGATTGGTAGGAATTAGTCCTACTACATCCTCAAATGCCTAACCCTCAGACTTGGGAGTTCTTTACCCAAGAGTCAAGAAGTATATGATTATATTTTCTATTGAAAAATGTTGTTTTATTATCTTATGATTATTATTTTATATTAGGATTGCATTGAAGCTATTGATGGTACACATATAGTGGTAGTTGTTGCAAAGGAAGATCAAATGAGATTTAAAGGACGGAAAGGAATAACAACAACAAATTTATTGGAAGCATATGACTTTAACTTACTATTTACATATGTTTTAGAGGGTTGGGAGGGATCAGCACACAATTCTCATATTTTCCTTGATACAATCGGTAATCCAAGACTTAAATTTCCAAAACCACTGATAGGTAATTTTAAGATTTGTAGGATTTACTATTAATGATTTAGATTTTTTATGATATCATTTATACTAATTATATTGCTTATATGAAAACTCAAGTAAATATAACTTGGTTGATAAAGGCTATTCGGAAAGAGAAAGATATTTGACACCTTGACAAGATATCATCAATTGGAGTTTCGTGGTGCAAAGATAAGAGGATCTCGAGAGTTTTTAATCGAGTTCATTCATCATTGATAAGTTATATTAAGAGGGCTTTCGGTGTTCTTAAGGCTCGATGGAAGATATTGGAGAAAATACCTAAGTATTCATTAATAGATCAAAATATAATAATTTGTGCAACTTTTGCATTGCATAACTATATTAGAAGAAGTACAATTAGCGACCCAAATTTTAGTATCATCGATGAAGATCCTGAATTTATACCTCCAGATATATTTCAAGATATTGAAGTTAACTCTACACAAGAATACATTGAAGAATAAAGAACTCGAGAGATGAAAACTATTCATGATAATATTGCTTTTAGTTTAATGACAGTTAGGCGTCGTTCTTGAATTGTTATAAACCTTTGCTTTAAATGATGATGTTCATTTCTTTCGCTCTATTTAAATTGTATTGTTAACCGTCATTTGTATTGTTATATTTTATATTTGGATGTATCATCATCATCATCATCATCATCATTATGATTATTGTTGTTGTTGTTGTTGTTGTTGTTGTCGTCATTGTTGTAGTCATTGTTGTCGTCATTGTTGTTGTTGTTGTTGTTATTGTTGTTGTTGTTGTTGTTGTTGTTGTTATTGTTGTTATTATTATTATTATTATTATTATTATTATTATTATTATTATTATTATTATTATTATTATATGTTCTTATAGAGTTATAAGCTTAATTTTTGTAGAATTTAATATCTAAAATATAAATTCCTATAAGAATATTGAAAGAAATACTAAGATATTTAATATTTATACCCTTATATTTTTTTTAAAGTCATATCCTCAATAGTTATTTTACACATTAACATCTAATACTAAACAACTAATTTTACTAAACATCAAATGACAAACAACTAATGCAATCAGTTGATAGAATCAGCTAACAGCTAATGTAATCAGCTGATTACCAAACAGGGCCATAAGATTGGTATTCATAATGGGACCACCCATGCCTTTGATTAGTTCCATTGTTTCTTCGAAAATGTCCACAGAAGATGTTAGAAGTTAAGAATATAGCAGTTTAAGAGATGATGGATGGTTAGTTGAACAAATTCTAGAGGTGGAGTGATGGTTTAGTGGTGAAGGTAGAAAACACTAGTAACGTTTATGTTTCATTTGCATTAAAGCCTATAACAAATAGAGATGCAAATCATAAGATAAAAATTCTTTAAAAAATTGACAATTTTGAGACGTAAAAGAAAAATACGAGTAAGAAATTTATTGGGGGAAGAAGTATAATTAAGGGCCTATTTGGTTGGATGTTAATTAATAGAACGAAATGGAATAGAACGGAACAGTTTATAATGGAATGAAATGTAATATAGTGAAAAGCTGTTTGGGATGGATGGAAGAGTTCATAATGTAATATAGTAAAATATTGTTTATAAGATGGATGGAATAAAATGTAATATATAATAAATGACTATTATAAGCCTGATATTAAAATGATTGTTATTGGAGGTTTAATGTTATGATTTTAAAACAAAAATTATGTCAAATTAAAAAGTCACGATTAAAGTCACAACTGTGATAAATATTTGTTATATTTGTTATTTTAAAATAATAAAAAAATTTAACAAAATTTTTATTATTTTTATTATTAATTATATACCATTTATTATTAATTATATAAAAATAGGGCCTAAGAGGTGGAGATATGGGTAAGTCTTACAAGACAAAATGCCTAGTTGACAAAAAAAATCATAATAAATAATAAAATATGTAATTTTAAATTAATGTTGATAGAGTTTTTAAAATACTAAAAATTTAAATACTTTTAAACATTTTAAGTATAAATTAATTTAATTCAAATATTATAGTTCAAATTATTTATTTTACTAATCTTTATATTATCTGACTTGACATAGTAACATTATTTACTTTTATTTTAACCTATTAGCTTTGCTTGACTTCGAAATATTTATAAAAAACAATTATGACGTTACATTGATGTGGTGGAGAAAAAATGTACTACTCTTATACATTTTGAACTTTTAAAAGATGATTGGTTTATCTATCTTATTAGTAAAGCATAGTTGGGGGAGAAAGTTGGTGTGGTGAGACTCTCTTTTCAATATTCGATTGGTATGCAGTTTTCGTAACTTCTACAAATATGATGGGGACATGTTTTAGTAAGAACTTGGTATGAACAAGTTGTCAATGAAATTGGCTAAGCCATTAAAATGCTACAAAAGGGCTTAAGTCATCAAATCCTCCCACACTTAGCTTTTAACTATCTTTGAGTAAAACAACAAAATCAAAGTCACAAACTAAAACAGTTCCACATTTTTCATATTTCCCAAAAATAGATAGTCATAAGAAAAGAGGAATAACCTTCAAAACTATAATAAGAACTAAACATTAAATGCCTATACTCATAGTGCATCACCAATCATTGCCTTTAGAATCTAAGCAATCTAGGAGTAGACTTTGACAAAATGTTTTAAACAAGATAGATCTATGGGCACACTCAATCACCATTCATGATCAAGATATTCCATAACTTTGCATATCATTGCATTTCTCCACCACTAGGATTTGCATGCATAATCATGAATCAAAAGACTTTTTAAGGTTGTAAAGTGGGCAAAGGTTAAGGTGAGATGTACTTGGATAGTATCGTTCAAAAGCCATTAAATCTAGTGAAGCAATAAAAGCACTCAATGTAACATCAAGTGCAAAAACTAACATTCACAATCTAGATTCAATCATTCATACACAAATCACGTGAAGTATAAGGAACTAGAAGGAATCACTCACAAAAATTAATGTTAAATAGCACATTATAACTATAAGGAGTGATCCTTCAAATTAACATCTTACTCAAATGAATTACACGCAGATCACTCATTCCATACAATTTTAAGAGGAAATAATAATATAAATGATTTTACAAAACAATTCCACCTTGATGCTTTTATTTAAAACAATTTTGTTTTTCATTATATATTTTTTCAATTTTCAATTTTCTTTTTCTTCTCTTTTCTTTCTTTTTTTCTTTCTTTTTTTACAAAAAAAAATTGAAAGAACTACATCAACCATAGAATTCATTGATAAGAGATAAAATCGCACTCCATCAATTATAAACAACTCGCATAATAGCACACCCCCACGCTTATGCTCTTGTGCATCCATAAACATCAACAATCTTAAATGTTCCACTAACTTTAAGGCTTAGGTAGGACATTTGGTTAGGTTAAAGGTCTATAATGTGGTTAGCATAAAAAGAAATGGCTAATAAAGCTTAAGGGGGCTTAACAAAAGGGAAAATAATTATATCAATATGTTATTTGGTTAATGTAGCTCCTAAAACAAATAATGCCTATATCATTTTCATGTTAATGCATGTGATAAAAATATGATATTAAATAGAAAATCAAAGTAAAGTTAGGATGTACATATTATGACGGTCACACTTGAATAAAAGCCAATAAGACTGATATGAATGTGTCAGTCCTAAAAGGCTTAAAATCTTACCGGCTTATATGTACCTACTAGTCACTACTCTTTTAAAGATAATGCACATTAAACAATCATAAGAGTATCTTTACATGCCTAAGTTGCCATGAATTTTTCTAGTTAATTTTACTCTTTAATTATGACTATATAGTCCTAGAAGCAATAGAAAAAGGAATCGTGCTTGTTTGTTTGGTTTGATTCTCTCTCTTTTTTAATACTTAAAAAACATAAGAAATAAATAAACTTAAAAACATATATGCACTTAAGAAAAAAAACAACTTAGAAGCAATAGAAAAAGGAAACATGTTTGTTGTTTGATTTGATTCTTTCTCTTTTTTATATACTTAAAAACACATAAGAAACAAACAAACTTAAAAACACAAATGCACATAAAAAATAAACAACTTAAAAGCACACATGATAATCCCTACACCACACTTAAAACTTACAATGTTTCTAAAGCAACATTAAATGTAAGAAATAGAATATTCAACAGAAATAACAAATGCAAAAATGTAAAGAAAAAATAAACAAACTTCCCTTGGGTTGCCTTCCAAGCAATGCCTTCGTTTGTTATTGTTGGCTCAACTCCATGCTTTCCTCCTCACGTGACAAAATTATGGTCTTCAGGTGTCTCCACTTTCACCTTTTCCACTCGAGGTTTTACAAGATAGGGCTAACCACTCACATTCAGATGAATCCCTGCATTTTTGAAAAGTCTCTAATATCTCTGTACCCTTTTCCTCCTTGTTCAATTTCTCCAACCTACTAGAAAAAGGTGAGGGATTATTCTTGACAGCAATTCGGGATTCAATATTTACCTTTGAGCTGGATGATATATCCTTTTCTCCTTCGAGCTCCTTCTCAACTTCTTCTTCACTAGCAATCCTTTAAATAGTCCTCTTAGGATTCTGAAGCTTATCACAATTGTTGAAGGTTAGTGCGTCGACATTTGTTGGATTTACTTCAAGTGGGGATGACAACTTTTCTTTACTTTGTGATTCTAAGCAGTTGATAGCCATCACCATCCAATCCATCTGGGTCTCCAAATTTTAAATGTTCAACCTTGTATCTTGTAGAAATTGCCTTACATCATGCTGGAAATGCAAAGTATTAGTGGCAATAGACTTAACTAGGTCTTCTAGAGATGTACCGGAGTTAGAATAAGAGGCTTTTGGTCTATGTAGGAATTGCTATGCACCCTGCAACCTAGCTAGGTTGCTAGCTATCTCCTCCATAACTAAGGTTCAAGTGATCTCTCCAACCACAGTTATAGGATTAGCAATATGGGTTATGGGAAAAAAATTTCCCCAACAGCATTGACATACTCCCTTTATAATGTCCTTTCTATACACAAACATTAATAAATATGAAAAGATCAAGAAATAAATGTAAAAACTAATTATAAATGAATATATACAAAACACCAATTGAAAAAAACTAAAACTAAAACACTTTACTCCTCGACAACAATGCCAAAATTCTTGATGAGTGTCGAATGCACCAGAAAATAAAACCTAACTTTACACAGTAAAATTTATAACAATGGTGAGTAAGGATTGTGTCTACAGGGAGTGTACGTGAAGCTTTTGTAATGAAAAGAATTGGTATTTATAATATAGGGGTCTGGTTTGGTTGGAATCCAAAGACAAAATAAAGTAAAATTGAATTAATAAAAGCAATTCAAATTAAAGAATATAAAAGTAAGAAAATTGATAAATGAGTTTGGAATCCAGTTCTTGTTTCAATCTTAGCATACACATACTTAAACATACTTAATCATCTTATTGTTCTCAAATCTTTATTAGAAACTATTAATCATAGGTTAACAATAAGTTCTGTTAACCTTGGCTTTCCATTAGGGCATGCTTAATCAAAATAAGCTCTTTGGTTAAACCCAACTATCAAAAAACCTAAAATAAACTCTCAAGATTTAATAGGACAGTCGCATTACAAATTAGGAAAATAGATTAATCTAGGAAATAACCATACAAGCTTGGGTCATTTAACCTATGTTATGTTATCCTTATTGAAAATATAACTATTACATATTGTATTCGATATTCTGGCAATGAGTTCATACATAAAAAATCTATTGAGAATGAGAATATTAATCATTCGTACATGAATACCTAAAACATTAAGCTAATAATAACATGCACAATTTGTAGAGAGAGAATTAACAATACACCATGGAGAGATGCAATTAAATTTAGAGTTATATTGAATGAAGAAATGGATAATTGAGAATTCAAGATTTATACATATTAAATCACATTTTAGCTCTTGATGGTGACATTTATAATTTAATACTTATGGTTGATTATTGTTAGTTATGTTGATTATTGTAGGTTATTATTAATTATATTAGTTTTGTTATTTTAGTTAGTTGCAAATTGTCCTAGTATATCTTTTTGGGAACATTTATGTCACTTCAAACATCTATAGAAACTTGTTTGGATAATTTTAGAGCTAAAAAGTTATGTTGGTTGGCTAGAAAATCTACTGAGACTTATTCAAATTGTTGGCTTGTATATATGTGTAATGTAGGCAAAAGGAAGGTTTGGGTATCTTATTTTTGACCCTCTTTTTATATATTGTCATTGTAGACACATTAATAAAATTTCCTTACTTAGATATCTCCTGTTTTCATTTTATTTCTTACCTAAGAACATTCCTAACATGAATGCCCATAAAATGATTGCTAAAATGTCCCAAAAAAATACTTGAGACTTTCATTAACTATCTTACCCTAATTTAATTAAAACTTGTTTGTGGATTGGCTGGGATAGTTTAATAAAAGTATCTTCTTGTTAATGACCTCATCTAAGTCTTTTTTTTTTTTGGTCATAAACCTCATCTAAGTCTATAAAGAGATAAAGTAGTATTGAACTACACCTAATTGATAGAATGCTACATCAAAATTTACACTAAGTATTTAACAAAATTTCTAAGTGAAGTGTACACAACCTATTTGGTGGAATTTTGTTAATAACTTAATTTGAGAACTAAATTATGACATAAGGGAATTGAAGAAACTTACCTAGCCTTAAATTAACTTTTATGATGCGGTAAGGTAGTGCTTGTACAACTATATATGTTTTTCCTTTGAGAATGCAAGATGTCATGATAACGAAGAAGGTATGTTTTAATTTAAGAGATTCTTTAAATTTAGACAAAATAAGGTCTATTTTTTACAAAAATAATTTTTTGGCATTTACATCCTATGCACTTCACTACGTCAATAAATTTCTAGCTATAAATGAGTGTTGGAATGGAGAGTTATTAAAATACTAAAATCTACTCATACAAAGAGATCATTCGACCAAGATGTTGAATAATTTAAGCCTTCAATTGAAATATCATAATAATGTTCTTTTCTAAAGCTATATAATACAAAAAATAAAAATTCTTTGTGTGTTGTGAAATTGTAAGTGAGTGTAATGTTAATGAGATTATATTAGTTTAAAATAGAAAATAAACATTCTGGATGATTCAATCTGTACCATCTTGTAAATGATTATATGTATTTAGATTTACCATGTAAGAGAGGAATACTGAGATGATTATAGATTTAGGAAAAGCTCTCTACTATAAATATGTGAATTAATCATATTAGGCAATTTCCATTGCAAATCTAAGCATCGGATTGTGATTAGACCATTATGTGATAGAATTGTAATTTTATTTAAGGATAAAAAAGATCACATCTGTTTCTCTCCTAGCATCTTATCCATAATAAAGCTCCTACACTATGGTTTAGGATAAAGCTTCTTCAATTGTTGATTTGTGGCACCTTCTCTTCTTAGTCTTCTTTGTTTCCTTTACTCATATCTAATTAATTTTGTGATCTCTGCTTACTCCTTCCTTACCCTTGCTCTTCATCTACTTTGATATCATGTGTTTAAACCTTGTGTTTGTTTGCATGCTTATTTTATTTTCCTTAGTATCCTTACTTCCTCCTTGATAAAATTTTTTTAGTTCCTTTTCCTTCCTTTTTTTCCTTATGTATGTCTTCTTCCTCTTGGAGCTTACATTATTGGTTATTCCCTCTCCTCCTAGTCTCTTTCCCTCACCAGTCTCCTACTCTAACATTTTCCTTTCTTTGGAATGGTCTTTTGTATTTGAACTATTAACTTTTTCATTTTTCTTTTCCTATTAGTTTTTTTTACATATTCCTTTATCTTTTATCTAATGTTAAACCTTGTGTCTCCCCTTTACTCTAACACCTTTCCTCCTTTTTCTTGTGCTTCTCCTATCCTAGCTCCATCTTTCCTTTAGGCCACCAATAATGCTTTTTTTACAAAATTGGAATAACTCCTATCACTCTAAGTACTCCACCTCTTCTCCTCCTATAAACTCCTTAAACCTTCTTTATGACTTTCCTACTAAATCTAAAGATATGGACTTTATAGTTGCCCCTCTTTAGATGTTTTGATAGCAAGAGTCACCAAATGGGACTCCATTCTAGTTGTTTTTTTCTCCCTAACCAAAGACCTACTTTTCCAACGATATACTCTTAGGCAAATTATCATTGGAGGAAGGTATATCTAAAGGAAGTCTTGGTCAACAAAAAGAACTTGCTTTTCTTTAGGTTTGGCTTAAAGATCAACTCTTAAAATCTTAGAATTGAGACCCCAACATTTAAACAATTAGCCCTTATTTCTTCAAAAGTGGAAACTTGACATCCAAATGAACAATTTAAAGCAAACATAGGTTCTATTATGGATAAACATCTATAATATATTCTTAGAATACTAGGATAATAAAGGCTTAATTCACCTAGTAAGGTATTAGGAAAAATCGATATATATGTACAAGGCAACAATGGAGGCTAAAAAAAAGCGTGAATTATGCTAGGCTATATGTCATGGTTAATATACAAAAAAGAGTGAAGTCACTCTTTTAATACAGTTGGGTGAAAATGTTGAGCTTGTCCAAGACTCTACATTAGTTACATACTGGTGGAAACTAAGTTTAACCATCAAGGCCAAAAAAAAAAATGGTCCTTACTAATAAGAGATTTGTAATGGGAATTACCTTGAGCTTATTAATTTAGGCTCACTCAAAGAGCACTCCATGGTTAAGGTCCAAGTTCTTAATTCTACTTCTAACCAAAAGGCTATCTAAATAAATGAAGAAAGCGAAACCCCATTTTGAGCAGCTTCAGCCCCTCTTAGAAGACCAAAGTATACCCTTACTTATTACTATAGATCTTAATCCTACAGTGACTTGTAACCCTAAACCTATATAGGCAAGTCTCACTCTAAATTTTGAGAGTTTGATTAATACTCTTATACCTAAAGACTTTATCCTTATTGAGACTCGAGTTACTTGTAAGTAGGAGATTGAATTCAAACCTATTAATAAAAGGAAATCCAAAAGGAAAACTAGGGAAAGCAACTCTAGATCCTCACCTTCTTATATTTACAGTTTCATAGAATGTTAAAGGGCTTAATAGCGCCAACAAATAGTAAAAGGTGTATGAATATTTTTATAATACCAAAATCTTTTTTATTAGTTTTTTGGAAAGAAATATCAAGAAAGCTATTTGTAAAAGCCTAAAATTGTTAAGGAAGAATTGTTCCATCATCTCTAACCATCAATTCCATTAACATAACGTAATTGTGCTTGGCTTTGATTAAAATAAGATTAAGGTTCCACGTTCCTTGATAAGTTACTAGCTTATTCACCTATCTTTAAGGATTTTATAAACCAACATCAATATTCATGTCTCCTTCATTTATACTTTCCACCTTGCATTCTAAAGAATTACCTTATGGAATAAAATAAAAAATATCCATTTAGCATGACTGCCCTTTAGATCATCCTTGACGATTTCAATAGCACACTTCTTCTTTTTGAAGTAGAGGGAAATATATGCCTAAAAAATCATAATGATGATTTTAACCAATATATTACTTGTAAGTACAAGTCGACTTGTATATGTGATAAGTCGACTTATGCATAGTAAGAGTGTTAGAGTAGTGCCCTAAAGACAATCTCCTTTAGCGCATTTTGTACAAAGATGTTTGTATAAATAAAGAAAAGGCATATTTCATTAATTTGATGTTCATATTTA
>JANPWT010000005.1:26671667-26686210 GCA_024678245.1 Erythroxylum densum
TTTTTCTTCCTTCTGCTTTTCTTCCTTCTGTTTTTCTTGTAACGCTTTCGTCTGTTTTTCTTCCTTCTGCTTTTCTTCCTTCTGCTTTTTCTTACTTAAGCTTTTTCTTTCGTAAGCTTATTTTTCTCCTTCAGCTGATTTTTGCTTCTGCTGACTTTTACTTCTTATGCGTCCATCTACTTTTCATTTGTATATTTCTCTTTGTTTATCATCAAAATTATTTAATACGTAAAGTCTGGTTTGACTTAACACTTACTCTATTCTTAACACCTTCATAAATATCCATAATAACCTGTATATAGGTCATAGGAACTCTTTTAACTTCTAAGCACCTCTATATGACTTTTTTAGGTATCCTATCATAAGTTTTTCTCTATGTTAATGAAAACTATATGTAGGTCCTTTTAACTGTCCCTATTTTATTCCATTAATCATCTAAAGAAGTGTATAATTTCTATCATGGACGTCCCTTAACTTCTAAACACCTCTATATGACTTCCTTAGGTACCCTATCATAAGTTTTCTCTATGTTAATGAAAATTACATGTAGGTCCCTCTAACTGTCCCTATAATATTCCATTAATCGTCTAAAGAAGTGTATAATTTCTATCATGGACCTCCCTGAAATGAAACGAAATTGGTTTTTCAAGATTCTCACTCTCTTCTCAATTATCCTCTCTCATAATTTCAAAAATGTGTTAAGTAATTTGATACCTCTACAGTTATTACAGCTTTAGTTGTCCCTTTTGTTCATGTAGAGAGGAATTAGTGTGCATGTAACTCTCTCTAAATTATTTAATTCATAAGCACTTCATCTAGAGGAATAAACCAATAAGAGTATATTGAACCTCCTTAGCTTCTATATTTAAATATCCTAGAGATGTGTATGTTCGAGCCTAATGAACCATGTTAACATGACCTTAAGGGCCTCAACTCCTTTACTATATCTATAGAGCAAGATTGAGATGACAAATGGGTTTTGAAAATTGTCATAGGAGATTATTGAAGGCTTAGTTTAGCAATTTACTTTTGAGGTGATTAGTTTAGCAATTTACTTTTGATCCATCACCTCAATATCCAATTTTAAGGAATTTGATACTTTAGAAAACAAATACTTTTTTTAATAATGATAATATATATTAAGCCATGAAAAGAAATCTAATTTACATAATAGTCAACAAAGGCAAGCCTCGATAACAATCTCTCTCACTCTTCTATTTGGCTAGTTTAATAATGCACATGTAAGATGATCATACTTGAATCACAGGCACTGCTATGTTAGGAATATGTCAATTAGAATAGATAAGGAGACTGAATTTTTGTTTTTCCTTGAACAAGCAGATTTGCATTTGAATTCTGCCACATGTTCTTCTTGATTTAAGTTTTAGTTTGAGAATTTTTTTTATTTCTCTCATCCATATACCAATGTGAAAAAACCATTCTTATTGAATTTTTTATTTAAATATGTGAAAATAACCCTTATTTCTCTCATTAAGATACATAATACATTAAATTAATCCAATTAAAATAGGTAGTTTCAATAGTTTTTAAACAAGAAGTTAAACTTAACTTATAGTATAAATCTTTTTAAGTGTTATTTATTTTGATAAAGAATATGTGTTCTCTTATTGAAAACTATTTGAGATTTAAATATACAAGCAACCGTACAATGAAAAGAAATAAACTGCAAGAGAATCCTTTTGTGAAATCTAATTTATAAAATAAGAACAAGTATATTAGCAGGGTCGTTCTTATAGTTTTATAGGCCCTGGGCGAAATTAAAAAAAAAAGGCATCAATAAATTGACAATATACTTAAGTTTACATATTTGTAAGAAACATAAATGACTCAATTTATAAGTTTACATAACCAACTAAATATTAAACGATCATAACACTAACAAATACACAGATGATCATGATTTATGAAAAACAACTTCTCCGTGCATTTCTAGATGCAAAATCATTAATAATATCTAAATCCTTCATTTACTAATCCACTTTGTTTGTTAGTAGATTTGAACAATTTACAACAAAAATAATATACTTTATCTACATATTTAGAATAAACCAACCATTTTATATCGCTAATCTCTCCATTACTCAAATTTCTATAATAATAAGAATATGAAAAATGACGAGAGGTATTGTCTAAAGGAAACATAAGATTCAACTCTCTTACATGCCCTTTTTCAACTAAAATGTCCTTTGCTTTATTATCAAAATTATCCCAATTGCTAGGATCATAAATGTCCAATATAGGGCTTACTTGTTCAATATACTGTAAATTTTCTGAAGTGGATGCATTTAGTACATGATCATCCTCACTTAGATTTCTAATATCCTCATGAATATGAATCTCATCACTTAAGTTTTCTTTATGTTGTTTAAAACCACCTTCACCTAATTTCTCAGGACTCTCACTAGAGGAGCCAACTCTTTTAATAAATTTATTTATTGCTCCTTTTTGGGATTCTATCAACTGTGCTACTTGTTTTCTTTTTTTTCCTTCCAGATAAATGCTTTTTAGATAACATAATATAAATTTATTATAACACAGTTGGATTAGAAAAAAACAAAAGCATCTGTATGGAACTGGAAGAAGTATGCAGACACAACCAAACTCCAACAGCTTCACAGTATATCACAAAGATATATAAATGGTATTATATATGTGATACAAAAATAAATAAATAGCAAAATTTAATATCTAATATTAAAAAAACAAAGAGTAAAAATATATTAAAAAATCACAAACTTTATCTTTAAATTATACTCAGAACTCAGAAAACATAATCGTAAAATTTTTTACTGCTAATTTTTGAGTTGCAGTACTTTAAATACATATATTGATAAAAAGAAAGAAATTAGAAAATAAAAGTATACTTAAATATTTCAAGACTATTTATAAACATTGAAGACCACAAAATTACCTTTACTTTTAAAAAATGTTATAACTTTAGCTTATAACGTTATTGTCATTTATAAGCACTATGCATCACTTCTTAGAGTGTACTGTGTATCACTTCTCAGAGTCCAGAGAGGCGGCTGTTGAAATGAGCCCCCTTTCATAGTAGTCCCTGGGCAAGTGACTGTATATTAGTTAACATTCTAACTACTAATTCACGTCAAGGGCCCATACTTTGACATCAACGAACAGCTTAAAGAAATTCGATGCTTCTTTATTTGACTAAATTATATATGGCCTATGTCTGCGATAATTTACGACTCATAGTGTCAAAATTTACTACTCATAGTGTCAAAATTTACTACTCAATAGTCATAGGTGTTGCTTTCAGACTCCAAAGTTGAAAGTTCAAACCAATAATTTGTCAAAATTGTTGCTTTCAGACTTGAAAGTTCAAACCAATAATTTGTCTATTTTATTTTGTTCAAGGGGCCTACTAAAGAAATAAAATAAAACTTAGTATAAAATAAAGTATTTTTTATACTAAAAAATAGCTTTAAGTAATATTTTATCTATATTTATTGTATTCTCACTAGAATAAAGTTATAGAAAATTTCCCCAATCCCAAGACTGGGAACATGTAACTTAAGCTTTTTCATAGTTTATACATAGGAAGTTCAACACAAGCTTGTGTCAAGACGTGACATTGTACAGTTTTCTGATTAGTTTATAAATATAATCTCTAATACGCTCATCCAATACTCACATACTCTGATTTCTGAGATCCCTGAGAAGCAAGGCTTCTGTCTCTCTCCCTCAATCTCAGAAAACAATATGATGAGCGTCCTCTTGAGCATTTTCATCTTCCTTATTCCACTTGTCATTCTTTACAAGAAGAGTAGAAGATCAAGCAAAAATCTTCCTCCGGGTTCTCTTGGAATCCCAGTTATAGGCCAAAGTCTTGGTTTGCTCCGAGCTTTAAGAGCCAACACGGCTGAGGAGTGGATTGAGCAAAGAATCCGAAAATATGGTCCTATATCAAAACTTAGCCTTTTTGGCAATCCAACGGTCTTCATATATGGTCAAGCTGCCAACAAGTTTGTGTTCACAAGTGATGGAAACAGTCTCTCGAACCAGCAAAACAAGTCTCTCAGAACGATTTTGGGTGAAGGAAACTTGCTTGAACTCAGTGGCCCTGATCACAAACGTGTTAGAGGAGCGCTCATGTCATTCCTAAAGCCCGAGTCTTTGAAAAATTATGTCGACAAAATGAATGAGGAGGTCAAATTGCATATTGAGAAGCACTGGGATAACAAACAAGAGGTCAAGGTAAGATTTTTAGTTACTAATTACATCATCTTCTGAGAAGAGTGAATATGCTTTGTTGTTAATCTACTGTTATGTGTTATGATCATAAAGTCTTTGCTGATATTCAGACAAAAAAGAATCATGCTTAACAGGTCTTGCCCTTAATGAAGACGCTTACATTTAATATAATTGGCTCTATCTTATTTGGAGTTGAACGAGGAGGTCGAAGAGATAAACTTGTGAACTGGTTTGAAGAGATGTTAGAAGGAATGTGGTCAATTCCTATTAACTTGCCCTTCACAAGCTTTCATAGAAGTCTTGGAGCGAGTAAGAGAGTACAGAACATGCTAAAGCAACTTATCGAGGAAAAGAGGAGGAGAGTAGAGGAAAATGGTGCAGATTCACACCAAGACCTCATCACTTGCCTGCTCAGCATTTGCGATGAACAGAATAGGCAAGTTATGAGTGAGGAGGAAATTGTGGACAATGTAACGCTAGTTATGATAGCAGGACACGACACTTCTTCTGTTCTGCTCACTTTTATGATGCAACTTCTAGCTAATCAGCCTACTATATACGCATCGGTATTGCAAGGTATACATCGAATGCTCTAATCTTTGGATTAAAATAGTGCTGTACCTAAACCTAGATGGCCATAGGATACGTAAACTTGTTTTCAATTAATTGGAATTTTCTAAATTCGATTACTCAGCTCCATGCTTTAGCACTTTAATGGATCGAAACATATATAAAAGGGAGTCACCGTTGTTTTGGTATATTGGAAACATGAAATGGCATAAGACTTGTATGTGACAACATCCAAGTAAAATCAGGGAATTAAACCTCAAATTTGACTAATTTTTTCAGACATGGGACAATCAGTAGTGTACAAGTAAACTTATTATGCAATTAAGTAGCTGATTGATATACTAGAGTTTGTTTACAGAGCAGGAAGAAATAGCTAGGGGAAAGCAGGAGGGAGAATCCTTAACGTGGAAGGATCTTGGCAGGATGAAGTTCACGTGGAGAGTAGCTTTGGAGACCCTGAGAATGCATCCTCCCATATTTGGTGGCTTTAGAAAAGCTGTAAAAGATATAGAGTACGATGGATATCTTATTCCTAAAGGATGGCAGGTAAGTAACACCCTTACATTACATGGTACCTTCAATGTTTAGCTAGTTTTGCATTTTATTGACATCCTTCTATCTATGGTTTTCAGGTCTTCTGGGTCACAAGTATGACTCATAATGATGAAAAAGTATTTGCAGAACCATTTAAGTTCGATCCAAGTAGGTTCGAGAACCAAGCTGCAATTCCACCCTATTGCTTTGTTCCATTTGGAGGAGGGCCTCGGATATGTCCTGGATATGAGTTTGCAAAGATTGAAACCCTTGTCACCATCCATTACCTAGTTACGCGATTTACATGGGAGTTGTGTGCAGATAATCGTTTCAGCAGGTGTCCAATGCCAGTTCCAACTGGGGGATTACCTATCAAGATCAAGCCAAGGAAACTCATATAGTTAATGTTGTCTTTGTATGATTCAGAGCATCTAAATCTATGTAAGTGCGAAATAAAGAGAATGCTTGTTCATTCATTTTCTTTCGTGATACCTCAACATATACGTATGTCTAAATATTAGCTACTACAAAGACAAAAGCAGGAGATGATATATTGGTATTCAACTCAAAATTAACATAAGAAAAATTAAATTAATCAGATTTTGGACGATTCAAATAATTTTAATTAATTAAAAAAGAAGATATTATTTATTTTAATTATTAAAAATAAGATCATTTTAATTTAAAATATGATCAGCCCATTTTCATGTATACAGAAAATACATATAGAATTAACAACTTACATTGACCCTTATTAAACTTGCTTTCAATAGTTTAAATCGTTTAACTAAGGAATTATTCTTTATTTCTCTTTCGAACTTGTGTGGTTAATGGTTATACTTCATTTTCCTTTTGCTTTTCATATTCACTATTGAGTACTTAATTTTTCTATATTTTCATATTTTATAAAAATTATAAAATCTAGCTTTAATTTTTCTATTTTTATTTTTCATATTATAATTTCATTATTAAATAAATATTATTCAATTAGTTAATATTATTTACTATTAAAAATTATAATTAATATAATTTAATAAACTTATCTTTAAAACTTATTTTTAAAGTTTAAATAAAACTATTTCTAAATTTGAAATTATTTAATAAGAATATTTAAAATTTAAAATATCTTAACATACATAATATTAAGAATTTTAAAAATAGTTACCTATTAAATATTCTTATTAATAAAATTTTATAAACATTTTAATCAATCAATTAATTATTTATAATAATATAATGAATAATATCAACATTTATTATTAAATATTTTATAAATAACTTTAGTACTTGGTTAATTAATAAAATTAATTTAATTTCTATTGAAATTAAAAAAGCTTTATTTTATTTAAAAATCAAGAATCAAAATCCTAAAAACTACATTGAAAAATATAACCACAATCAAACAACTTGTTTTTGAAAAATATAAAATTACATGCATATTTAAAATATAGTTTGAATATTATTTATTATTTTCAAAACTTTATTATAAACAACAAATTTATCGATCAATTAAATGGATTCGTATGTATATAAGAAAAATAAAAATAAAAATGCTAATTAATAAATTATATATATCTTTAGTACAAATAATCATGATTTCGATTTAAAATAATTTGAATAGTTTCTTTAGATTCCATTGCCAAAATAAAATTGAAATACAAATATGTAATTTGAATTATGAATTTATTAATCAATTAACTAATTTACCTTAAATATATCCAATACAAGTATTTTGATTTCAATTTTCAAACAATATGAAGAGGATATACTTGTGTAATGATGGTTTTAGTTGAAAGAAGATCAATGTATGTAATTATGGATCTTATTTAGAATATTTGGGTCTTTTCTGCATTTAACCTTTTGCTTTAAATGGATATTGTACTAATAAAAATTTCCTTTATTAGTTACCTCAAGAATAGGACCCATCAAACATTTTTGCACCTATACTTGATCATATTGGTATGTTCAATTAGGACTATGAGAGGATAGATGGTTTCTAGCAAACCACATTCTCTTGTAATTTTCCAGGTTACTTGCACGAGTTATCGATTGATGGTGAGAGAGGTGGGAGGTTAACTCTCTTCATGTCACCTTTGAGTGAATTTGAAATAGATAGGTATGTATTTATATAACACTTTGGTTACTGTGTGATCATTGTTTTATACGAGTTCTTAAAAAATAAACTTTCGAGTTTTATACTGATGCCGTTACGGTAATTAGTCATCAAAATCTTTAAAAATAGTTATAAGGACTTGAATATTCCAAGTAATGATTTAAAATTTAATGTTTGAATGTATTTTTTCTCTCTATTGAAAATGTTTCAATTATATATGTTATTGTGTTTAGATATAGAACTAGTTGTGGATCTTCTTTTCTTCTTCCATGGTAAATTACTATTTTCCTTTCGTTTTAATGAAACTAATTTGTAACTCTAACAGGGTATTTAGTTAACTTGCATAAATAGATAAGGAATAGAATAACATGGTATTTAGTTCACTTGCATAAATAGATAAGGCATGGAATGATGTTTCATTAAGAATATAATACATGAGAAATATATAGAATATGTATTATTTATTTTGGTTTATTCATAAAAATTTCTAAGGATAATGTAATGCCAATTTTGGCCTAGGCTACGGGTTAAAATTATTCAACACCATCAAAATGACAAAAACGACGTTTTTTATTGTTTTAAAAAATATTAAGAATGGGTTAGCCTGCCCGTCGTCCATCCGACCACGACTTTCTAGTTCCAGCCCATCGGGTCATGGCTGCCCAATCCAAACATCAGGTCAAGTCAGGTCAGGAACAGTCGAACCTGACCCAGCCCGGCCCTTTGACATCCTTAAATATCAATGTTTAATTTGAAAATATAAATTTGGAATGACAAAAGAATAACTAACAAAAATACAAAAATATTCATAATTGTTATGGGTTAAAGCCCAAAAAAAATTAATCTTTGTGTCTTCCTACCACATAAAGCTCCTATCTTTGTCACTCAAACATTTGTTTAGATGGTTTTGGTTATGATACTATTAGATAACAAATTTGAATTATGATTGTTAGAGTTATTAGTTAGAGTCATTGCTTAAGTTAAATAGTAGTAGTTTAGTTTATCAAGAATTGGTTTTGTAAGCCTATAGTTATATGAGCATATTTCATGTTTTATTAGAGAGCAATTTTACCATATAATACAGAAGATTGTTTAGCCTCTATTCCTCTGTTTCTTTTGCCTCTTCCATATTTTTTGCTGTCCAACAAAGTGGTGTCAAAGCTAATGTTGGAATTGCCATGTTAGGTAATTGAATTTTGTGAATAGCTGAAGGGGCATCATGGTTTTAAGGTGCAAGAGATACGATTGGTTGATTTTTGGGTGTAAGGTGTGTGTTTTGTGTTGTATGGGTGTTGATTGGTTGTTTTTATGTTGGCTACACGTTAGTAAGACTTTTGGTGGTGAACTTGTTTGTTTTGTGGTAAGCCTTTGGTTGGAGGACCTAGGTGATATTAATATTTTGTGTGGTTGTCGATTGGATGGATGGGAGTGCAGTTATGTTTTGATTTCATATTTGTGTGAATCAGCTTGGGAATTTCATTTTATGCTTTAACGTCTTTCCCCCGTAAAAGCATTCCTTGAGATAGTCTATTTGGATTTATAGCTGATTGGTTATCATAAGAACTCCATCTTATGAAGATTCTTTGAGCATCTCGTGACTAAGGGGGCTAAAGTGTCTATTGCCTTGAGTGTGCTTGTTGGCTAGGTTGTCAATGGAGATTCTAGTGTCATTTTGGTGTTGGCTTTCGGTTTTATGAAATGTGGTTTGAGTGACTCCCTTTGAAGATTCATGATTGAAAGTAAGGCGCAAAATCTCAGTAGTTGACTACTAGAATTGTTTCCATTTAGCCATTGCCTGAAGATAAACAGAAGCGCCAAAAATTGTATTTTGAAGGTGTTCCACAGTAAAAACCAAGATGAATGGAATGTTACCACTTCGATTTCTGAAACTTAACAAGGAGAATTATAGCAACTAGTATATCAGAATAAAAGCATTGCTAGGATCACAAGATGTGTGGGATATTGTAGAAAAAGGCTATAATCATTCAGAACGTGAAGAAGCATTAATGATAACGGAAAAGGAAATGCTACAGAAAGCTAGAAAGAAGGATTAGCAAACACTCACTCTTATTCATATATGCTTAGATGAAAGTATGTTCGAAAAGCTGTTTACTGCAACTATGACAAGAGAAGCAAGGGAGATTTTACATAATTGTTTTAAAGGAAAAGATAAAGTAATTAAAGTACGCTTATAGACTTTGAGATGTGACTATGAAAATCTCAAGATGAAGGATTCTAAATCTATAGAAGAGTATTTTGGCAGAGTCTTGATTGTTGTGAATCAATTAAAAAGATATGGAGAGCAGATGGAAGACATTCGAGTGATTGAAAAAAATTCTTCGTTGCTAATTTTAAAATTTGATTACATTGTGACTGCTAGTGAAGAATCAAAGGATTTGGATTCGATGTTTATAGATCACCTTTTGGGTTTGTTACAAGCCTATAAAGAGAGATTGAAGAAAAGAGAAGAACCGAATGCTCAAGAGTTACAAGCGAAGTTGAATTTAAATGAAAAAAAGACAATCAACATCAATGACAAAGTAGAGGAAGAGGAGGCAGAGGTTGTGGTCGAGGCTAGAATCGTGGAAATCGTGGAAGAGACAGTGGAGGCAGAAATAATTCAAATGACAACGAAGAGTTAAATCTTCAGCAATAATATCCAAGAAGACGTGGTAGAGGTGGATTGTTTCAACGAGGTCATGGTCAAAGATCCAATATACAATGTTATAATTGCGAAAGATTTGGTCAATATGTAGTGGAATGTAGACAGAATTTAAATGAAGAAGAAAACACAAATTGTGTTGAGGTTGAAGCAGCAGATGATGAAGCAGCAGATGATGAAGCATCTGCCTTGTTATTAACGTGCAATGATGATAAAGAAATGAGTGAGGAGTCTTGGTATCTCGACCCAGGAGCCAGCAATCATATGACTAGTAATCAAGATTTATTTTATAGTCTTGAAGAATTTGTTAAAGACAATATTTCTTTTGGTGATAAAACTAAAGCTCCAATCAAAGGTAAAGGAGAAATTTTGATTAAATTAAAGAATGTAGATCATCAGTTTATATCTCATGTTTATTATGTTCCTACTTTGAAAACAAATATATTGAGTATTGGACAACTTTTGGAGAAAGGCTATAAAATACAGATCAGAAAGAGTGGATTGGTCATGCAAAATGGAAAAGGAAGATTGATTGCAAAAGTGTCAATGTCGAAGAACAAGATGTTTATACTGAAAATCAATAAAGATAGTCCCATATGTTTAAAAGCTACTACAAATGATTTGTTATGGTTGTGGCATCTTAAGCTGGGCCACTTGAATTTTGGTGGATTGGAGCTATTGTATAAGAAAAGGATGGTATATGGCTTGCCTTTTATAAGTCATCTTGATCAAATTTGTAAAGGTTGTATGTATGGTAAGTGGTCTAGCAGGAGCTTTTTGAAGGAGTCTCTATCTTAAGCTACATAACCACTCGAATTGATGTACATTGACATATGTGGTCCTATTGAACTAAGTTCAAATGGAAAGAATAGGTACTTTTTATTATTTATTGATGATTATACTCGTAAGACTTTGGTTTATTTTTTGAATAAAAATTCGAAGCATTTGAAGTGTTCAAGAAATTTAAAGCTGAAGTTGAGAATGAAAGTGGTTATCTAATTTAAACAATTCGGACTGATCGAGGAGCTAAATTAACATCGAACAAATTTAATCAATTATATGAGTATCTTGGTTTTCGAAATTCTTTGACAGTTCTTAGATCACCTCAGCAAAATGGAGTTGTGGAGCGTAAAAATAGAACTATTCTTGATATAGCTCGTAGTATGCTGAAGAGTAAGAGGATGCCAAAGGAGTTTTGGGTGGAAGTAGTAGCATGTGCGGTGTATTTGAATAATCATAGTTCCTCAAAGAGTTTAATGCAAATGACTCCACAAGAAGCATCGAGTGGAAGGAGGCCAAGTATTTCACACTTGAGAGTATTTGAAAGTATTGGCTATGTGCATGTTCCTGATGAAACAAGAAGCAAGTTGGATGATAAGAGTCAAAAGTTCATATTTATTAGCTATGCTGAAAATTCAAATGGGTATAAATTTTACAATCTTCATAATGGAAAAACAATCATTAGTAGAGATGTTGAGTTTGATGAAGAAAGCTCATAGGAGTGGAATGTACCACATGATGAAAATTATGAATTTCTTTCTTTGTTTGATAAACTTTTTTATGCAGATGAGTCCCAGAATCAAATTGTTACTGATGTTAGTAGACTCCTCCACATGAAGTTCAAACAACTTAAACGATTATGTCTCCACAAAGCTCCTCTGATAGGTCACATGTATGCAAAGTTTAGAAGAAATATATGAAGTAACAGAAGAAATCATTGATTCTACCCTGTTTTATTTGTTAGCAAATACAGAATGAATGATGTTTGAACAAGTTGTCAAAGACGAAATATGGAGATTTGCTATAGATGAAGAGATGAAAACAATTAAAAAGAAACAACTGATTATTACTCTTTCAACTTGTGAAGCTGAGTACGTTGTAGTTGATTTCTGTGTTTGTCATACTATTTGGTTGAGGAAGTTATTGAAAGAGCTAAAATTTGAACAAAATGGAGCTACACATATTTTTGTTGATAATAAGTCTGCTATTGCTTTGGGAAAGAATCCAGTTTTTCATGATAGAAGTAAACATATAAACACTAAGTACCATGTTATAAGAGAATGCATTGGGAACAAAGAGGTTCAATTGAAGCATGTGACATCTAAAGATCAAGTTGCCAATATGTTTACCAAAGCTTTAAAATGTGAAGATTTCTGCAGATTGAGAGCTATACTTGGTGTTATTAAAGGTTTAATTACAAGTTTAAGAGAGGGTGTTAGATAATAAACTTGAATTATGATTGTTAGAATCCTAGTTAGATTTATTAGTTAGAGTCATTGTTAAACTTGAATTATGATTGTTAGAGTCCTAGTTAGAGTTATTAGTTAGAGTCATTGTTTAAGTTAAATACTAGTAGTTTAATTTATCAAGAATTGGTTTTGTAAGCCTATATTTATATAAGCATGTTTCATGTTTTATTCGAGAGCAATTTTACCTTATAATATAGAAGATTTTCTAGTCTCTATTCCTCTATTTCTTTTGCCTCTTCCATATTTTTTGCTGTCGCCAATAGATACCATTGATGATTTGCGGTGGTGAATGAGAAAAAGATGAACTTTAACTTGGGCTTATGAAGAAACGATGAAGTGGGATTGCATTATTATGGCTCGATAATCAAGGGTGCGAGAGCAATGTTGCAATGGGGCTTTTAGGCAAGGGTTTAAGAGGTGTAGAGATGGCATGGTGGTCGGTAAAATGGTGAAGGTGTGTTTGATGGAGGAGGCGGGGATGGGGAGATGCAGTGTTTTAAACCTCTTATTTTTTTTAGCAGTCAGAACTGTGTAGCATTAAACTTGGTGGTAATTTTGATATTTTTTTTCCAATATGTCCTATTCACAACCTACGTTGAGTA
The DNA here is from genome assembly GCA_024678245.1 of Erythroxylum densum. NCBI lineage: Eukaryota > Viridiplantae > Streptophyta > Magnoliopsida > Malpighiales > Erythroxylaceae > Erythroxylum > Erythroxylum densum. Next base: position 26,684,631 of record JANPWT010000005.1, read on the forward strand.
AATAAAGATAGGGAGCTGATGTGTATGCAACTTGGGATTATATGTCAAGTATATTTCCTTCAATTAAATAAGAGAATAACTTATTACTAAAATACATTACTAATAGAATTATCAATTTAGTCAAACAAAAATAATTTGTAAAAAGACTTAGATTGCTAAATCTTTTTTCAGTGAATAGTTTTGAATATTACATATATATATATATATATCACAATACTTAACTACTAATAATAATAATCATCATATAATATTTTTTAAAAATTTTGTATTTTCTACTTTTAAAAAGAATTTTTTATAGTTCTTACATAAAAGATTCTCACTTGTAATATTAAAATCGAAATAAATTTTTTTATATAATATATCACAAGGTATCATGAATATCTTTATCACAAGGTATCATGACATAGTGTTATACTGTGCATATATTCCATGACTTTTGAGGAACTTGGCAAATGAACTAGGATGCTATCCAAATTCATCATACTTTTCATAATACTCACCACCTCTATCAGATCTTATAACTTTCACTTTTTTATCTAATTGTCTCTTAACCTCCTTTATAAACACCTTAAGGGTATTTACAACTTGAGATTTTTCATACAGTAAAATCATATATCCATGCAATGAGAAATCATATATAAAAGTAATGAAGTATTTTTCTCTATTAAAGAATGGAGTGTCAAAAGGTCTGGTAAATGTCGATGTGTATTATTTCAAGAAGTTGATTGTTTCTCATGGCTCTTTTATTATTATGTCTGGTTTGTTTTGTAGGAAAATCCCGGTGTGTGCATCACATGCACACGATGCGGAAAAACAAAAATTTTTGTTCTGGGACCTTCCCGAAAGCCAGGATCCATGTGTGTATATAACGATGTCAAATCATAACGACCAAAGGAGACCGTCTCTAACGGTATCCACGCAGAGGTCTGAGAACCTAACCGGGGCAAACCCTTTGACCCGGGAATAGCTAGAATAAAGTGAAGACTGTTAGATCTTACCTTATTCTTGGAGAGCTAAGGAGAAAACGATGGTGAAGAAGCTTGGAGAGGAGAGAAGCTTGAAGATGATGAAGATGAGAGCTTAGCTTTTGATTTAAAAACCCTTCCTTTTTAAAACCAACGATCATCACACTTCCTTTAGCATTTTTGTCTTTTTATCATCTTGTCTTTTTCATTTAAAGCCATTAAATGTTACTTTTGACTAGGCTAAAGAAGCTTCTCATCCTTCCTTCTCATCCTTCCACGTTGACTACATATGTATATATATATATATATATATTAATTACTTAATTAATTAATAAGATATATATATATGTAAATAAATGCTGAAGTGGTCCAGTCACACTGGGGTCGGTCCTACCGAGTCCTGGTATGAAAAAAACACCGAAGACCTGTCTCAGCAATATCGATGTCGCGATCTCATCGGGACATATCTCAATCTCATCGGGATCCATTTAGTCCTATTGCTCTCCATATATTGGATCTCTGTCCAAAACTATTTTACGAATTCTCCGAATCACTCTTATGCGTGTGACCCATTAGGTTCCCGGTTATGTTGGCCACTTAGATTAACACTTAATC
>JANPWT010000005.1:26771138-26784012 GCA_024678245.1 Erythroxylum densum
TCACTTAAGCCCATCTCCATTTACTCCTCTCTTCTTCTTCTTATTCTTTTACTTATCCTACTACTTCTTTAAGCCCAATTCTTCTTCTTTCTTATTTCCTACAACATCATGCTTAGGCCCATTGATTCATTAAGCCCACTTCTTCATTAATTCCCTCCTTCTTCTTTTACTTCTTATTTCCCTCTTTAACTTACTCAAGCCCATTTCATCTTTAGGCCCATTTCATTTAATTCCTCCTTCCTTCTTATTTCCTACTATAACATGCTTAGGCCCATTTGATTTCTTTCAAGCCCATCTTATTCTTATTCTCTTCTCATTTCATTTGGACCCAAAGCCCAATTAACACATTAAATCACCTCTAACTCATTTTGGTCCACTAATACATTTATTAACATTAATCCTTAACACCTAACTCATTTGATATCATATACTAATTCATGCTAACTTAACTTACTTAATTAGTCTAATCATGTTTAACTTAAAAAAAAATTTTGGGGCTAACACTGATAGACAAATAGAGGTGGTGAATAAAAGCTTGAAGGACTTATTAAGATTTTTTATTGAAGACAATGTGAAATATTGGGACCAAATTCTTGTATAACAATTCTGTAAATAGGTCTACTAGTAAGAACCCTTTTGAGATAGTTTCAAGAGTTCAACCAAGGAAGCTTATTGATTTGGTTCCTTTACCACAAACAACATGACTTAGTGTTGAAGCTGAAGGTTTTACACAACACATAAACGATATCTTTAATGAAATACGATGAAAGATAATAATTAACAATTTGTCTTATAAAGAACGCACTAATCAACATCATCTATTGGTGGAATTCAATGATGGGGATATAGTGATGTCTAGGATTTGTTCAAAGCATTTTCAAAAAGGAAAATATAAGAAACTTCACTCACAGAATGCTAGACCTTATAAGATCATCAAAAAGAAAAGTGTTAATTCTTATGTTTTAGAATTACCAAGTGATATGGAAATAAGTCATATATGTAATGTTACAGATTTAATATGAGCAATCCCCTGTTGCAATTGTTAGGACTTCCAGCCACTCCTTAATTTAAAAATAAAATAGAGGATGTTCTTGATGAACAAATTATAGCCATAAGAAAGAGGATATCGATAATTTCTTGCTAAGTGGAAAGGAAGATCAATTTCTAACAGTACTTGGATTTTATAATCAAATTTTCAGAAGTTGAATTCAGACTTAATATTTATCACATTCTACATCAAGGATGACTTCAGACAAGCCAGGAAGAATTGATGCAAAAGAACTTAAAGTATATACAAGAAATAAAAGAAAAAAATTAGTCAAGTATAAGCCTTAGTTTGCTAGGATGAAGATTGAAAATTGAGTTGACCAAAAGAAAAGATGAAGATTGAAATTTAGATTATATTAGGATTCCTTATTAAACAGGAAGTAGTAGTAAGTTTTGTTCTATTTTATATATGTTATCCTAGTTGTTTGGGACTTATAGAATTTTTAATAGAATAGGATTAAAATTTGTTAGGAACTCTTTTATACTAGAATAAGAGTTCTAAGAACTATATATATATATACTTTAATAATAATAAGCAATCTAAAATTTCTCTACGAACTTGAACTTTCAACTAAAAGGTGTGATGCTTTCTTTTAAGAGTAACTCTTAGATCCTAGGAGTGCTCCTAGTTTTTTACCTTCCATTCTTTATATTCACTACAAAATTCCAACAACCAAAGTCCCAAGTTCAAGCGTATTAAACCCTAAAATCTTAAGCCTAAATTTTCAACAATTAAATCCTAAAATTTCAGTTATACAAAATCTAAAATTTTAACATTATAAGCCAAAAGTTAACCTCGAAACTTGATATTTCGGTTGCCTAATATCAGTCATATTTCTTAATTTTGTGATTTTTAGCTACTAGTTAATAATTCTTCTATTTATCCTACATCATATTACTTATTAGCATAACCTTCCAAGCGCTTACCTTAATTTGTTTAATTCGATTAGGCTCTTAATAAAATTTTAGACTTTCACTTTTAAATGGCCTTTTACTCGTAATTCAACCAATTTCCAATGGTCATTTCATTTAGGAGAGATGATAATCAAAACAATCAACTAAAAGAAAAATCATCAAGCATAAACTCTATTTTCTCATCATAAAAGAGAGAGAAAAGAACAAAAACATATGTAGTAACAAATTCAATCAGAGTAATCGATCGAAAGAAAAATCATCAAACATAAAGTTTATTTTCTCATCATTTAAAAAAAGAAAAGAACATATGTAGTAACAAAGTCAATGTCTACATTCATGACATGGAGCTCCACTCCTGCCTCCTAATTGACCGACGACTTAAGAGTTAGATAAAGTGGTCTCTAATGATTTACATATCAACTTTTCAGCACTATAATTTCTTCCTACAGAGTTTATTGACTTTCTGTCTTCTCTAATTGAACTATGAACCTAAAATTTGATTTATATTGGCAAATTGAAAGTCCGGTGTTATCAAAAGCAACTCCATGTTCTTTAGAATGTAAAAAATTCTAAAGAACATGTGCCAAGTGCCAGTCCCTTGGCTCAACAGCAGTAAAAAATTCAGCGGACAAAATTTCAACTAGCTCCTTGATTGGTAACCTTATTTTATAGCCAAGTGCCAGTCCCTGACTATGCAGATATTCCTGTGGCTTCTGTTGGTATAAGAAATAGGAAAGCAACTGGAATGAAAGTGCAGAAAACTTGAATGGATATGCCCAGAAGCAAGTTGTCAAAGGATCCTGAGGATAAGTTCAAAAATGAAGCCAATCCTGCTCCAACAAATGATCCTACTGTGGAACCAAAATTGTTTATTGACATAAATAGAGCAAATAGAGTTCCTTCTATTCCTGGTGGGCATAATTGTCCAGATAAGATCAAGAATGGCATGAACCTGTAAGTGAAGAGCAAGAGGAGTAATAGCATTAGAACTCAGCGATTGATAAAAGAAACTTACATCCATCATATATGGTGAAACAAAGATTGAAGCAAAGGTCCATGCAAAACCATACATGTATTTATGCAAATGCATGCACTAAAAACATATAAGAAACAAGCATGTTCATGTATCTAACATCTACAACATAGAAAAATATAAAGATATAGGAAAACTTCCACATACTTAAATTGATTGATAGCGTCAGAAAGGGCAGATCCCCAGAGGACCATGATCCTATCTGAAATTCCATATGTGAGACTCATCCTAGACACTAGAGCCATATCTAAAAGGCTCAAGAAAGCCAAGCCAATATGTGCCCACCTGCATTATACAAATAGGAACACACAAAAAGATAGTAAGCAAATGAAACTTCAAAATAAATATTTATGACAAGTCTATTTATAACCGTGTTACTTACAACAGAATTTTCCGCAATTTCAAAGTCTTAAAGTATTGATTGTAAATGAAGGTTCCAATCATGAGGCCTAGCCATCCAACAACACGTGTAGTGCCCAAAAAGGAAGCATCCAAGTTCAAGAACTCTGTCTGGTAATAGAACATTACTGTTGAGATGTTTGGAACAGTGATGTGTGCTAGGAAAAACCAAGCCATTGGTCTGGTTTTCCCAAGACCAGAAAAAGAAGTCAAAAGAAGAAAACACAATATAGTAATTAGATTTTACACAATAGATTGAATAATTACACTGCCTCTTTTCCAATGATCATCAGCAGAAAACTAACAAAATATCATTAATTCTCTTTAGACTTTGTCCATTTAATGACATGAAAATATTTACCGTCGTGGTTGACAACAGTCAAACCATTTAATCTGGGAATTTTACTTAGGGCCATCAATTGCTAAAACAAAACTTAAAACTAAGAAGCAAAAGATTGCTCAGTGTTTACCTCAAAATAATTGGCTGCCTAAATGCATGCAACAAACTGTATGAAGCCACAATCAGAGAGTGGAACCAGTGCAATGGTAATGAGTCTTTCTTCTGACTGATATGGGATGTTGTACTTCTAGTTGCCCTCCCTTTGCCATTCTTTTGGCCCTTCTTTCTTCTGGAAGTACTAAAATTGGACTTTCCTTTGAAGAAATTATCTTCATCCAACTTACTACCATTCTCATTCACAAGAAGGGAACAATTTGAATCAGCAACGTTTGGAAAAGCTTTACTACCTACATTTTTCTCCTGAACTAGACTACACGATAGTAATTGTAGAGTCGGCAACACGGAGAAACAAAGGAAAATGTTATCGATCTGTAAGTTGTTTAATGCATATCCTCCTAGCAAACAGCCACATATTCCACCAATGGCCATTGACAACCAAGATATTGACTGTAGATCTCCAGCAAACGAGGAACTGTTTAATTCGCCATAAAATCAAAGTTCAGCAAAAAAGGCTATTGCCACATGTATCATATATCCAAGTAGAACAGTGTAAACGTTTAATTCACCATAAAATAAGTATCCGTACAAATAGGTAGTACAACATCTCACACAAAACATCCAGACACACAAACACCCTGAAGTATAACCAAAAACACATTATAGAGTCATCTAAGTCTACACTGGAGAGTAGTCTTTCACAACCACACTACATTGATGAGGCAAATACAATGCCAACATAACACACATGAAAAGTTACTGCTACATCCCAGAGGTCCATGTTAAGTCACATAGGTGGTACATAATTTGTTCAACTAAAATGTTATTTCAAACAGAATGGAAAAGAAGACAAAAAGTGCAATACTTACTGCTCAAACCTTACTGCCTCAGCAATCATTGCGTCAACCACAACATCTGCCATAGCAGAGCCCAGGTTTTGCACTGTCAAGAAGATAATGAGGTGCCACCTGGAATTCCTTAATGTCTCATTCAACCCTAGAATAGGCCATGGCACAAGAGAGAGCACGGTTGCAAGTATTAAGTATGGTATCCTTCTTCTTCCCTTAATGGGGATGCAATCAGATAGAATCCTGTTTAACAAAGACAAATTAATTATCAGGTGTTTTAATGAAGTAGAAAAGGATAATCAAATGACTGTGCTAGCACAGTGGCAGGCTGGCAGCAGTAGCACTTCCTGCCACCATAATTATTCAGTCATTTCAATTACACATAACACCACAAAGATTGTAACCCTTGGCCAATGGACAGTCTATATCCGATGAATAATTTCAAATGAGGCGTATGGCAGTGAACCCATCTGATTTCATAATATCTATTTCCAAAGATAAACAGCGTTAAAAATAAAACTTGGTAGACAGAACAAGAAGCAATGAGATAGTAAAAGTTGTCCCGAAAGCACTTCTTGATATTGCTTTGGTTTCTTACACAATCATAAATATGAAAGCAGTCAGAAATCACAACAATACATAGAAGAAAGAAGATACCCATATAGAGGTTTTATGCTCCAAGGGAAAAACGCCACAGAAGAGACGAATTGGGAGGCTGAGGGTGACAGCTTAAGTCTGTCTTTCAAATGATACGAAACCGCAGTCCAAACGAATGATCTGAAACCCTGCACCCACCCAAGTTTGCATTCGTAAAAACAAGTAAGCAAATGCTAATGCCTTCCCAACTAAAATTCAAAAACATTACATTGCCTCAAAGCCGTATATCACACACAGGTAACATTGCAATCAACTTGAAAAATCAAAGAAAGAAATCTCAACAATGTTTACCCATAAATCAATAACAACGAAAACATCTATTTCAATATCCCTGTCTCTCTTCGCTCAAAAGTTCAAAACAATAAAAACAGCACAATAATGAAACAATCTTTCTCTCTTCATTTACATCATCACCCCAGAAAACAAAGTTCCTTCAAGAAATCATTCAATTTGGCAATCAGGACTTTTACAAATTTATACACACACAAAATTCTATAAAAAGATAAGACGGGTAAACGAAACCTGAGTGAAATAAATCAAGCAAATCAGCCATAAAAATGAAGCTCCACAAGCCTTCCTTAACCTCTTCCCCCACGCAATCATCTTTGCAAACAATCACAACAAAAATCCCACCCTCCTCTTGCGTCTTAATTTCAATCACCAAATCTCACCTCGTTATACGCTCACATAGCGTTATGTAAAAAGTCCCAGGAACAAGGAAAAGATGTCTTAACACTCGCGTCCTTTGTTCTGTTTCAACGGTTTTCTTATGCGTTTCCTTTTATCATTTTCCTACAATGCCCCCGCTCATTTGTGCTCTTGGGAGTAAAAAATGACTCACTAGGACGTAAAAAAATGACTCACTAGGACGGCGTATTTACGACATTTCATGTAATACAGTTGAGGACCCCACCGGCCAACCAGTATTCAAACGAACACGTCCTTTGGACCTATCAGAACATTCCACATCATCTGCGAGACCTTATATAAAAAATGTCAAATTTCAGTCTTTGAGCTTAAATCTTTCCAGCTGGCTTTCCTTTCCCCGTTTGATAGCCTAATATATGTATTCGTTTTCTTATGAACTAAAAATAAAAAATAAAAAATCTTTCCACCTTGCGTTATAAAACCTTAGTTAGGTGTTTAAGCTTTCCAGCTTGCTTAGAAAAACCTGTGTGCAGAAGTAGAAAGTATACATTGCTTCTGAATGCTGCATACAATTTAGTCTACCTTTTCTAATCTCAGAAACGTATGAGACTGCTAAACCAGTTGCATTATAATCCGTATTGTAGTGTTAGTACGTAGATGAGACTTTATTACGTACTCCAGGATTACGTGAAAGAATAAAAAATGAAAGTAATGTGGAATATCTGGATTCGGTTCCATCTCAGATTCCGATGCTAATTTTGAGCTCTAAACGTCTCCGAATCTTCCGGGTCCTTTATAGAAAGCGCTCACCGACTCACGAGCTAGGTCTTTCTACAGTTTTTTCAACGTTCCGAGATTCTTTAACGGGTCAGGAACTTTATGCTCGTGAACGTTCTCTTTATGCTTATGAGTAACTGCAGGAGACCTAACTTATATATAGCTTCCATATCGGGCTTTCCCATCACAAGGTCGATATGGACCCGGTCTACACTGATCGGGACCCATTTTCTACCCAAACTTTGACCCATTAATTTAGATCATTTATTGGGCTACTTTATTATCTTTATTTGGATCAAATGGCGCAACTTAATCGGTAATTTCTTTAAAAACTAAAATTGCAATTAATGTTAATCGAACTTCAGAGACATTGACAAAATTACCCTTTGGGGGAAAAAATGGCTAACATATTGTACTTGACCTGCTATGCAGGTACATCAAGAATTCAAGTGACACTCATCACCCATACCAAGTTGTAGATGTTTTATATTGTTGGAACCTCCTTACATCACAGTTAGATTCGTCCGAGAAGGAAGAGTCAGTCACTTTCCATTGTCCCTGAAGTAACCTCTCTATAAGTTATAATATTTGAGCTATAAGTTATAATAAGGAAGAGTCAGTTTTCCTACCCTAGCTTGTTATCACTACCCTGATTATAGTAAATGATGTCTAGTGATCATCGTAATTTTCAAGGCCAAGAAGGAACGGCTTTTGGGCCCGTTGACATTAGACCCTAACGGTATCTGAGTTTAAGCCTATCTTGAGTCCTGACAAGTCTTTAACCAAAAAAAAGACGTCATTTTAGGCTAAACTTTTTCATTTTTTACAAACAAAACAATGTATTTTTAGTCTAAGTTATCCTGTATCATTTTCCCTATGTTTTCTCCCTCTCGTGTCGTTTTCTTTCCCTACTTTAAGACTTCAGTCTCTCTCTCTCTCTCTCTCTCTCTTTTAGACCAGTATGCAGTCCACCGCCTACTTCCCCTTCCTCCGCATCCTTCACCTTCCTCTTCCAGTCTTTGCACTCTCTCCCACTGCCCCTTCGTTGCATCGCCCTATTGCCTCACTTACCTCTCCGTGGTAGTTTTTGCTTCTTCATCATGCACCCACCAAGGTAAAATTCCTTCATCGTATTTTGGTTTTAAATCTTTTGATTAAAAATTGAATATGGAAATATTGAAAATTTTTAGATTGTTGCCGTATGGGGTGTTTTTGAGGACTTACATAGTCATAAACATTGGCGCGTGTGTAGTTGTGTAAGTGACTGTAACGTTTCAAAAACTCAAATGATCACATACAAATAAGCGACATACCTAGTCACGTACACATTTGTATAATTGACCTTCTAAGTTTGCAAAAACACATACATGCCCGTGTGTTGTGTCACATACAGACTTACTCGGTCACATACATCACTGATAAACTTTAAATCTGTCATTATGATTTATGATCATCAATTCTCTCCCATGTCACAAAGCGCATAAGCGTGTATGTATTGTCACACAGTATGTGTGATAGTGTAAGTTATTGTGAAATTTTTGTGTAGACTTACACAGTCACTTATACAAACATGTTTTTGACTATATATCTCACTTAATCATACTTACAGTCACATACACCAATGTATATATGACCATATAAGTCCATGTTTGTGAATTATCAATTATGATTATGAATAACATATATATTTATATGTTGATTGTTTCAGATGGACGAGTACGTTCCTTCAGTGGAGAGTTGTAATCTAATACTGGAGACAAAAGTGAAAACTTCTAATCCTGTACCAAGTGAAGATAGAAGTTCAGGTTAATTGAAAAGTAAATTTTAGAATCGCTTCAATAAGACTAGATCAATGGATGGAATAAAAAAAGTTGAATATAAGTATTGTCATAAAATGTTAGTCGGGAGTTCAAAAAGTGGAATCTCTTATTTAAAGATACATATGGATTTGTGTAATAGAAAGAAGATCCTATCAAGAGGTCAAACATTTTTTATCCTTAACATTATGAGAGGAAATAATGAAATGACTGCAACATCTTATGACAGCAACAGACCAAGAGTTTTAATTGCTTCTATGATAATTGGTGATGAACATCTACTATCTATAGTTGATACCAAAAGATTTAGGATGTTTTGCAACTCACTGCAACTGACCTTCAAGGTTCCAACTATGAATACATTGAAGAACATTGTGAAGATATATGAGGTAAATTATATTTTTTAATATTGTTACCATTTACATGTTGATTGTTTTATGATTGATGTTGATCATATTTGTACATGGTAGGTTCATTTATATATAGATGCCATATACAAACAAAAGGTTGGCAACCATGTTAGGAGACTATTTGATAAATTGGAATATCAACACCAATTTGTCTATAATAATAGCCAACAATTATAGCACAAATGATGTTATGATTAAAAAGTTGAAGAATAAGATACAAGTTGAAAGAATGTTAGTTGGTGGAAGGTTATTCTATATGTACTTTTTTTGCACATATTCTGAATTTGATTATGAATGATGAGCTTGAGATGATAAAAGAAGCAATAGATTTGATTCAGAATAGTGTAATATATTGGAGTACAAACACTGAAAAGAGTTGATAAATTTAAAGAAACTATATGACTACTATGTATTCCAAATACAAAAAATTAGTTTTGGATTATCCAACTAGATGGAACTCAACGTTCATGATGTTGGAGCCGGTAATCTAATATGTTGAGGTGTTTGCTAGACTATGACAAAGAGATTTATATTAAACTTTCATGCCTATAGAAGACCAATAGGAGTTGGTTAGAGAATTTTATGCAAAGTTTGAATTATTTTATATTGTGACGGAATTATTCTCAGGAACAAAATATCTAACTTCGTACTGTTGCTTTAGCACTATGTGTGAGATAAAGAAAGTTTTATCTAATTGGATGTTTGATTTCAATGAGGTTATTAAGGTTGTGGCAGGGCAGATGATGGAGAAGCTGAATTTTTATTAGTATATGGTTGGACATATTGTTGCAATCATATCTATGTCAGACCTAAGATATAAGATAGAGGGGGTTAATATTATATATAATGTATCGTATGGTTATCAAAATCAAAAGCATGTAAATGTGATTAAACAATTTTGATATGATTTGTTTAATGATTATTAACTCCTAATAGACAAATTTCATGATCAAAATCACAGTAGTTCAGGCATTTCAGCTCCGGCTTCAGTTTCAAGTTCAGACTCATCTTCTATGAGCAATTTGTTACTTTCATTTACAAAATTCATGAAAAAAAAAAGAGTTAGGACTTCATACAATATAATAGAGTCAGATACATATTTGATAGAAGAATGTGAGACCAAAGTTGAAAATGTGCAGTTCAATGTATTCTTATGGTGGGAAAATTGTGGAAATAGTTTTCCAATCTTACAAGTAATTACACGGGACCTATTAGTAATTTTATCATCTACTATTGTTTCAGGGTCTACTTTTAGCACTAGTGGTGGGTTATTAGTCCTTATTGTGCTTAACTTTATCCTCGTACTGTGGAAGCCCTTATATGTGTTCGAAATTGGTTAGATGATAAAAATATTGAGAGTAAACTTTTTTCTTTGTAAAATATCAATTTCGTCTATTTTATATTATCTTATCTTATATTGTTTTTTTAATTTGTATATTAATACAATCACAGGTACTAATGCAAAGATAACTAGACATACACATATATGCAATCCCAGGTACTGATGCGATGGTAACCAAACGTGCACATACTCATAATCATCAATTAATTGGACATTATTTTGATAAAATATTCGATGATAAATGTATATTTAATTAATTATTAATTATTACTATGTGCTTAATATTCTTTTAATTTTAATATTAGAATACTAAATATAATATTTCTACATAAAGAATACGTGATGCAAATTATTAATGATCCTGATTACTATGTTTAGCTACTCTCTTTACTCTCCACTCTCACAATCCCAATCCATAACATTATTTCATGGTTTTATCTTGAATTTTAGTATATTGTATCATTTAAAAATTTTGAAAATTTTGGATAATCATTTATGTAAATTACGTCATCAATTAATGAATTTTATTTTTATCATCAATTAAATGAATTTCTATATATATTCATTTTATCAATATATGCACGTTTTATATATTCATTTATTATGAAATCTTAATTTTTATTAATTGATTGAAAGTTTAAAATATGCAACTTTAATTAATTGAAATTTTCAATTTATATATAATCTTTTTTTGCATTTCCTAAAATCCTATCTCTTTCATTAATGAATTTGATTTAATCTTATTCATTTTATCAATATATATACATTTTATATATTCATTCGTTATAAAATCTAAATTTTTATTAATCAATTGAAAATTTGAAATTTATAACTTCAAATAATTGAATTTCTTACTTTATATATAATCAATTTTTCATTTTCTATAGTCATATCTTCTTTTATTAATAATTTGAAAAAAGGGTACCGATATTGCATGAGTGTCTTAGCACGCCACCCTCGCGGGATACGGACTCAGATATCACCGTCGATGTCGGGTTTGGGTCGCGTGGGAGTGGGGTGTTACAGTTAGGTGGTATCAGAGCCCAGTAGTACAATCTTATATGGGCAGTCTGAAATATGTGTTAGGTTGTATGCATATGCATATTGAGTCATGTCATAGCAGACAGCGGCAACTGATCCCCAGTATGAGTCTCATGCATGAGCATTTCCTTAAGGGTTTAAGCGATTGAAAGCGTTGAGAAAATTGAGGGTTTGCCAAGATGTGAATGAATAAGGGTTATGGATATCTCAATGAGATATAGTATCTGGTATGTATGATGGAAATAGGTTCACCTCGATTGGGATATGTACCCCAGAAGGTGATATAAATGTGAATAGGTATACTATTATGATTGATTGAGAAAAATGAGAATATAAGTGAGCTCAGAACCAAAATGGTTATGCTTGTGCTAAGAGTGTGTATGTCAATATGAAGAGATATTAGGAAAAATGGAGACCGAAAGGTCATAATGTTAATGCATTAAAAATTTTGGATTGATTGAGGATGTATATATATAGGTGAATATGGGAAAAAGAAATGGGATTCAGTGTAAGTGTATCGGTGGATGTATTCTTGCATATGAAATGGAAATTTTTTAATCTGGTGATATGTCCTTGAACGTGGATACTCTGCCATAAATTGTAATACGATGCAAGTGTATAAGCCAAGTTGATAAGACCTTGAAAGGTTTCACCTCGACTTAAGATGATTGCGTGATTATCGATTTAAGAGTTAAGATGAGTGATAAAGAGATTTAAGCTTCATAATAGTTATGCCCTCCTATTATAAATGGACTGAGCATGAGAAGATGTGAAATGAAAAAAATGAAAATCGGAAGATTAAATGATGATTTTTAGTCTATTTGAAAAAGTTGTTATGTTTGATTTGCCATTGTGAGTGTATCTCTGATAGTGAGATCACCCTAACAAGTGAAACTATTAAGTGTAGAAATGATAGGGGAAATGATCGGCGAATCATAGAATAAGTTCCAATCATATTCCTATAATTCAAAGTCAAAATGGACTAAAATAAGATGTGTGAATGCTTGTAGTGATTGATTTGAAGGAATCGAAACGATTAATAATGTTTTCATATGTGATGAAGTTGAACAAAGAAAAGGATACTAAGGGAAAAGAAATAACAATGAACGAATTTGTATGAGAGGGATGATGTGAAAATTATTAAGGCATAAAAGATAGGGATTGAGGCGAGAATGAGACAGAGATAAGCAAAAGCCCCAAAGTTAAGTTGACCTGTTACCGTGAGTACATAAGTGACAATGGGATTATTATATGAAGCAAAAATTTGACACCAAGAGAGAAGAGTTGTCTACCTAATTTGGTATAAATACATCTCTGGATGAGATGTAGCGACTTTGGTGCTATTATGCCAAGGTCATTGTGAAAATGAAATTGTTTAGTGGCCTATAGAGCCTTAGTACAAGGGATGTTTTGATCTTATAAACTATGGCATAAATTGACCCTATTGAGATGATGCATAGTGAAATTTGATCTTTTTGGGGAT
>JANPWT010000005.1:26796907-26812631 GCA_024678245.1 Erythroxylum densum
TAGATCAGGAGTCAACAAATGCATAATTACTAAAGAAAACGGGCCTAATTTATAGTATAAATTTGGTCCAATCAATATGCAAAAGCTAATCCACAATGAGAAGCAAGGAGTATTGTGCTAAATTATTAACTCTAATAAGCCAAGAGAACGTCATTCCTGACATCCAAAACCTACTCGATGATTTTCATACTATTTTCCAAACACCACATGGAGTCCCACCTAACCAAACCTAATCCTATGCCATAAATATCCTACCTGATGCCAAATCGCCAAATATTCGACCATACAGATATCTTTTTTACCAGAAAAATGAGATTGAACGTCTGTTTAATGAACTACTTGACAAAGGATTAATACGTCCAAGTTCTAGCATGTTTGCTAGCTATGTTTTACTAGAAAGAAAGAAAGATGGGAGTTGGAGATTTTTTGTTGACTACAAGAGTTTGAATAAGATTACCATTGTAGATAAATATCTCATTCCAAATATTGATGAATTGTTGGCTGAGTTATATAAAGGCTTTTCTTCTCCAAAATTGACCTTCCCTCTGGATATCACCAAATTTGGATGAAATCTGAAGATGTCCACAAAACTGCATTTGTAACACATACTGGTCACTATGAGTTATTAGCCATACCCTTTGGCTTGACCAATGCTCCCTCTACATTCCAGTCGGTAATGAATAATTTATTTCGACCTCATATTTGACAATTTATCTTGGTTTTCTTTGATGATATTTTGGTGTGCAATCCTAACCTTGAGCAACACAAAAAACACTTGAGGATTACCCTCACTCTCCTCCAAGAAAACTGTTTTTCCTCTAATAGAAAGCAGTGTTCCTTCACTCAACAAAGAATGGGATTTCTCAGTCATGTCATTTCGAATCAAGGAGTCGAGGTAGATCCAGACAAGATCGAAGCAATTGCCAACTAGCCACAACGCCAAAATGTCAAGCAGTTTAAAGGATTCCTAGGACTCATTGGTTACTATCGTCAATTTGTCTAAGGTTAGGAAATTCTAGCTCGTCCTTTAACCAAGCTAACCAAGAAAGATTCTTTCAGGTGGAATGAGGTGGCTGTTGAAGCTTTCTCTAAACTCAAATAGTTACTCAAATCAGTACCTATTTTCAAGCTTCCAAATTTTTCCCAATCATTCACTGTTGAATGTGACGCTTCATCACATAGGATAGGAGCTGTTTTATCACAAGAAGGCCACTAGATTGCTTTTTACAGTAAGGGATTTTCTTTCTCAAACATATTTAAATCTGCATATGATAGGGAGTTACTTGCACTAGTGCTTTCTTTGCAAAAATGGAAGCATTATCTTCTAGGGAGGCATTTCTTTGTAAAGAATGATCATTGCAGTTTGATGTTTTTATTGGAGCAGAAAATTGCTACTAGTGAACAACAACTTTTAATCAAACTTCTACACTTTGATTTTACCATCATATATCGAGCAGGATAGGGGAATATTGAGGCAAACTCTCTATCTCGTCAACCTCATTTTATGCAGTTATCAGTTCCTTTTTCAATAGAATTTGATAAGCTCCAGACACTCCTACAGCAAGACCCCGTGACTACAAGAATTATAGAGCAATTACAGAAAGATGCCGCATCTGTTCCTGATTATTCTAGCAAGAACGGACGCCTTTATTTTCAAGGAAAGCTTGTCATCCCAGCTGACTTGCCTTTAAGGGAGAAGCTTATGGCTGAACTACATGATACCCCTTCTAGTGGACATGGAGGATTTCTCAAAACAATCAAGAGGCTTTCTGCTAGTGTGTTTTGGCCAAATGTGGAACGACGTTAAACATTATGTTCAAAACTGCTTCGTATGTCAATGAAACAAGTATGACATTATCTCCAACGGGTTTGCTTCAACCACTACCGATCCCACAGAGGATATGGGAAGACATCTCGATGGACTTCATTAATGGATTGCTGAAATCCAATGTATATGATACTATTTTGGTTGTAGTGGATCGATTATCTAAATATGCCCATTTTGTGCCACTAACTCACCCATACTCTGCAAAAATAGTTGTTGATGTGTTTTGCAAGGAAATTGTCCGATTACATAGTATTCCAAGAAGCATACTATCATATAGGGACATATTGTTCACCTGTTCGTTTCGGACAAAAAATTTTAAGCTTAATCAAACAAAGTTGCAGATGGGGACAACTTACCACCCACAATCAGATGGACAAACGGAAGTCGTAAATCGTTGCTTGGAGGCTTATCTCAGATGCTTTGCAAGTGAGAAGCCGAAGATTTGGCGTCATTTCTTGTGCTAGGCAGAATTTTCATTCAACAATTTTCATATGGCGACAAACACTACTCCTTTTCATGTTGTATATGGTCGTGACCCTCCCACCTTACAAGTGTATTGTCGCGGCGATACTCACATAACAGAATTGGAAGAACTTGTTGAAAGGGATGCTATATTACAGGTTTTAAAGGACAATTTACTCAAAAGCTCAAAATTGAATGAAGGCACATGCAGATAAGAATCGTAGAGAAAAATCATTTGAACTTGGTGATGTTGTGTTCTTACGAGGCCAACCATACAAGCAACATTCTTTCGCTAGGCGTATGAATGAGAAGCTTTCGCCTTGGTTTTTTGGTCGTTATAAGATTCTCAAAAGTTGGAGTCCAGTAGCATATGAACTAGAGCTCCCTGCTAACGCCAAGGTGCATCCTATTTTCCATGTCTCACTATTTAGAGAAGCTAAGGGACAACTCTCCACCAATCCGCCAACTCCATTATCTTTGAATTCCAATTGGGAGTTTTGATGTGGAACCTCAAAAAGCATTGGCTCATCGTTGGATTAAGCATGGTGATGAATTAGATCTGGAATTGCTCATCTTATGGCAGAACCGTCCTTCTGAAGATGCCAGCTGGGAATCATATGACCTATTACAACAACGATATCCTTATTTTCAACTTGAGCACAAGGTAACTTTCCAAGGGAGGGGTACTGATAGACCACTAAAGACATACCTTCACAAGAAGACTAAGTCAAGAGCAAATAATGTAATTAGTTGGGAGTTATCAGACGAAAAATAAGAAGAGTTGGTAGTTTCAGATTTTCAGTAGAAGTGGGTTACTTATTGTTATCTACAATTAGGATTTATTATTATCTACAAGTACGTCTCTACGAGTCAAATCTATAACTAGGTCTATCGTAATTGTCATTAGGTGTGCAATCCATCTATTTTTAAGTATATTCTTGGAGTTTAGGCAGCTCGAATTGTCTTTTGTTATTGGTGTGGTTGTCTGTGAGATTCTCCAATACTCTCCATATCAGTTTATTTGCATTCAATAAACAATCGTATTTTTCCTTTCCAAAACTTATTCTTTATTTCCTTCTAGTTCTACCATATTCACTAGATTTAACCCACCTATTTACAATAATAGGATAGTGCAATATTCCATAATAAAAAATACAAGATTCTTAAATAATACCTAGAACTACTTAGATAAATTATTCCTATATTAGATACATAATAATATTTTCATACTAAATACTAAATCTCCATAATATTCAACAAGTACTAACCGCTGCAATTTCCACATAATGTTCAAGAAAATACAAAATAGTATATTTTTTTGTCCTTTTGCACATTAGATTTTGGATCAAAGTAAGCTGCTCCAACAAGAAGCAATCCACAGAATATCAAACTGAGGAGCCCTATAGGTAGTCAGTTGCCAAACTCTACTCATATCCATAACAAAGAACAATGGACTTGGCAAAAAGCGAAGATACACAAATCTTGATTTTGTCCATGGCACGAGTCGTGCAAACACCAATTCAGCAAGCATTCATTTATACACCAAACTTTATTTGTCAACAACATTTGCATGAATTAATAGATGGAGTAGATGCTATCCAATCTTGCTGCTGAAGCACCATCCCAGTTTGAATCAAACACTAACGTTCAATTTATCTTTATCTATAAACTTTAGCCACTACATTTTGAAACTAGTTTATAAAACTATACTCTATGTTCCATCTCCCTTAAAAGCTAATTGCATCCTTGTGTTTAAATCTCAAAAAAAAAGAATTTTTGTTCCCAAATCGCTTCAAAACTAGAAAGTGGACTTAAAGTTGGAAAGTGAGTAAATGAAAATTACAAAAATGAGTTCCTTGCTTCTCATTTCAACATACTTTTATGAAGAGAATGGCAAAACAATTACCG
This sequence comes from Erythroxylum densum, assembly GCA_024678245.1. Classification (NCBI taxonomy): domain Eukaryota; kingdom Viridiplantae; phylum Streptophyta; class Magnoliopsida; order Malpighiales; family Erythroxylaceae; genus Erythroxylum; species Erythroxylum densum. Next base: position 26,801,106 of record JANPWT010000005.1, read on the forward strand.
ATTTACCTTCAACAGTGGAACTGGGGGTTTATCTTCACCTGATTGTGGGTACCATTCGAGAAGTACTTCCTTTCTTGTAATGGCATCATGAATACGTGGATACATGTTCATAGCTGTTCTTGAATGAAAATCTCCACCAGCTTTGAACGCATCCAACATGCTCGTACAGTTAGAAAGATGTGCAAGAATTCGAAGTTCAAGCTGTAACATGAAATCTCTTTCAGACCAAAGCCTGAGATACAACAGAAATTGGTGGATAACAAATACTCACCTGCCCATAATCTGCAACAATAAGGGAATTTCCTGGAGCAGCTATAAATCCCTTACGGATCTTATACCGGTCCTTCTCCAAAGCAGGCTGATTCTGAATGAAGGTAATAATGAAAGTTTAATTTCTATCACATTCAGATAGCAATATTAAAGCCTCCATCTTGTCTTCAATTTTTGGAAAATTTGGGCACCAACAAGATGATTATTATGGCCCTCTCTGATTTTAAGCAAAACCAAGGAACGAGATAAATAAAATTAAATACTAAAGCTTTTCAGTTGAATTCACATTGATTTCCTAGAAAGTTTTAATCCTACTTGCTAGGCAAGTAATATCATTAAAATAGCAAATAGCACAGACATATGTTTGATGGCCAAGTCATGCCTTTTTCAGTGACATTATCAAAAGAAAACAATTCATCAATTATAAATTCACTCTAGAAAAGCAATTAATGGAAAATAGATCAATACCTGCAAATTTGGCCTCCTTGCTGACAAACGCCCAGTTTCTGTGTTAATATTTAAAGAACAATGTATGCGCCCATTCTTGCCAGCTATATTACTTTCCTGCAATAGAGAGACAGCACTACGAGCATCAATAGTTTCAAATTTTTGGAGCTATGGGGCTATCTAATAAGAATGCAGAATACTAAGATAAAGCAATGCCAAATAATTAAACTTATAGCAAACATAGAAGTTTAAATAGTATATACCAACTAATTAACTGGCATGGCTTGCATTGTGAAAAGTACTTTAAAGATCTCAAATTAACAATATTGAACTTTTATATGACCAAAACCTTTTATAGAAACATTTTGGCTTTTCTAACTGAGTTGTGTAGATTATATTCTAGTACAGATTACAATATTTACACAAAGAATGTAAAATTATAAAAATATCAATCTCAAATGAGCTGAATGGAAATTTGAACAGAAAATGTTAATCCTTGACTAGAGAGAGGAAGCAAAATAATATAAATTCTAAACATATACCCACAAAAACCTGACTTCAAGGTTTCAAATTAAAAGCTAAGGGAGTCATTTTTTAGTGCTTTAGAATTGTATATACTAATCACCAACAAAAGCATGGGACACAAATAATATTAATAGGCATGTGGAGAAAAAGGAATTGTAAGATGACTATCGTCGTGGACTATATGCCACCTTCAAATATGCAGTCATAATGAGGTATTATACCAAAGGACATCTGTGGATTCTACTTTCTGCATGGTTCTTATTTGTGGGATGATTTGAGATAACGAATTAAAAAGTATCAAACCTTTTTAGACTTTTTCATTCAAGTGTCCATCCTTTTAAAATTTTTAATAAAGTGTAAACTTTAAAAAATTAGACAACTCAGTTCAAAAATGTGTCTCATAAACATCTTGTTGATGTGGCTGATGGATCACGTAACGATTGATGTTTAGAGGAGTTATGTAACTCTTCGTTTTCATCAACATGCATTTTGTGCCTCCTATGATCACTTGTTTGATGCTAAAAATCATGCAGGAAAGAAGATATCACATAACCCCTCCAAATTTTAGTATCTACGTGCTCTGTCAATCATATCAGCAAAATGTAAACAGAAGACAACCGTTTGAATTGAGTTGTCCAATTTTTAAAATTTTAAACATTTAATTGAAAACTTTAAAAGTTTAGACATGAAAATGAAAATTTTCAAAAAGGTTTAACCCTTTATAATTCTTTATCCCGGGACGATTTTATAATGACCAAAAACCCACTAAGGCCTATTACGATATCAGTTAACATAAAATGAAGAATTTAAATTTTACCTGCAAGGGAAGGATGAAATTGGATATCAAAGAGTCTATAGAGCATACTTCACATAAAGAAGTAATAGCTTGGCAAGCCTCAATCCTTTCTTCCTCTGTTTTAAAGGTTCTTAATGATTCTCCTCCATCTGACAATGACTTCGAATATCTCTCGTTGGCAACATAGATTGACTTGCCGCTTCCAGAAATTGCAGCGACAAGGGCCTTCAAAGCATCTCCACTGACAGAGGGCCAACCACTTGGTGTATACACTTCTGCAGGTAGATCAATACCAACATTGTACAATCTAATTTTTCGATACTTTGTGGGCTTCTTCTTTCCTTCTTCAATCACTTTATCAACATTAGGAACTTTGAAATCCTTTGCTTCTTCAAGTTTTTCAAGGGTTGCACTGCAACCATTGAAAAAAGAATAGAGAAATTTATTTCTTTTCATGCTTTTTCAAAACTCTAGTTTTATGTCAACATCATCACTTTGCCTTCATGTTATGAACTTTTTTTCTCCCAGAGAAATGCAGGAAAGTTACACCATAAATTCCATATTCATGCTACAAATACAACTTCAAATGCAGAGGAAATTAACTCTCTAAACATATAGGAGCCAAACCAGCAAAGATCACTTTTTATACTTGGAATGAAATTATGCAAAATGATATTTGTGACTAAAAGACTTGAACTTGATATCAGTTGAAAGATGATAACAATTAAATCAATGCCCCAAACAAGAGATTACCTGTTTGTAATGCCACCATATAGTAATTGGCGTAGCTGTGCATCACTTCCTACATTCATATACATAGCATCAGGACAATACTTAGATGCCCAAGTACGGAAATTATGAGCAGCAATTGCTTGTTCTGCTATGGCCACCTTCTGTATCTCTTTCAGATGTGCACGATCAACCAGCATTCCCTCCGCTTCCATTCTAACTAGAAGCTCACCAAATGGCTGCCAGTATTCTTGATAGAAGTCAAACATTGATTTTCCAAGAACCCAATCTCCATTCAACATCCAATTCTCACCACATAGACTGGTTTTCAAGCTTTCATAAAGCTGCAAGGTACTTATTGCATCCAAGGCTGAATAACAAATCCATGGTTTTCGATCTTCTCTTTGTAGCTCTTCAACAGGAGCCACAATAGTAATTTTTCCTTCAGAACCATCCTTTTTCAGTTTTTTCTTTCCAAAGATGGTTTTCATTGACACCTTACCAATTAACTTCTGGTAGCGTGATGAAGCCCTAGCCATGAGTTGTCTATCACTTGTCAAAGCTTCAAGAGAATAACCACCCTCCAGCCGTCGTGAAGAATTCCATAACCTTGCCATGTGCATCGTGTCAGCATGAAAACCAAGAAGAGGTATACCATAATTTTCAACGACATGGTTATCAAAGCTGTAATTGTGCCAAACCTACATTAAAAAAACAAGTAACTTTAACACCTTAAAGTAGCTTATAGACTTAGCAAGCAACCAAATAATTGACACCCTGAGGACAATTATATAGAAACAGATAGATTGTCCTCAAAGATAATAGAAGTAGCTAAAGTACTTTGCCCACAAGAATATTAGAAAGATTGACATTCTCATTATCAAGTAAAATTAACAATGCATGTTATATTACAGGGTCTAAATAGTCTCTATTCCCATTATTAAGTAAAATCAACAATACATGTTAGATTACTCACTCTCTCACTCTCTGTATCCTTTTTTCTCTCCCTTTCTTACTCTATATCATGTTGGAGTTTTGCGGGACTATAAATGTTACAATAAAGAAATCCCCATATTTCTTAAACCAAATAAGCCACAGGAAAGTTAATACAAACAGCACCATCAAGTTCTGCAAGAGAATGAAAATCTAAAATATCTGAAATTATGCAGAGGAAATATTTAATCTAATCATTCGGTGAATTGTCCAAAAGATCCTTAAAATTTGGTAAATCTATTATCATACTTCAGTAGAATAATGAAAAATATGTAAGTCACAGCAAAAGAAGATAATGAGAGAGAAAGAGAGAGGCATAAAGAATCAGCCAGTCACTGCATAACGTGGGAAAGAAAGAGAGACAATCCAATGAATAGAGTTTAACAGAAATCATTTATGAAGAATGCTATAGAGAACATATCAACACAGTTATCAGGCTACTATTAAAAATTTTGCCAATGAAGAAGCTGAGATCAATGCAAATAAATTACAAGAAACCAAAAATGAAAATCCACCTTTCTAATGAATGGGTTGGCAAAAAATGGCTCAAATTCAGCTAAGATATCCTGGCCACCACCATCAAGAACATCTACCCATATACATGACTTTCCATATCCAAAATCTGCCTCAGGTCCAGAATAAATACTGAAGCATATTATCTCTCCATGGTTAACAGGTGTTTCTTGCTTCACATCAATCCCTGCTACCTGTGAATTTTATAGCTGTAATAAAATAGGTAGCAACTCACACATGAAATGATTCTACACTGTGCAAATATCGCAGACCTGTATGTGGTTTGAGAAATAACAGATGCGAGCATATTCCAGCTTATTTCTCATTTTGATGAGAACAGACATGGGAACTTACAAGATTGTCCTTTAGGTTGTATAAATGTGTTTGTAGCTCAAATACATAAGGAATAGTTTTTGTTTCACTTTGCGCATGGAGAATGAGCAGTTTACAACTGTATATGTATGAGCATTTATTGCTTCCTAAAATATCCATATACTTTTTTAATTTCATAATAAGATGTGCAACATAATATATGTATAAAACCTTATTATATAGGATGTATAATAGAATAAGGGACTCTTAATTTTCCTATACAAGAATAATTATACAGGAGAACACAATATTCGTGATCTTCAACACTTCCCCCCAAAGCTGGTGAGGAGATATTCTCAATTCCTAGCTTAAAAGTGAGTTTTCCAAATACTAGAAGTAGTTCTTTTGTGAATACATCTGCCAATTGGTCAATGCACAATAAATAGGTGTGGTCATCAACTCACTATCCAACTTCTCTTTTCTAAAATGTCTATCAATCTCTAAGAACGCTTATGACCTCAGTACAACAATGGTTGACAAGGACGACAGACTAGTACAATGATGGCCAGCAATGAATTGTTAATGATGTTAATGAAAGATAAGTGTGATGATGGACCAGTGGCTGTGGTGAGAAGATGGGGAGCAATTTTTGACTTGCCACAAAAGGTGTGGCTGACACAAAGGAGCAATGCATATCCAAAGTTTGATCCTAGCAAGGTCTCTTTCTCCCAGAGATGATAATGTTAGATTCTGACAAGGCCAATCTTACCTAACTATAAAGGCTGACCAAAGGGGGAAAAGAAGGGAAATTTGACAATTAAGTTCAACTTTCAGCCATAAGATTGATAAAAAGGTGGCTCAATAGCAATTTCTAAGCTGCCTCGTAGAAAGACAAAGGAATATTGATTGTACTTTTTTCTTCTAGCCTTACTAATTAAGACAGAAGGGTAATACATGTTAGACAAATATTTCATAATAAATTTATGTACAAGATATTTCACAAAAAGACATACACAGAAAAGGCATATAATCTAATAATTTTAGATTTTTTATACAGGAATAATTACACAAGAACAAAAATATCCGTGATATTCATCATCATATAATAGTAAAGAAATCTCTTTTTACCAAAATTTTAATGTAGCCTCAACCCCCAGTGATACTCAAGAACCCTATTATATGAAACCCAAAGAAGCTAAGCCTTGGAACTTATAAATTTTTCTCTTTGATATCAACATAAATTTTTAGACTTGAACAATGCTTGCAAGAGAAACTATGAAAAGAATCCAATGTGTAGAAAACATACCTCTGTATCACATGCATGTATAAGATGTCTGTATTGATTGATAAGCTTAGCAACAACCTCCTTCGCCAAAAGAACATTATCAACAATCAGAATATCTTCATATATACCAGTTAGCCTTTGGCGACTCTCTTCTCGGGATGATATTCCTTCAGTCTTGGACTGTTTCTTATCATAGCCAACAGAAGATGTAACATTACTTATCATGTTATCATAAAGCTGGGGAGCAGTCTCTCCTACTCTGGACAGTTCAGAGTCATACTTAACAACCATAGCTGCATTAGAATTATGCATCAGATAACTATCTTGCTGAGCAGATGTTTCATTTACTCTGGATTTTTCATAATTATGTCCAAAAACAGCACTGTTTCCATTAACCCGATCAATGCCAACTGGACTAGTAACTGCATCAGTTTGACCAAACTCTACTTTTCTCTGGTTCTCCAACATTATTCCTTCCAGTGATCCATTAGCATGTGCAGCATCTATTAGGATGCTGTTAGAAGCATTATTGCTTGGCTTTTTCTGATATGTTGAACGATCATCTCTACCACATAATGATATAATGTTGTTACTGTCATTCTTTACTTCAGAACCAAGTGGCAAAGGTACAGCATGGTCCTTACTATTAGTGAGTCCAACATTTCTGACACTTGCATTGTTATTATTATTTGGTTTATCCTGCATCTGTATGCTTCTATGGCTGACTTTTGAAATAGAGCTTCCACACTGAACACAGCCATGCTTGTTCAAGAAGTAGCTCCTTTGGTCCCGCAACTCTTCACCCATTGCTTTCCATGAGTACCTATTGCTTTCAACTGGAGGATAAGGTACCTTCAAAACAGGTTTTTTCTCATCTTGTCTTTGCAGGTCCAATAAGCTATCAAACGCATGAAACTCAATATTAAGCATCAATTAATATGGAGAAGCGAAGCAACAAAAGCATAAAAGATACAGTTAAATCATTTGATTGAAGGCCACAGAGGGCTAAAATTTAACAACGCAAGCAATTTAGTAAGCAGCAAAGACCAAGAGTTGTGTGGAAAATGTTTAGAAAACATAGACGTTAAGTTTAGAACAAAAGTTTTGACTTTTGACAAATAATAGAAAGTGCCGGAAAACATGTTGATAACATACGGAAATGATTGAAAGAAAATGATAAAGTTAGATTCATTTTCAGTAAAATAAATAAGTCAATTTTCTGATTACTTGAGAGACCATGCTATCTCAGGCAAATCTTTTGAGATGCGTGAATCGCTAGTTGTAAGAGATCAGCTGGCACATATCTCATGTTCTATTATAATCGTGGTTTTCCACATTTATCACAAAGAAACAAACATACTGGAACGTCAAAATATATGAAATAAAAGGTAGAAAAACAGGGCCAGAGAAATCAGTTAGAAGATGCAAAACACCTAAACAGGTAACACAATACATATTATAAAACCAATCAAGAATAAAGCATAAAGAGTAGGCCAGCCAAAATTATTACACATGTCAATTACATAATACTCCTATAAAACAAATGAAATTTGAAGAGCAAAATCTATATATCAAGGAAGCATATGATTCAGAGTAAGCATGTAAAAAGAATACCCAGCATAAGCAATCACAAGAAATCCTTTAATCGGCACCCACGAGCCAAACCCCAAAAAACAACGGAAATGTTGAACTTTACTAATAATATTAAATGGAAATATATTAAGAAAAGCATTACATAAACACTTCAAGGCCTTTGCTACACTTGACAACACATACCAGCAAAGAACACATACAATAAAAACGAACAAAAGGGCATCAAAACAACCCAAAACCCCACGTACCAAAGAGCTAAAAGAAATGAAACAGCCACCCAAAAAAAAGTCTTTTACAAAGACAGAAAGCGAACCTCTGAACTGCATTGGAGAAGGGACGAATAGGACCACAAACAGAAGATGCAAAACAGGGACAAGACCGAGTTAATCTAAAATAAGAAGGGCAAAACGGTCTAAAAGAACCAACATAGGTGGTCGGAGCGGTGGTCCCAGAGAGGCCCATAGCTACAAAGCTTCTAACACTCCCCAGCTTATAGCAGCTGCAAGTAGCAGTAGCTATTGTGGCTCTCCAAAAATGAGCCGTCTTTATGGTGGCAAGACTGTAATAACAAGGTGGGGCTTTGAGTTTGTACTACTTGGGAGGTGAGGCAATTTGGTCGGTTGGAGCTGCAGAAGTAGAGCCAAGGAGTGCTGTACCCATGAGATGGAGAGGGAGAGGAGGGAGAGGGCCTAAAACCCTGCGGTTCTTCACTTCTTACGAATTGGGGGGCAAATATTTGTCTCTGTCTTTGTATCTGGCTTATAATTTTATGTCTCCGTTGTCGTTTAATTACGGATGGGCCACCCTAACCGTTGTTTCTATGTAAAAGGTATGGTAAAAAGCGACAAGTTTTACATTAATATTTCTATCAAAATATAAATTAAATATTGATATTCTAAAACATTTAAAATAAACATTGATATATTTTATATTACTAATTACGTGATAAGAATATATTTTTAATAAATTAACTAAGTTAACTTAATTTAATAATTATTAATCTAATAAATCAAAATTCTAAATCATAAATTTATCTCTTATTTTATTTTAACCTCATCATCTTTTATGTAACTTTTGACCTCTTTTATTCCGATTATTTTAGTTTAAAATCCTCGTCATTTTTACTTGTTTTCTTTTTGAAAAATTAAATAATTTTATTACTTGTAAGAATTATGGAGATTTACATTAGTTACTAATGCAAGGTAGCAATCAATCCAAAAACATTTTCGTGTGAACTATCAGAACAATTAAACCATAAATAGGACATAACTCTTTTAGTGGCCACATTTCATACCTTTGAGATACAAATCTTCTTCATGTTATGGCCTAAAACAACAACACAACATAACCTCACTTCTTTAACCAGGACCATTTTGGGTCTTTCTTGGTCTTTCTCTAATTGAACACTATGTTCACTCTATATGTGTAACAATTTACTCTTCTACACATCATGGATCACCTTCTTTTATCTTGCTAGTTGCATCACCTTACTTCCCAAATAACTCACCTTAAGCAAAGCCTTATTAGTGATGATAAGTGTATCATTTCTTCTTGCATGGGTGGGTTGAACGAAGGGGTTTACTCTAAGTCATTGCCTTTAAGTTCTATAAGGATCTTACACACCTAATTTGAGTCAATCTTAATTCTCCTTATCCTTATAGAGGTTCGCTCCTTTAGTTATATTGCTATATTATTGAGGGGCTAATCTTGCATAAATTTTCATTTGCATATTGGAATTTCCTTTTTTTGCATTACTACTTGCTCTTTATGATTGTGGAATGGTCTTAGGCTAGTAATCAATCTTCTTTATTTCTTGCCACAGTAAATGCGCTTCTACTCTTACATATGCCATTGATTATTGTTCACCTCATCAAAATAGGTAAGGGTATAACCTTCTACACTCAATGGTTGTAATTGATTGATTTAGTAAGTGGAGATTAAGAGCTACATCGCCCCAAAGAACTACAAATGGATTCGAGGGGATATCAAATATCATGCAATGCTTGAAAAGGCTTCTCCATTTTTACCCTCCTATTAACCAGGTAATCTTGAGTATATTTCAGAACTTCTTTAAGACAAATGCATGTTTGGAACATTCAATCTAATGCAATCATACTTTTTGTACATATATGTTGCATATTCTTCTCATAGATAAAAACTAGGATGAGTTAGAGTATAAACATAAGAACTACTTATTCTAGCCTCCATGCCCTTTTAATATTCCAGCTAGATCATTAGAATCCTTACATGGTATCAGTTGTTCCCTTATGCTAGCAATAGTGAAATGGTTCTTAAAGAGGGTTGGGCCCTAAGGGGGCGGAGAGTGTGAGATCCTACATCGGTTGGAGAGGAGAATGAAATATGTCTTATAAGGGTATAAATACCTCTCCCCCTAAGATGCATTTTCCCAAGGATAGAAAGAGCAAAAACATGAGAGATTTGGCCTGAAGGACAACCCAAAACGAACAATATCTGTGAGCGGGTGGCCTGAGCTGTTACAAATGATATCAGAGCCGGTACATGAACCGTTGTGCCAGTCAAGCTAGGCCCTAAAAAGGGCCAGACCTAAGGGGGTTAAGAGTGTGAGATCTTACATCGGTTGGAGAGGAGAACGAAGTATGTCTTATAAGAGTATGGATACCTTCCCCCCCACAAGACGCGTTTTTCCAAGGGTGAGAAGAACAAAATCATGAGGGGTTTGGTCCTAGGGGCAACCCAAAGTGGACAATATCTATGGATGGGTAGTTTAGGCTATGGATGGGTAGTTTGGGCTATTATAAATGGTATCAGAGCCGGTACCCGAACCATTATGCCAGCTAAGCTAAGCCATAACCATAAGGGAATGGAGAGTGTGAGATCTCACATCTGTTGAAGAGGAGAACGAAGTATGCCTTATAAGAGTATGGATACCTCTCTACTACAAAACACGTCTTCCCAAGGGTGGGAAGAGCAAAACCATGAACGGTTGGGCAACTCAAAGTGGACAATATCTATGGGTAGGTAGTTTGGGATATTACAAATGGTATCAAAGCCAGTACTCGAACTGTTGTGCCAGCTAGGTTGAGCCCTAAAGCGGGTTGGACCCTAAGGGGGTGGAGAGTGTGAGATCCGATATTAGTTGGAGAAGATAACGAAGTATATCTTATAAGGGTATGAATACCTCTCCCTTAAGACGCGTGTTTCCAAAGGTGGGAAGAGCAAAACTATGAGAGGTTTGGTCCTAGGGGCAACCCAAAGTGGACAATATCTGTGGGGGGGTGGTCTGGGCTGTTACAAATAGTATCAGAGCCTGTACCTGAACTATTGTGTCAGCTAGGCTGGGCCTTAAGGGGGTAGAGCATGTGAGATCTCACATCAACAAAATATACCTTATATAAGATTATGGATATCTCTCCTCCACAAGACGCATCTTATCAAGGGTGGGAAGAGCAAAACCATTAGAGGTTTAGCCCAAGAGGCAACCCAAAACTGACAATATTTGTGGGCGGGTGATCTGGGCTATTATAAATGATATCAAAGCCGGTACCTAAATCGTTGTGCTAGCTAGGCTGGGTCCTAAAGAAGGTTGGGCCCTAAGGGGGTGAAAAATGTGAGATCCCACATCGGTTAGAGAGGAGAACGAAGTATGTCTTATAAGGGTATGGATATCTCTCCCCTTAAGACGCGTTTTCTTAAGGGTGGGAAGAGCAAAATTGCGAGGGGTTTGGCTCGAAGGGCAACCTGAAGCGGACAATATTTATGGGCAGGTGGTCTGGGCTGTTACATCTCCTTGTTTAATACCTTAGCACCTTCGAAGAGCTCCCCATTAATAAATACACTGTAGGTAGTAGAGGAGATATACGTAGCTATCCATTTCCTAAAAATAGCAGGAAAGCCATATACCTTAAGCAAATTGAGGATGAATTCCCAACTAATACTATTAAAAGCTTTGTTAAAGTCCACTTTGTTGGTATAGTTCTGGAAGGAATTCTTTCTAGAGCAACCTTTCAGGAGCACTTGAGTAATAAGGATATTGTCACTAATTTACCTAACTTTAAGGAAAGTGCCATGATTTTCATTGATA
>JANPWT010000005.1:27033878-27047198 GCA_024678245.1 Erythroxylum densum
AAAAAATTGACAGGAGCTGACGTATAATTGTCATCTTTATTTATTCCAAACCAGGCTCGAATTCAACTAAAAAAAATTGTTTTATATTTTTAATTTTAAAAAAATTGACAGGAGCTGACCATGTCTCAACTAATTGTCATCTTTATTTATTGCAGACCACTTAATGTTGGTCAATATGAATTTGTAAGGTAAGTTAGAGAACTTTATATAAAATAATATGGGTGCACATTTACACTTGTGGATCAATGTTTGCTAGGCTAAAACTGACAATAATGTTCCGCTGGGCATGCTTGCTTGAATTAAAGAAAACGTTGTCAACAAATTATAGTGCTGCAGTGGAAAGAAAAGTTAAAAAAGGTGATTTATTCTTTAAAATTCTGTAAAAAGTTTAATTTGTTATCTACTGTGCATGTTAATCCTTTAACGTAATTAAATGGGTCATATTAAATGCTTAATGTTTTTAAAGAAATATTTTAATTACAGCCACATTTTAAAAGTTTTAAATTACACAACCTTATTTCTGTAATTTTTTAATTACAATTTTGTTAAACTTTTATTAGACATCCATTAATGACAAGCGTCTTACGCAATTAGCCAACCTGACAGAATAAGATATATTTGGCATCACATTTCTTTTAAATTTAAAGTTATTAAAATTTATTTTGTGAATTTTGTAATAATTTAAATTAAAAAAATCAAGTAAAAATATGAACAAAATCAAAGATTGTTCAGAACAAAACCGGAAAACAATAAAAAGAAGTAACCATTACCATATACATAGCTTCTCTTCAATTGTTTACAAAAGCAAAGGTCTTGATGTTTTCCGATTTTGCAGTGGCCTGAAATACCGATCTTGGCTTTCACTTGCCTCATCTTGTCTTCCCTCTTCCTGCTCTTCTCTATCTCTCTCTTTTATGCTCTCATTTTCTCATCTTCTGATCTATATGAAACTGTTACGTTAAAAATGCATGTAATTGCAGGATAGTGATTACGAACATTTGGGCACTGAATTAGTACAGGGGAGAAGGACAGAATTGTAGAGACAAGAATCAACAGAAAGAAGAGAATAATTCCATAACAACCAACATGTCAAGAAGAGAATAATTCCATAACAACCAACATGTCAAGAAGAGAATAATTCCATAACAACCAACATGTCGAACACTATTGTCTCCTAGTACATAAAAAATTAATTCCCTATGCCCGCATACATTGTATGTTCCCAACTCCTATCGTAAAACGCTGCGCATCGCTTCCCCCAAGCTCCTGTTCTTCGTCCTTCCCCCTTTTAGCGTTCGCTGTCTGAATTAACGATAACAATCCCCTTCCCCTTAACATTCTTGTTAATCAAGTTGATCTTCAGGAAACGCCTCTGAAGATCGAAAACATATTCCCATGTTACGTTCGTTTTCTCCCCATCTGACCATTGGATTATCCACTAAGTAATAGCACGATTATTCCTCTTAGTGATTCTTCGATCCAATATTGCCACTGGAATTCTTTCAACAGGCGTTAAAAACTCCAGTAAGGTTTCTGTTGCTCGAGGTTGGTTTTCATGGGCCTTCTTAAGCTGTGACACATTAAATACTGGACGGATCGTCGCATGGGCCGGCAGGTCCAGCCTATAAGCTACCTTCCCCACCCTCTGAGTCACACAGAAAGGGCCATAATACAACGGCGATAACTTCTGATTGCATCGGCGCCTCAAGGAAAACTGTTTATAAGGTTGAAGCTTCAACTAGACGAAATCCCCCACTTGAAATTCTCGGTCAGACCACTTAGCATCTGCGTAGTGTTTCATTCGGTTCTGTGCTCTCTGTAAGTGGAATCGAGTAAGATTGAGCATCGCCTCACGACTCTGCAGAACCTTTTCAACCTCCATGACTTTCAAATCCCCTGCTACATACGGAGTAAACATCGGAGGTGGATATTCGTACAGAATTTCAAATGGAGTAGAATTGATGGTTGTCTTATGAGTTGTGTTGTACCACCATTCCGTTAGAGCTAGCCACTCCCCCAATTTCTGTGGTGTGTCACTGCAAAAACAATGAAGATACGTTTCCAAAATCTTATTCACCGCCTCCGTCTGCCGGTCTGTTTGAGGGTAATACGCCGTCGATAACTTCAATTTGACTCCCTATAATCTTAAGAGCTCTTGCCAAAATTTACTCAAGAACACGGGATCCCGATCACTACTTATAGCTTCGGGCATACCATGTAACTTAAACACATGATTAAGAAATAATTCGGCTATGTCGCAGGTGGAATAAGGGTGCTTGACAGGAATGAAGTGAGAGTATTTTGTGAACCTATCAACCACCACCAATATAACAGACTTCCCATTCGAAATAGGTAAACCATCTACAAAATCAATGCTTACCTCCTTCAAGCTTCTGTCGGGTATTCTGAACAGTTGAAGTAAACTTGAATAAGCATAGTTGTCATATTTATTTCTCTGATAACTCATACAGTTTTGAACATAAACCCTCACATCACAATCTATGCCCTTCCAAAAAAGCATTTTCTGTAGCTTCTTTGTAGTGGCAATCGCACCTGCATGGCCTCCCATGGCATCGTTATGACTAACTCCTATGATCTGTTGACAGAGTCTTGAATTGACTCTCACAACTAAGCGTCCCTTCCATCTTAAAAACCACGCCCTCCATTTGTATGCACCGGTTTTAATGTTGCTAGATTCTAATGTCTTGATTAAATCCCAAATGACTACATCTTCCTGCCAACTCTTTTTTATATCTTCTAAGAGTTCACTCTACATTTGTGTTACGGATATCATTAACATTTTTGCACTCGTGATTCTTGAGAGGGAATTTGTTGAGACGTTCTCTTTACCACTTTGGTATTGTACTTTGAAATTATACCTAAATAGTTTCGGTAGCCATGACTGTTGAAATGAAGTTGACAGATGTTGTTCCAACAAGTACTTTAAACTTCGATGATCAGCTCTGATGATGAAAGGTTGGGGAGTTAGGTAGTGATGCTACTGTTTGATAGCCTTAATTACCACCAAAAACTCCTCATACGTAGATAGCCCATGATGTCTCCTTGCCAATGATTTACTTAAGAAGGCAATGGGATGGCCTTCCTGTTGTAGTACCACACTGATTCCCTGCCCATATGCATCAAGTTCGATTACAAATGGTTTGGAGAAGTCCGGTAATGACAACATCGGAGCAGACATAATGGCTTCTTCAAGCTCTCAAAAGCCATCTGTTCGTCCTGTTGCTAGCTCCAATTGGATACCTTCTCTTTCGTAAGCAGTTCTGTCAGTGGTTTAGCCGTCGCTCCATAACCTTTAATAAACCTCTTATAATATCCTGTAATTCCCAAAATTCCTTAATATTTTTCCGTACATGTCATTCCTCTATTGTTTTAACCTTCTACAAATTCGTGGCCACACCTTCTTTTGAGCTGGTATAACCCAAGTAATCCACCTGTCGAGCTCCGAAGACACATTTGTTTCCTCGTAGAAACAAGTGATTGTCCAGTAATGTTTGAAGGGCTACAGAAATATGTTCTACATGCATGGTTAGCGAGGAACTGTATATCAATATATCATCAAAGAAAACCAGAATGAAACAACGTAGAAATGGTTTAAACAATTTGTTCATTAATTATTGAAACATGAAAGGTATATTCGTCAGCATGAAGGGCATCACCAAGAACTCGTAATATCCCTCAAGCATTTTGAAATCTATGTTTGAGATGTCTTCGAGTTGCATTTAGATCTGGCGGCAACTCGAGCGTAGATCCAACTTAGAGAACCTACTGGCTCCGTGTAGCTCATCCAGTAATTCTTCAATAAGGGGTATCGAAAACTTATCCTTCACCGTGTATTTGTTTAGCTCTCGATAATCTACACACATCCTCTATGAATTGTCCTTCTTCTTAACAAAAACCACTGGTGACGCATACGGATCGTATTTGCAGCGTATGAATACTTATTTCATCAGTTGTTTGACCTCTTGTTCAATTATACCTTTCTGTGCTCTTGAATAATGGTATGGCCTCCCATTTATTGCATCAACTTCGTCCATTAGCACAATTTGGTGGTTGTATTTGTGGTTCGAAGGCAACTGAGATGGTTCCTGGAACACCTCGGCATAATTGGACAATATTGTATTAACCTTGTCAAACACACTTCCTTGTTCTTCCGTCATTTGCATTTGCTGGAGTTGATATTCGATTGGAGTAGAAAGTTGTATCATCAACAATTGTCCACTTGATGACCTTTGTAGCGTTTTTTGGAGGCCTTTACTTGAAACAATCCTTGATTTGCTCTTTGGATCTCCCAACAAGGTCACCACCTTTCCTTCCTATTTAAACGTCATTGTTCGAGTTCTGAAATTGCATAGGATGTCATCTCATCCCATTAGCCACTGAACTCCCAAAACGATGTCACAACCTCCTAACGTTAATACCAGAGC
Source organism: Erythroxylum densum (assembly GCA_024678245.1). Taxonomy (NCBI): domain Eukaryota; kingdom Viridiplantae; phylum Streptophyta; class Magnoliopsida; order Malpighiales; family Erythroxylaceae; genus Erythroxylum; species Erythroxylum densum. The sequence continues at coordinate 27,038,324 of JANPWT010000005.1, forward strand.
ATCGGTCCTGAACTACATGCCTTGTATAGACTATGCAAAGTTTTTGCAACACTGCTGACATTAGAGGTGCAATCCTCTACCCATCATAATTGAAACAGGCTCAATTTCTCTGAGGTCACATTTTCCTTTTCTCGCAATGTCCACGAAATTGTGTGTACTACTATTATCACTGAATATGTGAATCTACCACCATTGATGCATCCCCACTAATTGCATTTGTTTGAATTTTGTCTCGCCGGAGAACACCCTGTCATCGCCTGCATGGAAACCATGGGACAGTCTTCATCTACACAGCCTTTTTGTTGATCCTCCACCTCTTGGTCAGTTGACCCCTTCTCACTATCATTCTCTTCAGAAACTATGTAGAACTATAGCTTCTCTTCTTACATTTGTGGTTGAACGTATATTTCTTGTTGCACCAAAAGCAGAGTCCCTTCGCCCTTTTTCCATCAAAGTCTCTACTGCTGATGGACTTTGAAGCCTTTTAAGATCACACCGATGGTGATCATAATGTTAAAGGTCATGTGGGTAATATACCTTCCGTACTCAGGTTGCGATTAAATGTTGTTGAGTGGGGTGCTTTTAAGATGGAACTGAAACTATTTCCACTGATCATGTTCTGAGCAGACTGGGTTTTGTTCATCATAAAGTTTCCTGTCGACATCAGTATTGCTTTTTGTTTCCTAGCCAACGTGTAAGCCTGATACAAAGACTGTGGTTCATGTAACTTCAGTGTGACACAATCTCCGACTTAAGGCCCTTAATAAAGAAACCAACTAGCTATTCCTCTGAAAGAGATAGCCTATTAGAATGATGATCGAACTACGCATAGTATTTTAGTACTGCCCCATTTTGCTTCAACTTCTTAAAACCCCCCACAAGATCATAAATTTTTTTTGCATTAAATCTCTATTGAAGAGCCCTCGTGAAGTCTGTCCACTCTACCATCTCTGTTGTATTACGGTTTTGGATGAACAATCTGTACCATTCCTGTGCATGTTCATCCATGTGCAGATTGGCTACGTTCACCTTCATTTGTTCTGGAGCCTGATCTATCTGAAAGAATTGTTCATGACGGTACAACCATAGCTTCACATTTTCCCCATCAAACGAAGGAAACCCTATTCTACTCAACCTTGTTAGCGTAACGTGCTCCTCCTTATCGGGCTACGTATGGTTGTTTTTAGGTGTATGATGAGATATATTACTTCCTTCCCCTTGTTTTGACAGTTCTGGAGATAATGTTGTTCGTAACTCCCATTTTTTTTCCCAATTTCTCTATCCTATTTTGCATCTTTGAGAGTAGCCTCTCACTTCTATCCTGCATTTCTAGAAGCAGTCGATCATGCCTGTTATGTGCTTCTATGAACATTTTCTCACTCCGACCTTGTGTTTCCTTGAGTCCTCTCAGGGTATCTTCCAACCTTCACAACTCCGCTCCCCTAGTTCCTTCTGTCATTGTCTATCCCAGAATCATTCCGCTTTGATACCAAATTGTTGATAAAATTAGTTTGTCACTCGACATAGCTCACACGAAGATTCCCAGATAACAGAAATTAGTTGTAGGAAAGAGAGAGATAGAATTGCAGAGAAAGATACGTGGAGAGAGAGAAATTTATTCATAACCAATATTTCATACATGTATTAGAGACACGCTTAATATAATTAGATAATCATTCTTCACACTCGTATACATATGAAGTTCTCTGGTCTTATTCTAAATGTTGCGTATAACCCAACTAAGATTCCAGCTCTTCTACATTTTGTGCTCATGCTCTTTCATCTTCAATAATCTCCGCAATAGCTGATCCAATGTAGGAATATAGCGTACCTCCAATATTTGCTTGGTAATTAAATCACGTACAAAATGAATGTCAATTTTGATATGTTTGGATTGAGAATGTAAAATAGGCTTAGCAGCAAAAGAGGCAACACTAATATTGTACACCCAAAGAATTGGTTTACGTGAAGAGCTAATTCCCATTTCCTTCAACAGGGAGAGAAACCATGCAATTTCTATTACGACGGAAGGTAAAGATTAGTATTCAGGCTCGGTGCTTGATCGAGCAATAGCCTGCTGCTTCTTAGAGGACCAAGACCTCGAATTATTGCTGATGTAGATACAATAACCACTAATGGATTTCTGATCAAGAATATATGTTGCCTAATCGGCATTAGAAAAGGCAATAATATTAAAGTGGTTAGAGGCTCGATAAAATAAGCTATGGTTTGTGGTGCCACAAAGATAACACAACACATGCTTGCATCACACCTATCGGATTCAGAAGGCTGTTGCATATACTGGTTGAGCTTATGGAAAATAAATGAAATGTAGGGTTACGTGATGGAGACATATAGCAAACCACCAATAATGCTTTGATAAAATCTAGGGTGGTTGTAAGGTTGTGAAGTTTTTGCAATTAAAGTTTTGGTAGAGGAGAAGGGAGTACGAAGAGGTTTGGCATGACTCATATTGGTTTTCTTCAATAAGGACTCTATGTATTTAGATTGGGAAAGATAGAGGCCATTGGAGGTTCTGGTTGCTTGTATTCCCAGGAAATGATGGAGGGATCCCAACTGTTTCAAGGCAAATTCTTTATGTAGTTTAGTAATTAGTTGCTGAATGGCATCCTTGTGATTCCCAGTGATGAGAATATCATCTACATAGATGAGAAAAAAAATGTAAATTCCATTAGATTTATAAATAAACAGAGAAGTATCCGTTTGTGCATTAGAAAATCCTCTTTTCAGCAAGGCATTTTTGGGTCTCAAAAACTAAGCCCAATGAGCTTGACAAAGACCATATAAAGCACGCCTAAGGAGACACACATGGTGAGGTTTCTCTTTGTCAATAAAGTGTTCCGGTTGCAGCATATAAACTAGTTCCTGCAGATAGCCATTTAGAAAAGCATTATTTATATCTAACTATTGAACATCCCAATTTTGAGTAATGACTAAGCTTAGGATAGTGCGAACTGTGGCAAGCTTAATTACAGAACTAAAGGTCTCTGTGAAGTCTATGCCGGGGTTTTGAGTAAAACTCTTAAAACCCTTAACCACAAAGCAGACTTTAGACTTGTATCTCATTAGATACACATATCTATATCGTGAAAACCATCGATAAAGATAATGAAGTATATAAAACTACCTCTGGGGTGAATGGACATCAGACCACATACATCATAATGTATTAGGTCTAATAAACTATTTGATTGTACACCCTTTCCTTTAAAAGGTAATTTAGTCATCTTGCCTAACAAGCAAGATTCATATACGTCATATGATTCATAATCAAATAACCCTAAGCTACTACTCTTGTGTAGCTTAGACATACGTCTGTCACTTATTTGGCCATGTCGACTATGCTATAAGTAAGATGATTTTAAGTTATCCTATTTTTGTCTTTTATTTTCATTGATATTTAAAATTGAATTTCACATGTCTAATATGTAAATACTATTACACAATATAGTAGTACCGTACAACATTTCATTCATCATAATTGAACAAACATTGCTCAAAAAAGTTAAATGAAATCCCGTTTTATTAAGACATGAAAAAAATACAATGTTCTTTGTCATAATGGGTACACAAAAGCAATTATCCAAAATTAACTCTAACCCACTAGGAAGATACAAAACATAGGTTTCTATGGCTAATGCAATAACTCTTGCTCCATTTTCCACACTTAGGTCCATCTCTACTATCCTTGAGGCCCTGCATATCAACACATATGTGTGAGCCATATACGATATCTCATACCTAAATATTATGATTAGAAATAGTATTAACCTCAATGAAAAATAACATACCTGAAGTAGACAGTGAAGCATCTAATGCCTTCCTCTGCTTCAGCGACTCCAGATAGGCTTTACAGTTCCTCTTCCAATGCCCTTCCTTATTACAATGGAAGCATATTCCCTTTGGTGTATTCTCCTTTGCCTTCTTCTTGGCTACACTTCTTACTGGCTTCTTGGATTTCTTCTTCTTCTTTTGGTTCCTCTTCTAAGAACCAGAAGTAGAGTCCACTAACATCATAGCCTTACTGTCCTTCCTGATAGTTTGCTTAGTTATTTTGAGTAAATTAATCAGCTTAGGTATCGAGGTGGATATTTGGTTCATTCGATAGTTAAGCACAAACTGTGAATACCTATCAGTCAAACTAGTCATAATTAAGTCTATACTTAATTCATAATCCATTATGAAACCCAAACTGGCTAACATCTCAATGTATCCATTCATCTTTAGCATATACTGCACTACAGATGATCCCTTAACCCTTTTAGATTGAAAGAACAATCTTAAGGTCTTGAACTTTCAGAATGAGCTTGCTCATCAAATAGTTCCCTTATATGGTAGACTATGGTATGAACATTCATAGCCTCATGTTACTTTTGCAATTCTAGTGACATAGAGGCTAGCATAATACAACTAGCCAATTCACTATCATCAGGTAGCTTCTTGTAAGCTTTCTGATCCTCATCAGAGGTATCGACAGTAGGGGGATTGGAAAGTGGCTTATCTAGGACATATCATAGTTTCTTAGATTTGAGAACAATTCTCAAATTTTGTAGCTAATCTAAGAAGTTTGGTCTTGTGAGTTTGTTGGAGTCTAATAGAGAGCATAAGTTTATATTGGATGAAGACATTTTGGCAATTCAATAACCTAGAAGAATGAGAGAGAGAGAGCGTTAGAATGTACATAAATGCATATCAATAAGGACTTTAATCAAATGCATTATGGGTCCTGCTATTTTATTCAAATCCATAACCCTTACTACGAATCTAAGAAAACTTATAGTTTTCCTATTGGGTTGATATCCAAAATCACTAAGCTAGCGTTTGCCAAACAAGCCACCTTAGGTCAATCGGTAGGCATCATTCAAACCAATTGCATTTAGTTATGTAACTATCGACTTATTCCATCAACTGTTAATTTGGCACACTCATTAAGTTATTAACTCTTGATACGTATAGATCCCATGTATACTACCAAACTTTGCCTCTATCCACCTTAACCTTGGGCTTGCCCAACAAATTGACGCTTTTAATTAAAACTAACCAATTAATCCAAAAATCTAATTTCCATGGTTTGAATATATTCGTGTAGAGCGGGCTTGGGTTTTTCCAATAGCCCAACTCTCAAAGAACTCTGGTTCTTACCATATCAATGGAAGGTATAAGTCCTAACATTTTGGTTGAGGGATTTATTCTTAGGTCTCATCAATACTTGGATGGAATTATATATATCTCACATATATATTCAGATAGTTACTATAACTATATGGAATGATTATGGATGCCTCAATTATTATCCATAACAGCCCTACCATGCCCTTTTAATCGACCCTTAAAAACATCTAATGCACGTAAGACACAAAGGAGGTTTAATTTAGGTTGTAACTTGACTACGCATTAAAAGTTCGTAATTCAATTCAACTCTTGAATCAAATCGGGTGCTAGTGTTAGTCTCGGTTAATTCAAATTATGAATATGATTTGATTAGGAACCCTAAAATTTTAATTATTTTCATTTCCAAATTAAACACTTCAATTGTAGTACACATGCATTTTCTAGTCACATTAGAAATGCAATGCTCTACTTTGATTAATTCTAAATTAATCCCTAGGGTATTCAAAATTCGAAAACATCAAATAGTCATCTATAACATCCCTAGGTCATCTAAAATTTATCAAGACAATTTCAACATAAGCTAAAAATATCTTGGCAGCTAAAATTATCAAGATAACTGAGTTAACCTATTAGACACTAAAGAGACCGATTCGATGTCTGGAAAGTTTCCGGAGCCCTAATTTAAAGCACATGCACTTAGCATGCTACTAGTATCAAAATAATACATTTCTTATCTCATAAAAATGTTTCAAGGTCTTATAATCGAAACACATACACATAAGACATCAAGCAAGTCAGCCCCATTAGCTTTCAGAAGGCTGACCAATGTTGACTTTGATTTGATCTATTAATTGAATCAAGTTCAATTAATTCTAGAAAAATTCCAGAGTCTTATCAAATTCTAAATGTGCCTAATAAAAAATTCTAGAAACTAATTCCAAGGAATTGTTTATGAACTAAGTGGAATTAGGCAACACTACACGTGTCCACTAACATTTGTCATATTCATCAGCACGTATGTAAAATCCAGAATAAAGTATTAACCACTTCAAAAATAGGTGTCATGCGTCTCATACACATGGCAACATCATATGTGCATGTTCACGAAGGAAATTCATAAAAACTTGTTTATAAAATTATTCTGGAATTTACAAGCATGCATGTTCATCACTTTTCCAGAATTTTCCAAAACTATATACATGCATCAGCCTGAAATTAAAAATAGAAAATGACATTCAATTGCAATTTTCTTTAATATAAAAACAATATAACACCTTATAAACATTTATGTGAAAGAAAATTAGAAAAATATTTCTATAATTATTACGAAATTTTCAAAATCAACGCATGCATTCTGTTTTCCAAAAATCCCAAAAATCAATATATGAATAGAATGGAAATTAATTCACAATAAAATAGTAAATAACATTCAATTTCAATTTCCTTTAATAGAAACATAATATAATATTTTATAAATATTTAAGTGAAATAAAATTAGAAAAAACAAAATTTTAAAATTTATACAAAATTTTCCAAATCAACATACATGTTAGTCACAACCTAGCTAACAGTTTGCACATGTTCAATAGATCATCTAATACATGCATAAATGGTTCTGATACCACTATTGGAGAGTCCATGCATCTCGTGCATAGCTATGCAGTAGAAGCATTGGAATCAAAATTCAACCCCACAACATCCCTAGAAAATCTAGAATCATATGTATGTAATAGACATAATTGAAAGAACATGTAATTAAAATTGTGTACCTTAAGGGCACTGTTGGAGAGGCTCAGGATCATGCATCACATGCATGGAAAGGTAATGGAAGTGTCAGAATCAAAATTCCAACTCCCAGGATATCCCCATAAACTCAAAATCCATGTGTATGTATAAACAAAATGTAAGAACATGAAATTACATCATATATACCTTACAAATACCCCTCTTTTTTTGAATCTTCTTCTTGGTTGGGTTGTAGAAAACACCAAACACCTTCAACAGCCAGTGAAGAACGCGCAGAGATGAAGAAATATGGTGTGTAGGGAAGGTTTGAGCACCAAACTAGATGGAAACATAAGTAAGATGCTCAACAGCAAGGATAGAAGATAATTATATTACATACAATAAACATCAAGCAACCCTTGCTTGACATGCAAAGAAATTCTCCCTCTAACTCCCTCTAAACATGTAGAACATTTCTAGAATCCGTAGCTATTGATCTCACTATTTAAGTGATGAGAAATCACTTATCATGTTACTGGAATTAGTGGGTCAAGATCGTGACCTAGCTGGTCATGATCGTGACTCTACCTTGGACATCCACGCAACATTTGCTTCGCCCATTTCTTTTCAACATTTCTTACCATGATCATATCGCAATATTATCCCAAAACATTCCCTCAATCTCCTAAACATGTGACCATTTACGTTCTCAATTTTTGGTCACTTGAATTATCTTCTAATCTGAGCAATTCATGAATGGTTTCATGACACCAATTTACCAGAAAGTAAGTGGAATGACATACGAAATCTTTAATAGTCAATTATTTGACTTACAAATCTTTCTATAGGTAATTACCTTGCAATTCGTCCTTTCACCATTCTATACCTCATTTGGTTCAGAGTATGGGTCACATGTCAACTCCCATTAGACTAATTACGTCATATCTAGTACAAAAGTTATTAGTTCTCATCTTGGGGATCTTATTACTCTTTATGTTGCTGAAGACTCTCTTTATGACACATCTACTTTAGCTAGAGATTCCTGAGTAATGACCCTAACAAGAGGCCGTGGGTATCATCTCCTTCTATTAGGAGTGGTGAATCCTTTATTGGCTACCCAATTACCTTCAAATATTAATAGTTGTACCTAATCACCACCTTATGAGCGCCTCATCTTGAGGCAACAAGGAATGGTGTTGAAGCTCATGATCAGTATCAAAGATATCCTTGAATACGTCAAGTCTAAGGATATTTGCACTATTAGGTGTAAAAGATTTGATAACACCTTACCTTCAACTTGAGTTTTGGGTAGCAAAGTGGTATCAAAGCTTCCAGGTATGGGCTTGGGCAGTCCCACATCACGTGTTTAAGTTGCAGCATAACCACTGCTTCTGAATGGGGTGAAAGGGTTCAGTGAACCGTGGTGGGTGTAAAAGATTTGATAACACCCTACCTTCAACTCGAGTTTTGACTAGCAGTAAAGGAACAAAAATGATTACAATTAAAATGTAGCACAAAGTCACAATAGAGTTGGACCACAGGCGACACAACAACAGTACGTAATCTCAAGGATTTATGCAAGGATCTACCTATTTTATATAATTATCTTCCGAAGGATACACTCCTGGTACAAATTGATGCCAGTATAGATACATGGGTAGGATGAGATTAATCACTGACTTTTGATAGATCATCCATATAATAATCTCATAGCGGGTCATTCGATGTACTTACTACTCTTAGTAAGTATCCACATGTTAACTCTAACATCTCATGTTTACAATTTATGAGATCCACTGCTTGATCAAATCAAGGAGTATAACATGTGTTAGTCTATCTGGATTAATAATGTCCTGTCTAATTAATCTTACGACTAGGGATAATTTAGATACTAACATAATTGCACATGATAGGAATCTCATTATCATGATCTCATCATGATTTCTTTCATGCTATGTTTTGTATCGTAGACTTCATTAACTCTATTTAATATCGACTTCAATTCATAAATATGAAT
>JANPWT010000005.1:27060922-27073046 GCA_024678245.1 Erythroxylum densum
TAGATTTACCCCAAAATTACTCTAAGGCCGTATATACAATTGGTCCAATGATATTTATTAGCAGTAGTAACAACCTGGATAATTCAACTATGCAAATATGCAACATAAATGAACAATGATTACAAACATGCCCATCCACTTCAACCACTAGCCAGTAAAAGTCAGAGTTCGGCTTAAATAATAGGATTCCTATACATGAACATCAACTGTTTGATAAAATTACTGTCAAACAAAAAACAAACACAAAGACTTGTTATGATGAATTACTCCATTGAATAATGTTAAGTTAACAATAGATCTCCAATTAATAACATAATATTAGACATAACAAAAAAGAGTAAAATTATTTGAGCTTAATTCAGTCCAATAAAAACAGAAGTGATAACCTAAAAACTGAGTTGCAAGCTCATTACTAAAGTTAGTGAGTTGGCAACATCGACAATTTGATCTTGTATAGTTTAAGAAGGTATATGGTTGTATAGTCTTATTAATAGTTTGGGCATAGATGTGCAAGACTTTATTATTTACTATGATAGTTAGAGTGCACTAAGCTTGGCTAAAATCTTATTTATTATAAGAGATTAAAAAATTTTGATATCAGATTGAATTTTATTTGAGATTTCATTAAGAATAAAGTGATATCTATATAGAAGATAACTACAGTTAAGAAACTATCATATATGTTAACAAAGTCTTTACTTACAGAAAAGTTCTAGCATGGATTGGACTTGATCAATGCTCACATAACTTGAAACCTTTGCGGGCTTATATGACACATAGTATTTCTTGGTTAGATATTACAGAATTCAAGTCAAGGTGAATAGTTATAAAACAAAGATATAAGATTAGAATTAATCTTATAATGGAAAAGTAAGTTTAAGAAGTAGAAGCAAATCAACAATAGAGTGATACTTACGATCAACGCCAGACTTACTAGTGTTTTCATGCACGCATAAATAATCTACAAGTAAACTGGAACTAATGTGAAAATTGGATTGGCAATGGACTCGTGGCACATGTCTCAAGGACACATAGAAATAAAGTTTTAGTATCCTTAGAGTTATGTAGAAATAAAGTTTTCCTATACTTAGACTTCTTACCTATAATCTTAGATTATAAATACCTCTTAAAGGCTTTGTAAATGGGAGATTGTTATATTTCTCCTTACATATCTTTCTTAAAACAATGAAATCTACTTCCATATCCATAAATGTAGGTCATATAGATTAGTCAAACTATATAAATTCTTGTATTTTTATTTTATTTTCTTTATATTATTCCCATTTTTGTAATAGTAAAAAAGGAAATACTCGAGTATGCTCTTTTAGATTGTCCCAAATAAAGTTTTTATAGTTTCTTCGTGCCCTTTAATTTGAGTTCTAGAAAGGAGCTATGAAAATACCTTACTAACATAGAAGAGATGATATGATAATGTATTTGATTTAATTTAATTTAGTATACACATAACCTTTATAATTAGTTAAAAATCGTCAATTTTGACTAAGAGTGCAGAAATATGTAAATGGTTGTTAATGTTTCTTCTTGAGAAGCTCAAACCAACCAATAATAGATATCTCACATATGAGGGATAAAGAACATTACCATAGACATGAGTATATCGAAGAAAGAAGAAGGGGAATGAAAGTTGTGCTAAAGGATTACATGGTGGAAGATTATTATCATATAAACGTAAGGATGTTTGAAATAAGAGAGGCAATAAGAGCACAAAATAAATTAGAAATAGAACTACAAATGATTATTGAGAGGGTGACTTTGGAAAGGGGTTAGTCTCCATAAGTGTGCAGAATTAATGGTAATATTCAAGGAAAGAATTACTCAAATGAAAGAGAACAAACTAAAACTAGGCTGCATATACATTATTTAGATGTATTAACAGTTGTGAATACACATCAAAGAAACTTGGTGAGATGAGAAAAAAGTATCAATAATGCTTTTAGTTGAACACTTTAAAGTGGTGTTTTTATAAAATGATTGGGACAACAAAGAGCTACTTGATGAGTTTTTTTTTTTAAGCCTATTAGTTTATACTCCATAACCAATCAATTAGTTATAGTTTGGTGACAATTATTTAAGGACATTCTTTGTCTTATACATTTTTAGATTTATATGATAAATTTATATATCGCAAATGAAATTATGATGAGATCATAATTATAAGATTCATACTGCATTTATGTGTTATCCATAAATTATTCATAGTCATTGTTTTATTAAGATTAGACATCAATAGAATATAAAAAAACTAACAAACATTATATTTTTCCTTATAAAAGAGGTAGCCATTCTTATAGAGTAAAGTATAAAGATACTTAAACAAATATGTAAGTGCTTGTTAGAGAATAAGTTTATTGAACTAATCTCATATGAGAAATCCACTTGGAATATTAGCTTATGTCTATGAAAATTCTCGTTGTTAAGATTGTATAAGTGATTTTTTGACTTGAGATCTCTAAAAAATGTCATATAGGAATTGTTATATTTTGATATTATTTATGACCTATTATAGTCAATGGTAGCTTAGTCAGTAGTTGTTGGATATAACATAAACTATGTGGAGGTAATTGAGTGATTAATATATGATTCTTCATCCTAAAGTGATGAGGGAGAACATTCCCTTGTTCTAGATTACTATTGATTTAAGAAAACCTTGGCCAAGTTGGAACAACACTTTGTAAAATAGTTTACAAATGTTATTAAAAAAATCAATTATTAATGGTGGAGAACTAACATGATTGGACTCAAATTGAGCATATATTAATTTCATACTCTATATATAATTGAAATAATGTATGATGGAGAGATTAAATTATACAAAAAATCATTTACATAAATGTTAGTCAAAACCACTTTGACATTCCTACATATTTAGGTAGTCATGACGTGCTGATAAACATCAATATTGATCTATGGACATAAATTATTTAATTAGGGAACTAATCCTAAATATAATATGGAGTTACAACTTATATCCATTACAAATATATTTGAGAACCTAATGAATCATATATAAAGAACAAATTAAAGGGAGTAAATGTATTTTAATTATGTTAGACTTGATTAAAAAGTTTGAGAAACTTTATTATCAAATATGAGATATTTAATAAATAAGAATCAATATGAGATATTGGATCGTATTTGGACCCAATTAGTAATTAATTAAAATTAATTGTAATTCTAAATAAAGTTTAATTAAAATTATATTTTAATTTCAATTAAATTACTAAAATATTCATAGCCTTATAAATAGACTTAAGATCTAAAGGAGCTATCAATTCTTCCTTAACTCTTTCTACAATGGTTGGTGAATTATATCAACATGTTCTATAAATATCGTTAAAGATTAGACATTTGTGCAATTACGGTAGTTGAGGTAAGTTAATTTCAGAAATGGTTCAAAAGAAATGATAAAAAAATGATTAAAGCTTCGAAATAAAATACAAATTAAGATTCATTCATTATTATAATTTATGTGTCAATTATTTTATAGACTTTAAGTGACCTTGACTTCAAAAAATCAAAACGAAAAAAAATTATTATTATTTCACTGCCTCTAGAATTAGATCTTGCTTTTATTTTTTATTATCAAAAGAGTTCTTATCATTTTGCATTAGTCACACAATCAAGTCGTATGTCCAAATGGTAATAAACTTAAAATTTCACCGGTTCTCATAGTAAACTATCCAATATTTTACCTTCAAAATGATTGAATGTGAAAATAGAAAGATTAAAGTTTTAAAATATTTGAAAACTAACTAGTAGTAGCAGTTTGAGTGGAAGGAATTGTTATGTAATTTGTATGGAAATTACTAATTTCACAAATCCTAATCAAATAAAGCAATTCTAATAAAATAAAACAGTATCGCCTATCTTTAGTGGCACGGAGAAAACTGTGAGAAGTAAGGGGAAGAGCCTATAGTATTCACCCTTACAATTGTTTATGCTTTCTTCATCTTATATAAAATAGTTAAGGAAAACAAGAAGATTACTCAAATATATTTGTCACAACATTACACGCAACATTTAAGAGGAACAAGGACTAGAGAAAGTTATGATATATATCTCTATTTTCTAGTTGTGTAATGTGCACCTCATATGTGTCTATTTATGTATGCTTCGGCTCCTCATTTCTTCTACCATCTTCTCCGGTACTTCACTTTCCACTCCACTTCGGCATTGCAATAAGAAAAGGAAATGTTAGTCCGATTTTGGAGAAAAATTGAAAGCATATAATGGTCAATCACGTGTGACACTAATATTTGCATTACATTTAGCTTAAGTCGCTCAATTCTATTAACTTTTACTAAACTACACTTTCTATAGAAGCCTTGGAATGGTAACGGTATCCACAAGAGGAGAGCGAAGAAGAGAGTAAGCTTACCAGTAGCTGTATTAAACATCGCCACTTAGAACTGCTCGAGTGATGCTAAAACCAGTTTGTTTAAGGATCCCGTAAGCGACCTCAGAAACTTCAGATGGTTTAGGCCATTTTCCGTCACATAAATCACTGGCAATGTGAAATGCCATTGTCAGAATACATCCATTCGGTTGCTGTCCATCCATTGGAGGCTTATCTGGGTGTATTACAAACCCTGACGGCAAAATGTTCATAGAGTCTGGATTGCCACCACTAGCCACAATGCTCACAGCCGGTAGATCCATCGGAGCATAAACAAAGTAATATCCCATCTCGTCGCTGTAGCACTCTTGCAAGTACATAATTTCAGTTTTTTGTGCAGACTGCAATGTCGAGGTAGGTTCTTGTTTATGGGTTGTGTATGTAAATTCTGTCTGGAAATGGAAGTTTTTGTGTTAAGCAAAACTTACATTTACTCCAATGATGGAAACCCTGTGTTCAGGATTGTCTCCGGTCATGATGTGCACGTATTCTTGAGTTACATATTCTCGATTTAGAATATCCCACTACGTGAAGGATCAGAGGAACTTGATAGGTATTCTTGATATGTATGCAATGAACAACAGTACTAAATAGGAAAGGAAGACCACTAAGGCCGGAATATGAAAGTGTCAAAACACAAACTGAAATACACGAGTATGTTACGAGATTAACAGTACGTTGGGTTTTAAGGAAGATCACATGCAAGCATAAGATCAATAGAGATCCATATTATCGAAAGTACTAAGCAAATCATTCTTTCAAGACAACAGAGGAATACCTTGTTTCGACAATCCATATGAATCACAAAATCAAACACCTTCTTTGGTGAAACTGAAATCCAGAGGGAACTTGAAAAAGCTATTGTGCTCATTGAACCTCCAGGGCACAAAGGAACTATCTTGTTCATAAGCCTGCAATCTTCAACACCATCAATACCAGACAGCTTCCACTGATTCTCGGTGGACGCACTAACATTGGAAACAAAGCTTCTTGTCATTCTTTCAGCAAGCCTTAGCAATCCTTCTTTTCCAATTTGTTCTAGTTGGACTGCAACAAATACCAAAGAAAAGCCTCAACTGAATTTAGTGTTCCTTATAAGAGCTCCTAGATAATAATTGAGGTCAATAAAGATATTTCTATCCCATATATCGGAATAACACCGAAGTTTCTTCAATTGAATGTGACGAGTTCCTAGCCAATTAGAAAACAGTGATATCTCTTTACATCCATTTGCCCTGTGAACATTTCCATGAATAAAAGCTCCAATCCGTTTGCATTGTCGAATCAGAGTCCCGAGCCAACGCTTTGCGCTAAATGCGAAACCAGAGCAAACCAGTGGCCCGAAAAGCCTATGGACTAAGGAATTATCCACCTCTGCATGTTCAACCCATGTAACCTGGAAAGAAAGATCATGCAAAACAAAGTTGGCCTTCAACTACATTACTCGAGGAATCAGTTTTATATTAATCTACACGTGTGCTATATAGGGTGGATTACTTTAGAGTGTCCATTAGGCAATTCTTGGATTAAACAACCAGAAGGCATTCTCCGGAATCTTGTCACTGGATACTGAAATAAGTTATCCAAGGATACGTCAACGATTCCCCATGCTTTCAAGCCAACCTGTTTACAGTACCTTGCAAATTGACATTCTCGGATAGGTACAAGTGGAGTAGGCATATGAAATTCTGCCCTCATCTGAAACATCATTAGAATTGAGAGAAATTAAGGGTGACAATATATTATAAAAATATGCATCTGATCATATGAATATAAAAGTAAAAAATAAAATCATCTTAAATGTTCATCTTCTGGAACTCCTGTGTTCAAATAATTATTCATATTCTATAAACGACAAATATGTGTAATCATGTTTATACTGTCAGGGATAAAACGTTAAAAGATATAATAATACAACATTACACTTATAACGAAACCATTATATGATTAATGAGACAAACTTTGAGATATAAAGCAACCAGCATTTTCTCAAATATGTTTTGTCATGCATTCTCAATTTAAATGCTTCAGTTCATAGAGATGAAATTAGAAGAGGAGAACAATCAAAGTTCGTGCTAGAACATACCACTAGTAGCATGCCATCGTAGGTCCCAGCAACTCCTGTTGAAAGTTCCCCAAGTTTTGTCACTTTTGACACGATATTGGCGAACAACGATGACCATTGCTTCTGCTTGGTGAAGACAAAGAAGTTCTTAATACTACATTGAGTAAAGATCAATAACTGTACATAAAAAGGAGAAAACTATAAAAACCCACCACATCCATAAACCACTCAACGAGGTTAGTAGGACTGACACTAACAAACCCTACTTCTCGAGAAGATTCAGTGGAGAGATAATCTCGATGAGTTTCTCTTGGTAGTGGAAGCTTGTCTTTATAAAATCTACTAGTGACTTCGTTGTTTACGTCAACATTTCTGGGAAAAGGATCAGGGACATCCATCTGAATAATCATCTTCATTATTTCCTTCAAGCTCGCATCGAATGCCCGAAATTCCCGTAAATATTCATCTTCATTTAGAGCTTCAACTCCTGTATCCACTTGAACTTGCCATAGAGGCTCTCCTGCAAGTGCTTTTTTCACAAACTCACTCATTGCTGAAACAGCAAGCTCCCTGACTTTGTTCCTGTGCACCTCAGCAGCAACTGAAACTGCGATTAGTAGGTCAGTTGCTCGGTCAATTTCCAATGGTATGTTCGAGGATGACACTGAGTCAACAACGCTGTGATGTGAATGAGGAGGAGACTGAGAAGAATGTGGAGGATTAGAGAATTTCTATCATTTTGTAATGGATAAAGAAATCAGCTTGTATTCTATTTTAAGCAACTTAAATCAAAGACTCTATTTTGTTGTCAATGAAATAGAGAACAAAGATAGGGAAGAAGGATTTTTAAAGATCTCGTCAGATAACAATTCCAAGTAAAATTGTTGAAACCAGATAAATAATTCACTTTTGAAAGATCACGCCATCACAAACATATTTATCATATATTAATCTTAATTCTACAAAGGGAGCAAACCTGGTTTTGCTTTTTAGGGTTCATTTGTTTGTTTTTCAGATTATTTTGGCAGAAATTTGAGCAAAAATTAAAAATCTGTTTTTTTTTTCTCAAAATTAGTGCAGAAAAATTGTTCTATAATTAGTTTGAAGCATTTTATGATGTGTCCATTAGTTAAAGTTTCTACATTACCTGGGGGATTATTTCACGCTCTAACCCTAACGCCTCACTGATTTCCATTTGATCAACCGACTTTGCTGCACCTTCAACAACACTGATAAGAGAACCGAATAAGAAAATTAAACAAATAATAAAAAGGCGAACTGTTGATGAAGGAACTGTTGATTTGGGAGCTTTCTTCTTCTCCTTCTTCAGTAGAGTTTCATGTGGGGCTTATGTGTCATAGTTACGTGGCAGAAAGTGGGGGCCACGTTTGAACTCCCAAAACTTGAATCATTAAGCAAAGTCCACTGTGTCGGTTTCATGAGAGTTAGAGCCTCCACGATAGAAATGTCTTCAGGTGGGATATTTGTTGCCTGCGCCGCCGCCTGCGGTTCGTCGTTTCGGGATTGAGTTAGAAAAGATTTGATTAACCTTCAAATTGCGTTTATGGTACAATGAAGCATAACAACAAGAAAAACAAAGAGTACACCAGCCAAATTTTATGAGAGCTTCTTGAGTATTGGTGACACCTAAAATAATCATTTAACAGATGAAATACTAGCTTTATTGAATAGAAGTAAATCTTCGATAAAGGAGAGATTGAAAAGATTATGACAATCTTTGTGGTGAAAATTTTAGGTACGACTGTTATCTAAAAATATGGTAATTGATTTCGCTAATACCGTAATATATAAGGAAAACAACTATAAAGATATTAGATCATCTAAACGCAAGCCTATAGTACCCTTGAACAAAGGAGATGGTTCACTATTCACTAAAATGCTAGAGGACGTTGTAGTGAGGCATTAAACTATCTTGTTGATGAATATGAAGGGAAACCAAACACTTTCAAAGAGTTGATGAGAAATACCCAGTCGACTAAATCAAAAGCCTTTTAAAAATTTACTTTCAAAATCCAGTTATTCTTTCTTAGGGATTTACGATAATTCTTAATAATCTCTTAAAGTGAATAGAATATTATCACCCATGCTCTTTCTTTTTATTAAAAAAAATCCTTGTGTATGACTAATGGTGGAATTTTGGACACCCTTTTATTTAAGAAGTAACACTTTAGAGATCATTTTATAATTCATGTTACAATGAGAGATTGTCGAAAGTTTTTCAAAGAAGCATCGTAAACTTTTTTTTTTTGTTAGGGGAAGCATCGTAAACTTTTAGAACTAAACATATGAATGTTCTGTTTATCTCTTTAAGCTTCTTATTTTTCTGGGAAAGAATTTCCTAATCTCTGATGAAACATATCACTTGTCAAATGCTAAGCTTTTTAGAAGAATAAAGCATTAAGACCATCACCACTAGGAGCCTTATTAGGATTCAGATTAAGGAGATTTATTTACAAGAATAATTATAACAAGATTTTTGAATGCTACAGAGACTTTCTAATTCATGAGGGTGAAAAATAATATTAAAATCTCTAAGAGTCATCTAAGGGATGCTAGTAGTGGTCTCAACGTTAGAAATGTTTGACCAGATTTTTTACCTTAACAAAGAGTTGTTGTAAGTATAGACTATTATTACATGCAACTTGGATATATAAGACATGATGGTTACTTGGAGGTTATTTGATTAATAAAAAAATTGGGTGGTAGAAACCAAGATCTTATTACGATCATAAAACACCAAAATTCTATTGTTGAAGTGGAATTAGTGATTACTTAGAGGTTCAATTCTTATCAACAAAAGATTGACATATGTTTATGTTGTGAGGTTTAATTTTCTTTTCCATGAGATTTAGAAGAAATTTTTTTCCTAGTGATTGATTGATATTTTTACCATCCTAGTACAAGAATATAGACAAGTGGAGATTGATTTCCTTAGGATACTTTAATTACTAAATCTTACCCTATATAGTCACCAATAATGACTATGTTTAATTGAAACTAAAAATTAAACTAAATAGATAAAGAATTAAAAAAATTGATTAAAAAAACTAAATAGATAAACTAAATAGATAAAGAATTAAAAAAATTAAAAAAAGAACTAAATAGATAAACTAAATAGAAAAAGATTACTCCTAGCATAATCTTGTATTCTTGTTTAAGTTATTTAAAGATTGTTTGATTTGGACCGAAGAAGTCTCACTGTCATCTTTTGATGTATATCCGCCTATCTCTCAATTTCTTAATTGATATATCTATATATTTAACACATCTAAGAGTGTACTAAGTTTTATGAAACTTCATAAAAAAGGTACCCTAAAATTAAATGTCATAAAGGTTTGTATTTAGTACCCTGTTCAATCCTTAATGTAAGTGACTAAGTTAATTTATAAATAGTTTTTTATCTACATGCAAATTAAAATATGGTTTAAGTTTTTATTTATATCTGACCAATATTAAGATCAACACATATATTTCATAAACAAAGAATTCTTTATTATTAAACTAAATCAAGTCACTAATGATCCTTGAAATAGAAAAAACACATAAAAAGATAGAAAAACTTATTACAAGGTTTCCCTTATTGATGATCTCAATATTTTGAATTGATTTGATATTTAATCATTTTTAATATGGCTATAAGATATGTACAGTAATGCTCTCTCTCCCTAAAAGGCTCTAACCCTAATAATAAGAAAACAAAAGAAGCAAAAATAAAGTAAACTTTATTAGTCTTTTTAGGGTTTCTTCGTCTTTTTAAAAAGGTTTTTTTGTCAAAAACACAAATTTGTACACGATCGCATCCTAACTAATGTATCACACTATTTCTCTATATTCTATTAGAAAGTTGAACAAAAATTTTAATTTTCCCATATTTTAGGCTATGTTTAAAACTATTTCTTTTCGTATCTAACACAAATTCTTACCGAATCGTGTATAAAATTGTTTTAATCACCAACATTCTAGTGTAGAATATGTCCTAGAACATAGTCATATGCCATCTCATGTTTAATCTTTTACCATTTATTTTTATCTAGTGTGGAATATGCCTTGGCTCATGATTGATGATGTTCAGCCAAAGTTGAGCCTCTTACATGTTTTAGCTTGTAAAATACTTTAATCCTTAGACAACATCATTCTCTATGCAACTTCTTTGTAACTACTTAAAACATAAAATAGAACTAATTAAATCAAGGTAATGTGGATGAAAACCATTTAAAAAAACTTTAAGTAAAACATATGTAAATTTTTTGCACATCATATGGAATGCAAAAAATATTAAAAACTTATTATTTTAAGGGATAATTTAGATACATTATATTATAGACCAAGACTGATATATTTGGGCTTGGAAATGAGTTAACAAGGTCTAGGCTCAGGTACCCATTTTTTTGGCTCATAGGTAACTTGATCAATCTTAAGCAAGTGAAAAATATAAAGCTTAATTTCTCTTTGTGTAGACTTATAAAGTTTAAAGCTCCATTAGGCTCGAGCAGGCTTAAAAGGATTAAAACTTAATTATAAATAATTAAAAATATGGTGACGAACAAAAGAGTTCAATATTGTATTTGGTTGTTATCTTTTGCATATGATGATAATTAGTGAAATACAACACAAGAAAATGAAGAAGTGTTAATGTGAAGGGCTAATTTTCCATTTTAGTGATCAACTTTATATTGCAGCTCATGTATATGTGTAGATGAAAAATTATTAATACGATGATGAACATACACTATAACGCATGTAAGTTATACTATTATTCATGTTTTGATGAAGAATGTCTACTATTATGCTAAAAAAAGTTTATAAACGATTATGTTGTAATTAACTTGTGTTTGAGTTTAGTGAATGTTTAATAATATAATGCATGTTGCAAATCATTTTTATCTCTAAATGAAAATTTTCCATTATATTGTTGAACATAGGTCGTAATATGCTTATTTTGTAGCTTGTATTTAGCATTATATTTTCAGTTATTTGGAAAATGGTTTTTAGCTTTTTCATATGATGATAATAAATGAAAGCTAAGAAAAGAAATGAAGATGTGCTAATAATGATGTACTAGTCCAACTTCATTATGCGACATATGATCTTAACCCTTTTTCTTAATTAATTCCTTTAAAGTAAAATCCAAATTGATAAATTTCTTAGTAGATGAGGATTTGTCAATAAAAGCTAAAGCTTATACAAAACTCTTATGATCTAACTGTTTACACATTTCTTGATTGGCAATCATCAAGCAAATAATACCATAATTTTCTAATTATTTCAACTTGTATTAGAATTCTATCACTATACAATTTTGTTAAATCATCCAAGGTTGCCTAATCCATTGATAATTTCTGCAAAATAATCAAGCATAGTAAAAATAGACTCACCTTCCTTCATGACCAACATTTCATAGTCATGGAGAAGCATGTTGATCTTTGGCTCTCGAACTTGATTGGTTCCTTTATGAGTGATGCGTAGTCTCTCCCATATTTCTTTAGCACTAGTCCATGAGTTCACTCGATTTCTCTCCTCAACAGTGATAGCGCAATATATCAGTTTCATAGCTTTTGCGTTGATGTAGGTTTGCCTCCAATCATTGTCATCATATTCCAGCTCCGTCTTTACCTCACCAT
>JANPWT010000005.1:27102006-27113006 GCA_024678245.1 Erythroxylum densum
CCAAGAAGAATAGTTAGTACCATTAAACAAAGGAGGGCGATTATTTGTGTTACCTTCTTCCGCTAGGTTATTGTGTGCCATCCTTGGATTCTTCTGCTCTGATACTAATTGTAAACGATCTAGAAAGGGGGCTTGAATAGATCTTTGAACCTTTTTCATAAAGTTCTACAAAAAATTAGAAGTTAATACGCACAAAATAATTTAAACAAATTTAAATGCAAAGAGTAGGGAAGAAAGGAAAACACTATTTTTATAGAGGTTCGGTGCTAAGACCTATGTCCTCTACCTAAGCTCCCACTTAGGATTTAGCAAATCACTTTACTACACACTTTATAGTTCAGTGTGAACTTTTACAACACCTCTTGATTTCCGATTCAAGCTACCCTTACAATTGATTTATTTTTCAGCACAAATCCTACCTCACAAGTGATTTTCAACCAATCACTCAACTCACAATAATCACAAAGATAAAGAAGAAGTAATAATGCTTAGTACAAATTTGGAACAAGCTAAGAGCAATTGAGAGCAAATTTGGAACAATAGTGGTATGCTTTTACTTTTGGACCTAACACCTTGATCATATGATCTTCTAATATTTATTAGCAGGCTCTAAGATAATTGTAGCCGTTGGAGAAGTCTACTAGCCGTTGTTTGATTGCTCATAGACGTTGTAAAATTATTTCCTTTCCATTTGGGATTGATCCTGACAAATTTTGTTCAGCTCCACCTGATAGTCGACTAGTCGAGCTGTTATAGTCAACTAGTGCCAACATTTTTCCATGCAAATTTCATCTTTTCTCTTCGAATAGTCGACTAGTGTGATGTTAGTCGACTAGTGCATCTATCTGACTGATTTGTAGTCAACTTATAACAAATTGGTTGACTTGTTTCATGCCCCACTGACATATCTGAATATTATTAGTCGACTTGCCACATTATAGTCGACTAGTGATGACTCCAACGGATAGATTTAACAGAATCTTCCCATAATCTTCAAGATTTAATATCTCTAGCACGTTGAAGATAATTTCCACAATGGTTTATCTGCTATCTTGATTTGCACAAGTCTTTTATTTAAATTAAAACACCTAAAATAGTTTCTTAATTAATTCTATACATTTTATTATTATCAAAACATAAAAGGATTTAATTTGTCAACCACCATTGGTCCAACATTAACAAGTGATTTACTTCAACAAAACCAAGAGCTAGATCTCTAACTCTTCCAATTAACTAATGATTTACTTTTCTTATAATGTTAAAAAAATAGAATATGGTTTCAAATTATGTTAGATAAATAAAACTGAATTATGTTTGGCCTTATAAAGACTAAGTTGAGGAATGAAAATCTACCAATCTATGGTTGTTTAAGAATAAGTGTATATTCTTAACCAATCATGATAAACATAATCTTACGAGAACTGTGGGAGCTTATGATCCTAATAGCATTAAGGTCATTCGATTTTCTACCTCCTCCCATTATATTCATATGCTAATAGATATAAAGGACATCCTAGTCACATTTACGTAAGCCTTAAAATTTTCCTTTAAAAAACCATCCTTATGGAATTAGTTATTGTTGTTTAAGATATCTATAATGGAACTATGAATCTTCTTAGGGAATTTAATAGCACTATATTTTCATTAGAATATAAGGAGCAAGATGTCCTAGCAAAACAATGCAAGAAGTTGAGATTTTATCTTACCAACTTAAAAGTGATAAACTTTAAATCTAATGATTGTTTCTTAATTTGGTGTAACAAACATGACAGATTATGGATCATATGGAAGCTTGAATTGGTGGCAAGATGAGTTTCTCACTAGGCCTTTCACCATGAAAGACATTGAAGAGGTTATATTCAATCTTAACCTCAACAAGCATGTTCTTTAATTTTTTCATGTAATGCTAATAGATTCGATAATGCACTAAATGAGGGTCTGAGATTGGATGCTCTTGGCTACGTATATTAGAAGTTTCATAAGAAACTCATGAGAATTAAATAAGACCTTAAAAATCTAAAATTGAAAATGCAAACTAACATTGAGAAAGCACTTAAATATGTTAGATACAATTTTGCAATGTCACATAAAGCTTTATGATTGTCATGCAAATATATCTTTGAAGCTTAAGTAGGAAAAAGCCTTTTTATACTTATAATAAGACTTTGGAAAGTTGTAAATTTATGCTAGTACAAAATTCAAGGGTGATGTGGCTCAAAGAAGGGGATTACAATACAAATTACTTTTATAGATTAATTCTTGTTAGAAGAAATCACTACAAAATCTCAAATTTTAGAAATGATGAAGATGTGATACTTACTAATCATGGAGAAATTTTTTCCCATACTAGGAATTATTATCAAAGTATTTTTGGTTCTTACATAAGTAACTCCTCACTAAATTCATTAATCAAATCCATTGTTCCTAGAATGTCGAATTGGTGACAAGCTGAGTTTCTCACTAGGCCTTTCACTATGAAAGACATTAAAGAGGTTATATTCAATCTTAACCTCAACAAGCATGTTCTTTAATTTTTTCATGTAATGCTAATGGATTCCATGATGCACTAGATGAGGGTCTGAGATTGGACACTCATGGCTATGCATATTAAAAGATTCATAGGAAACTCAAGAGAATTAAATAGGAGCTTAAAAATCTAAAATTAAAAATGCAAACTAACATTAAGAAAGCACTTAAATATGTTAGATACAATTTTTCAATGTCACATAAAGCTTTATGATTGTCATGCAAATATATCTTTGAAGCTTAAGTAGGAAAAAACCTTTTTATAATTATAATAAGACTTTGAAAAATTGTAAATTTATGCTAGTACAAAATTCAAAGGTTAAGTGGCTCAAGGAAGGGGATTGCAATACGAATTATTTTTCTAGATTAATTCTTGCTAGAAAAAATCACTACAGAATCTCAAATTTTAGAAATTATGAAGATGTGATCCTTATTAATCAAAGAGAAATTTTGTCCCATACTAAGACTTATTACCAAAGTATTTTGGGTTCTTACATAAGTAATTCCTCACTAAATTCATTAATCAAATCCATTGTTCCTAGAATGTTGAATTGGTGACAAGCTGAGTTTCTCACTAGGCCTTTCACCATGAAAGACATTAAAGAGGTTATATTCAATCTTAACCTCAACAAGTATGTCTAGATTATTCAAATGACTACTTTTATCCAAGGCTTTATATTGAAGAGGTTTGCTCAATCTTAATCCTGACATGGCCCTAAGCTTTAATGATTTTAATGCCTACTTTTACCAGAGTCTTAGGACTCTATTAAAACATATGTTTAGGAAGCATTTTTTAATTATTCTCTACCTCCAAGTTGTTATTATCTTGGGATAAAACTCAGACTTCTAATCCCTTATCCTTGAAATAATATAAGCCAATATCTTATTATAACACCTTTCACAAGATTATCTCTAAGCATCTGTCCTCAAATTCAAACACATTCTATTTTCCTTTTTATGTCAATCATAAGCTGCTTTCATTAAGGGAAGAATTAAATGGGATAAAATTATGCTTATCTAAGAATTGTCTAAGAATTATCTCCTAAAATGTTGTACTAATAATTGGGTTTCTAGCTCTTTTCATAACTTAGATAAACTAATATATCTTAACTACCTCATTTACTGTTCTCATTAATAGTGAAGCTTTAAATAGTTTTTAGAGTCCTAAAGGCATTAGATAAGGTGACCCTCCTTTACCTTATCTCTTTACCATTTGTATTCAAGTTTTAACAAACATCATCCTCAAGCACCTACATTTGTATTCAAGTTTTAACAAACATCATCCTCAAGCACCTAAGTATTAAGAATATGTTCAAGTTTCATAAGTGTAGGAACTTATGAATAACTCATCTAGCATTCGTAGATGATCAGTTGATATTTTGTGAGTTATTATTACTTCCATTGCCTATATTATAAATTCAATTTAGAATTTCAGGATTGGCAACTAAGGCTCCACCATTTACCTACCGAGGGGTCCTTATTCTACAAATGAGAGTCTTATATATGGATTGTCAATAGATATTTGAATTGATAATAAGAAAAATTAGAAGTTGGACTTCCAAATTCCATTCATTTACTAGTAGGTTGCAATTAATTTTATCTATCCCTAGTAATTCAAATCTGAATTTTCATTGGTTAGTTCATATCATTCTTTGTTCGAAGTTGCATAAGGATCTAGAAAAGTTATTAAAGAACTTCCTTTGAATTTGGGAAAGGGAGTTCCATACCATTTTCTTAAGTAAGTTGGAAAGATATCTATTGATGCGTATCAAAAACAACAAAAAATAAAACCTAACTTTGCACAACTAAACTTGTAGTAGTGGTAAGAAAGGATCATATATATGGAGAGTATATGATTAGCTTTTGTAATGAATAAATCAGCGTATAAGATTGAGGGGTTTGATTAAACTCAATTGATGCAATGAAATAAAATTAAACTATAGAAGATAAATTAAATCAAACAATTCACAATTACAAGATTAACCAATAGGTGGTTTTAGTCCAATTTTATGTTTAATCTTAACCTTCACACAAGTGTGCATAATCAATAATAACGTTGTTCTCATACCTATCTTTGAAACTATTAAACTTGGATGAACAACAAGTTCTATTAATCCTTATTTTCCTTTATATGTTAACTAATAAAAACATGCTCTTTAATTAATTCTAGCCATCAGACAACTCAAAATAAGTTCTCCAGATTTAGTGTGATAGTCGCATTACAATAGGAAAACATGTTTTTTTTTTAAAATTAATAGGGAAACATGTTAATATAAACAATAATCATATAAACTCGGATCATTTAACTTATGCTATGTTATCCTTAATGATGCATGACTATTAGTTTACCACGTATGAATAAGATTTTTACAGCAATTACATATTGTAATCAAGATCCTAGCAATGAATCCCTACATAAACAAGCTAACTTGCCTACGTAAAATATTTCATACATAAATCTCAAACTTTAAATATAGAATAACATAGTCAATTTCAAAAGATCTTTTCATGTGAGCAACACTCTGGGCCAGAATGTAGCACAATGTGAACCTGGTTTGTCCAATAGTTAATTAGGAAAGCATTCTAGTATGGACTGAAGATCGATACAAAAGAATAGGGATTGATAAGAAATGCCTAAGCCTTTTCTTTTTATTCTATACCGAACGAAAGAAACCAAAGAATATTTAAGAATACTTAATTTGAGAAGCATACAATCGCAAATAGCGCATGTTGCTGGAATAAAGAAATACTTGTAGCACACCAAGCCAACGAAGGCTTCAGCTATTCTCTCAACAAAGGATGGAGCCTAGAGTAAACTAGCTATTTTTGTAAGGATTTTTAATCAAACATGTGGGCTTATATGTGTATAATTGTATATAAAGGCTATCATATAAAGTTGAGCCCAATTAATTAAAGTGGTCTAATATGTTTATGGTATTTGGGCTTCATGCATCTATTTTAAGTGTGGGCTCTATATGTGTAGAGACAGGGCTTATAATTTCTAGTTTTATGATGGGCCAAACTAGAAATTAAATTAGGGTTTTACCTTAATGTAAATGGTTATGGTCCCCAAATTAAACGTAACCTAAATTCTTGTCTGAAATTTCATCATCAGAAAGAAAACAGAGAGTTACGAAAAACTTTAAAAAAAGGGCTACGTTCTAATTTGGAAGACAAAACCGTAGAATTCTAGTGCAGATTTCATAATGGATTCAGGTATGCTTCCGCTTTATTTTATTCTTGATGATTTGATATGAATCGATCTTGGATTTTAAATGGATTAAAATCCCTACACCAAACGCACAAATGTATTTCTCAAAGAAGTGATGTTAGTATCTGAAATTAAAAGTGTGAGCAAAGAGTGTTTGAATCAAAACAGAGTAATGAAATGTTTTGTTGAGAGTTCTTTAAAAGTCGATGTCAGGGTATTTCAAGAGTGTTCTAGAGTAGGTGGTAATCTCAAGGCTTTGAGAAGCTTTCGCTCTAAAGCTTTCTCATGACAAAAGTTACCGTCTGTAACTTATTGTTACTGTTACCTTGAACTCTTAAGACTTTTTATCTTCTTAACTAAGAAGATCATCTCGTTCATGACGTGTCAGATGGTTGATCACTAAATCAGCATCACAATAGCTAATTAACTTGAAATCTTTAGCTCAAACTGATTAACTATCTGACGTACTATGGGGTCTTCATCTTATATCGCTTCTGTCTTGCTTTTGCTTTCATCTTAGTTTCTTTTATCTTACTTTTGCTTTTACTTTCGTCTTAGTTTTGCTTCAGCTTCCATCTTTCTTGTGCTTTAGCTTGCATCTTAGTTTGCTTCAACTTTCATGTTACTTTTGCTTCAGCTTCCATCTCAGTTTGCTTCTGCTTTCGTCTTACTTTTGCTTCAGCTTCTGTCTTAGTTTGCTTCCACTTTTTTCTTACTTTTTCTTTAGCTTCTGTTTTAGTTTGTTTCCGCTTTCGTCATACTTTTGTTTCAGCTTACGTCTTAGTTTGGTTGAGGTTGCGTCTTAGTTTGTTTCAGATTTCGTATTACTTTTCATTTCGTATTACTTTTCCTTCAGCTTTCGTCTTAGTTTATTCCCGCTTTTGTCTTACTTTCGCTTCAGCATTCATCTTATTTTCGTTTTTGCTTTCGTCTT
The DNA here is from genome assembly GCA_024678245.1 of Erythroxylum densum. NCBI lineage: Eukaryota > Viridiplantae > Streptophyta > Magnoliopsida > Malpighiales > Erythroxylaceae > Erythroxylum > Erythroxylum densum. The sequence continues at coordinate 27,108,678 of JANPWT010000005.1, forward strand.
ACTTTTGTTTCAACTTACTTCTTACTTTTGCTTGAGCTTCCGTCTTAGTTTGCTTCCGCTTTCGTCTTCTAATATTATTATTATTTGATTTCCACCAAAATTATTTAGACGTGAAGTAACGAAAGATGTAAATCTATTGGAAAATCCAACTACGTATGTCGAATAAAATGGTGCTTGTGTATAATACTTATTATTAATAAATGTATTATTTTTATTAAAATTGTTAATTATCATTCAAAAAAATTTAAATTTATAAATCTTAATTTTTTATTAATGTGATTATTATGATTAGTTTCGTACTTCAGTATATTACTCATTATTAATTAATGTATTATTTTTATTAAAACTATTTATTATTATTCATAACATTATTAAATTCGTTATTTATTAATAATATATAATTCCTTCTTATGACTAATTTGCTTCTTCATGTATTGAATCATCTTTTAACTGGTACTTATTCCAGAACGATGTGAGCAATAACTTATGGCTGACATATATTCAGCTTCTGCAGTGGATCGTGGCCAAGGAAGTGACATCCTCCACTTGTACTCTTTCTATCAATCCTATCTCCAGCGTAATCAGCATCACAATAGCTAATTAACCTCAAATTTTTAACTCAAACTGATTAACTATCCGACGTACTATCGGGTCTTCGTCTTATATCGGTTTTGTCTTACTTTTGCTTTAGTCTTAGTTTCTTTTGTCTTACTATTGCTTTTGCTTTCGTCTTACTTTGGCTTTTGCTTTCGTTTTACTTTTGCTTCAGCTTTCGTCTTAGTTTGCTTCAGCTTTCGTCTTACTTTTGCTTCAGCTTCTGTCTCAGTTTGCTTCCGCTTTTGTCTTAGTTTGCTTCCGCTTTCGTCTTACTTTTACTTTAATTACGTCTTAGTTTGTTTCAGCTTGCGTTTTAGTTTCCTTTCGCTTCGTCTTACTTTTGCTTCCGTTTTTGTTTTACTTTTGCTTCAACTTCTATCTTACTTTTGCTTCAGCTTCCATCTTAGTTTGCTTTGGCTTTGGTCTTACTTTTGCTTCAGCTTCCATCTCAGTTTGCTTCCGCTTTCGTCTTACTTTTGCTTCAGCTTCCGTCTGAGTTTGCTTCCGTTGTCGTCTTACTTTTGCTTCAGCTTCTGTCTTAGATTGCTTCTGCTTTCGTCTTATTTTTGTTTCAACTTACGTCTTAGTTTGTTTCAGCTTGCGTATTAGTTTGCTTCCGCTTTCGTCTTACTTTTCCTTCAGCTTTCGTCTTAGTTTGCTTCCGCTTTCATCTTACTTTCGCTTCACCTTTCGTCTTACTTTCGCTTATGCTTTCGTCTTATTTTTGCTTCAACTTTCGTCTTACTTTTGCTTCAACTTCCGTCTTAGTTTGCTTCAGCTTTGGTCTCATTTTTGCTTCAGCTTCCGTCTCAGTTTGCTTCCGCTTTCATCTTAGTTTTGCTTTAGTTACCATCTCAGGTAACTTCAGTAATGAAATGTTTTGTTGAGAGTTTTTTAAAAGCCGATGTCAGGGTATTTCAAGAGTGTTCTAAAGTAGGTGGTAATCTCAAGGCTTTAAGAAGCTTTCCCTCTAAAGCTTTCTCATGAAAGAAGTTACTGTCTGTAACTTACTGTTACTGTTACCTTGAACTCTTACGACTTTTTATGTTCTTAAATAAGAAGATCATCTAGTTCATGACGTGTCAGATGGTTGATCACTCAATATTGCCATGTTCAGGTTTTGTCTTATTTCTTTGAATCTTTCTTCACTAAATCAGCATCACAATAGGCAATTAACCTGAAATCTTTGGCTCAAACTGATTAACTTAGTTTTGCTTCAACTTCCGTCTTACTTTCGCTTTAGCTTCTGTCTTAGTTTGTTTCAGCTTTTGTCTTACTTTTGCTTCAGCTTCCGTCTTAGTTTGCTTCCGCTTTCGTCTTACTTTTGTTTCAGCTTCCGTCTTAGTTTGCTTCCACTTTCGTCTTACTTTTGCTTCAGCTTCCATCTTAGTCTGCTTCCACTTTTGTCTTACTTTTGCTTCAGCTTATGTCTTAGTTTGCTTCTGCTTTCGACTTACTTTTCCTTTAGCTTCCGTCTTAGTTTGCTCCCGCTTTCTTCTTACTTTGGCTTCAACATTCGTCTTACTTTCGCTTTTGCTTTCGTCTTACTTTTGTTTCAACTTCCATCTTACTTTTGCTTTAGCTTCCGTCTTAGTTTGCTTTCACTTTTGTCTTACTTTTGCTTCAGCTTCTATCTTAGTTTACTTCCGCTTTTGTCTTCTAATATTATTATTATTTGATTTTCATCAAAATTGTTTAGACGTGAAGTAACAAAAGATGTAAATCCATTGAAAAATCTAAAATATGTATGCCGGATGAAATGATGTTTGTTGCTTTATCATTTTAATTTGTAGTATTTAAAAAAAAGATTAGTTTCGTACTTCAGTATAATACTTATTATTAATAAATGTATTGTTTTTATTAAAATTCTTAATTATTATTCAAAAAAATTTAAATTTATAAATCTTAATTTTGTATTAATGTGATTATTATGATTAGTTTCGTACTTCAGTATAACATTATTAAATTTGTTATTTATTAATAATATAAAATTCCTTCTTATGACTAATTTGCTTCTTCAAGTATTGAATAATCTTCTAACTGGTACTTATTCCAGAACGTCTGTGAGCAACAACTTGCGGCTGACATATATTCAGCTTCTGTAGTGGATTGTGGCCAAGGAAATGACATCCTCCACTCGTACTCTTTCTATCAATCTTATCTCCAGCGTAATCAGCATCTAGCCAATTAACATGAAATTTTTAGCTCAAACTGATTAACTATCCGAGGTACTATGGGGTCTTCGTCTTATATCGGTTTCGTCTTAGTTTCGCTTTCGCCTTAGTTTCTTTCGTCTTACTTTTGCTTCTGCTTTCGTCTTGCTTTTGCTTTCGTCTTACTTTTGCTTCAGCTTCTGTCATACTTTCGCTTCAGCTTCCGTCTTAGTTTGCTTCAGCTTTCGCCTTACTTTGGCTTCAACTTCCGTCTCAGTTTGCTTCTGCTTTCGTCTTACTTTTGCTTTAGCTTTCATCTAAGTTTGCTTCCGTTGTCGTCTTACTTTTGCTTTAGCTTCCGTCTTAGTTTGCTTCCGCTTTCATCTTACTTTTGCTTCAGCTTACGTCTTAGTTTGCTTCAGCTTGCGTCTTAGTTTGCTTCCGCTTTTGTCTTACTTTTCCTTTAGCTTCCTTCTTAGTTTACTTCTGCTTTCGTCTTACTTTCGCTTCACCTTTCGTCTTGCTTTCGCTTCTGCTTCCGTCTTACTTTTGCTTCAGCTTCTGTCTTACTTTTGCTTCAGCTTCTGTCTTACTTTGCTTCGGCTTTGGTCTTACTTTTGCTTTAGCTTCCGTCTCAGTTTGCTTCCACTTTCGTCTTACTTTTGCTTCAGCTTCCGTCTTAGTTTGCTTCCGTTTTCATCTACTAATATTATTATTATTTGATTTTTAGTTATCGATAAAAATAAAATATCACAAAAAATAAAAGATTAATTATTCAATTAATTGTATCTTTTATGATTAACAATATTTTATTGAAGCACTTCATCAACTCGTCAGTGGAACAACAAAAAAAACGTTTAGAAACTTTACTTGGTAACCAAAAAAGGGACCTTTAAACCTAAACTTTAACTCTGACAAGTCCTGATTGAAAAGTGTGCATAGCCGAATGATTTTAAGAGATAGCCCTTCGTTTCCTTTAAGAAGGATTACTCAACTCACAAATGAATTTTAATGCGAAGTGATTGAGAGCTGCCAAAATTTTACCAAGGCGATGGCCCTTCGTTTCCTCCAAAAAAGATTACTCAAATCATTTTTTAAAATAATGTTAAGTCCTTTAAGTAAGAAACAACGGAGACATTAAATGCGAAATGTTAACTGTATCATATATGAAATGATTAAGATCTCATTTGTAAGCCTTTGATATACCAGTGGATTTAATTAAATTTTATCTTCTTAACTAAGAAGATCATCTGGTTCATGACGTGTCAGATGGTTGATCACTCAACATTGCCATATTCAGGTTTCGTCTTATTTCTTTGAATCTTTCTTCACCTAATAGCTTAGTGAAGATGTCTGTTGGACCCCGAACCTTGAAGCGAAAATTAGAAATATGAAAATGAAAGTAAATGAGTATTTTTGTATATAATTTGTGTTATAGATGATTGTGATATGGAAATGTGAATTATGTATGAATGATGGGTTGAGAAACCTTAAGCATGAACCATGATTAGATATGTAAGATATTATGGAAAAGCAAGAGATTATGAATGACAAGATGCTATGGAATGTAAGAAATCAT
>JANPWT010000005.1:27120621-27136320 GCA_024678245.1 Erythroxylum densum
GCACCTATCAGTTTCTTAAAAATTGGAACATACAATAATTGTTAGATAATCAATTTAAATGTCAAAATCTTTGAACTCCTCAGATATATAACTTATTGAGTGATGTCTCTGTTTTATTTATTTATTTATTTATCAAATTAGTGACGGTAATAATATGATGTTCCCTTTTTGACGTACCTCTTTTAATCAAACTCTGCCTTTCCTTTCCCCGTAATTGGAAGATGCTATCACAATAATTATACGGTACATCTTTTCTTAGCTAATGTAAAACTATTTACGCTATTTTTTAAATTACGTAGATAATTTAATAAATATAATTAATAAGTATTGTATTTCAAATAATGAATTGAGGTCCTTATGGGAATAATCAAATCACATAGTAAGATAAGTCTCTGTCACACATTTATATCGGGGTGTGTAGCTACTGGTTACTAGCTTAGATGGGACCAAAAACGTGCAAGGGCAGCCAAGATAACCGGAAAGTGTTTCTATAGTACCTCTAGAGGCAATTTTGAGTTCGGCTCGGCCTCCTAATTCTGTACTTGCGTTCTTATTAGAGCTTTAATTTTAGCCTCTATTATCTTCATCAATCTAATAACATAGTTTAATTTAGGAAGAAATATTAGACACGTAACTTCTAGCCTTATCACCTTCACCGTCCATTGCCTACGGAGGTTTCAAGTTTTCTACATTTTTTTCCCTTACTATTATTACATTTTATGACAATTTGGTCAGATAATAAATTAAAATTCTCAGAATAAGACACATGCGTTCATTTAGGTATGCAATTCAACTTGATTGACAACAAGTTCCAACGGTCGGCGTATACTTTACACAAATCAATCATTCCATACAATATGTGCCACGTCTCTACATAGTTTGCGACCGCATGCCAAAGCAGTGTTAGTCAACATTTACCGCTCCAAGTTACTTTCAATTTATGCAACTTTGTAAGCCTACTCTAGACCCAAAACAAAACAAAAAAACTAGCAAGCCTACTCTTACGAAATAAAGTACGATTAAGTAATTAATCAAGTTAGTAGTGGTTGGATGTGATACAAATGATATTTAAGTAATTAATATATAATTTATCACCAAAGTTAATTAAAGAAACATTTTATTATTGTCAATTGTGATTTGTGATTGATTTATTTACCAAATATAATATCCTCAAAAACAAGGGAGTGCTTAGGGGGATTTAATTAGTAATAGAAATAATTACACATACTTTATATTTAAATTCTTCCCATGTAACGTACATCTTTCACTCATTCACGAGCATACCATACTGACAAGTGTAACAAACTAATGTAGAGATAGAGTGTAATGATTGCAAAGTCTCCGAGATAAATTGGAAGTTTCAATTACCGCCACATTTAAAAACATAAAAAAAAACAATCAAATAGATTGGTGTTAGTGGTTTAGGACTCTCATCCTTTAATTAGAGATCTCTTATTTGAGTCTTGGGAATGGAAAAATTTGTTTGGCCAGCACTTTACTTCTTACAGGCTGACTCGATGTGAACGGAGATTAGTTTAGAAGTAAATGGCTTAAAGACATCTTCTCATAAATTGAGACCTTCCTAAAATACATGGTGAACTTACCAAAAACCAAAAAACAATCACATGGGATGGGATCCAAAAAGTGCACCAGCTTAGCCTGGACTGGAGTCATGTTTTTTTTTTTTTTTTGTAAACTATCCGATATCCGACGCTACATAAACAGCTGACTAATTCGGATTTGAGTGGGATAGGACTATATAGGCGACAAAGCTCTTCCTCATGAGTGCAGCTCCATGCCTAAAACTCCAAACTGATACCTTGATTAAAGAAGGAAGAGCTCCAACCACTTCACCACAGCACTCGCAGGTAGAGCCATGCTTTACGAACCGGAGAAAAGAGAGGAAAATTCAAAAGGAACGGGTCCCCCCTTTCCGGCCCGGGTTCCCTGCTCCAGTCCCTGCCTCAAAATCAAATCCCCAGGGCAGGAGTGAGGTGGACTCTTTTGTCCTCGGATGTGTCATGTGTGTAGTTGTTCTCCAACTGTAACTGTAACCGTAACTGTAACACACGCTGTAAATTTTCGCTTCACATCACAGGTAGGAAGTTTTGTAGTGCCCAACTGTCCTTCCGTCCGGCTCTTAATAAAAACACGCAAGAAAAAGAAAGTAAAAAGGAAGAGAAAAAATGGCCTGTCACATCTCCTCTCAGTCCACACCATGTGCCCACTACCAGCTTCACCTGGGAGACCTGTCCACCTCAATTTCCCCAACTTCAGAAACTAGGGTTCTCTAAACCCTCAACCAGCCTTTCTCTTTTCTTTTTTTTTCCCCCCACTTTCTGTATCATTGATCTTGCGTTTTTCTGTTTGGAGTCAATCCCAGTTATGGAGGGAGCGAAGTTGGAGACGGAACAGGAACACGAGTACAGGCCTTGTATTGAGAGCTCCGTACAGAGACCGGGGGTTTCAGTTGGGGACGATCAATGCCAGAAGTTGCCGGAAATGGACGACGCGAGGCTCTTTGTAACTTCTCAGACGGTTTCTGACGCGGCCAAGGGGGTCGATGTGGTCCTTGGAGTCAAGGATAGAGTCGCTGCGGAGATGAGTACTGGTGTTAAGCGGAGGCGTGGCCGGCCGCCGCGCGCACTGGGAAAGACCTCTGTCCCGCCACCGCCGCCTCTGGCGCAGAAGAGGAAGAAGGATGAGGAAGACGTATGCTTTATTTGTTTCGATGGTGGCAACCTTGTGCTGTGTGATCGCCGGTGAGTCGGTTTGCTCAGGTTCTCCTTTTGTGTTTTCTTTTTGCTTGCTAAGAAAATTTTGATAGCAGTCATGGGAATTCAAGGTGGGATGTAAGTTAAGTTGATTGCAAGTTTGTTTTGTTCAACTGGAGCTATCTTGTGTGTAGTTCAATATGGAAAATTTCCGGTTAATTGAGCGTTTTGGACTTCTACTTGTTAAGTTCTTGGCACCGAGTGGAGGTTTTAGGTTCGTTTTTACCTTTTCTGTTGCTGCGATGTAGTGCATTTATTGTTCGGTTAATTAGTTCGGATTGATGTTTGATAGGGGCTGCCCTAAAGCTTACCATCCAGCTTGTATCAAGAGGGACGAGGCATACTTTCAATCAAAAGCTAAGTGGAATTGCGGTAAGTTTCAGTATGCAACCACTTTTTGCATGAACTTGTTCTTTTTACATATTGTATTCCTTGTCCTCATGCATTGATCAACACAATTTCTTTTGTCGAGTGTATGTCGTTGGCTATATTTATGGATAGTGAAGATATGAATTCATAATTCAAATGTAAGTTCAGTTGTGAGTCATTTGGTGTTGCAGTGTAGTGGATTTAAGAATTGCAGATGATGAATACAAGAATCGATTAATTTCTGACGAATATCCTCTTTTACCTAGATTCTCTTATCCCCAAAGTTGTGGATTCTCTGTTTGTCGTATGTAGTGACGTCTAGTATGCTCATTAGTTAAGATCAGGTTCTCACATGGTATTGGTGTAATTTGCTGATAATTCTCATGCAATTGTGTGTTTTCAGGTTGGCATATATGTAGCAATTGTCAGAAGGCTTCCCATTATTTGTGCTATACTTGCACATACTCACTGTGCAAAGGATGCACCAAAGAAGCAGATTACGTTTCTGTAAGAGGAAATAAAGGATTTTGTGGGACGTGCATGAGTACTATAATGCTTATAGAAAATGTTGCACCGGGGAATAAGGACAGAGTATGTTAAATCCTATCTCTTCGTATGTTATCCAAATATTGACTAAACCTAAAAGGGTATAAATTATCCAAAGTTTGGGAAAATATCCTTTCTTGATTTTATTTGAACTAGCTGTCTTTGATAAAATAATTGATGAAAGTTAAGTTTTGCCTCTAAAACTTCATCCTCTTCTAGTAATGCCCCCATGTTTCTTCAATTTTAGTAATTATCCATTATATTTCTGCATTTTATATGTTTCCCGTTTCCATCTTATTTATGCAGGTTGAAGTGGATTTTGATGACAAAACTAGTTGGGAGTATCTCTTCAAGATATACTGGAGTTACTTGAAAACAAAGCTATCTTTAAATTTAAATGAACTAACTAAAGCTAAAAACCCGTGGAAAGGCGACCAGCTACCAAAAGTGAGAAGTTCATGGAAGGGAGTTGGTACTATGATTTCTAAGGTGGAACTTTTGGGTAATGACAATAAAGCTTCTTGTACAGATAACCATTCCAGAAGCCAAGAGGCAAGCCAGTCCAAGAGGATGAAAACTGATTATGAGCCCAAATTTACCATTGAGGGGAATTTTCGAGGTGTGGAAAAAACTACTCCGTTGCCTAACGACACAACATGGGCAACGAAGGAGCTCCTAGAGTTTGTTTCGCTCATGAGAAATGGGGACATATCCATGATATCTCAGTTTGAAGTTCAGGATCTTCTTCTAGAATATATAAAAAGAAACAATCTTTGTGATCCTCGCCAAAAGTCACACATTGTATGCGATTCAATGCTTATGACTCTCTTTGGCAAAGCACGTGTTGGACATATTGAAATGCAAAAGCTTCTTGAATATCATTTCCCACTGAAAGGAATTTCCTCAGCAGATGACATTGTTAGAGCAGGAGTTGATGTTGTTGGTATTCTTGATAAAGCTGCAAGTAATAATGATAGTTACTTGATGATTAGTAATCAAAAAGAGCATAAAACACGCAAAAAGATGGATGAGTCTGGACTAGTGACAAATCCTAATCCAGATGACTTTGCAGCTATTGATGTTCACAACATCAATTTGTTATACGTAAAGCGAAATATAATGGAGATCCTGTTGGATGATGCTGAGAAATTCCATGAAAAGGTTGTTGGGTCATTTGTCAGAATCCAGATTTCCTGTGATGATCAAAAGCAAGATACTTACAGGCTTGTGCAAGTTGTAGGTATATTCATATAACCTCTTCTCCAATATGTTATTTAACAAAATGAAATTAGGAGGCCCGGTAATTTTTTTTCATCAGAATACTGTATACCATTAGTTTGATGAAAACTATGCTTTTTTCGTGTGCAGGAACTAGTAGGGTGGCTGAATCTTATAATGTTGGCACAAGAAGAACTAATATCATGCTTGAAATAATGAATATAGATAAAAAGGAGATCGTCTCAATTGATGGTATTTCAGACCAGGCATTTTCGGAGGTGACAGAATATCTGACCTGGATACTTGTTTTATTCTACTTTGTTGATTTACTGTCTTGTGGACACTTTACTGTTTTAGGATTTCTTTAATAAATTTTTTTGATAGGTGGATTGTTCTTGTGGTAGAATATTAATTTTTATTTCCACAATAGTTTGCATATTGTCGCTTCATAATTATGTGGTAGGATTTGTGTTCAGGTGTATTTTCTTTTTCTTTTTCTTGTAACTTTTTTGAACTCTGTGTAGTCTAATCAAAAACAGGAGAGGTAATGATTGCTTACATTAAGTTTCCTTCAGGTTCTGTTATAGAGCATTGGGGATGCCTGTCCATATTGATTTTCTTTCAGATTGTTGGAATTATTTTGGAAAGTTCAATTTGATGCCAGCATATTGATACTTGACTGTTGTGGCTCGTTCAATAAAAGGAAAAAATGTTGCTTTTCCATAGTCATGAAGGTTTATGATGAAAAAAATGCAATCTAGATAATAATTTAGACGTTTTGCATTTGAGACATTGTGATTTTCCCTTGTATAATTTATATGAGTATTCCATTGCTAATAATTATTTTAAAATGTTTTACCTTCTTGCAACAATATAATCAGGAGTAATGATATTGCATTTGCATTACTATCTAATCCTGTCCTGCTCTAGTTTCACATCTGCTTATCTTCGGATTTATCTGAGATGATGATGGTCTTTGCTCATAGAGAAGATAATACTGATAAATTGTTGTAATCTCATCCTTCTCAAATTGAATGGATGACTAGCCTCCAGTAATGATGTGATACCTGTTTTTCCAGGATGAGTGCAAACATTTGCACCAGAGTATAAAATGTGGCCTCACTAAATGGCTAAAAGTGGTGAGTGTTACTTATACACTTTGGTCCATTCCTTAAGTTTGATTATGTGCGTTCTTATTCTGAAGAGATTTACTTGGTTTGATTATGTGCGTTCTTATTCTGAAGAGATTTACTTGGTTTTAGGGTGAGATTCAGCAGAAAGCATCGGTTCTTCAGGCTGTGAAGATTCATGATGTGAGTTTCAGTCCTGGTATCTCATTACACTGATATGCTTGGGAGTACAGTGATAGATTTTGTGTTTCCACTTGGTTTATAACTAGTTATCGTCTTCTGAGTTTTACACCTCTTCTGAATCAGGGCCTCGAAGCAGATATTTTACAGCTTAATCATCTTAGAGATCGATCTAATGAAGGAGACAAGAAAGAATATCCTTTTCTGTATAAGATTTCTGCTTATGCCTATTGTTTGAACTTTAGCCTAAGTTTTCCGCTCATTTTTGTGAGTTATGTTTACCGTCCTAAGGCCTAATAGTTTCAACGCATCTAGAAAAAATCAGTCAGGGTTTTTTCTGCTAAATGAGTTGTATTGTTATTGAAGTGTACTGCCCATAACATTTAAAAACGAACCCGTATTTTTTGCTTAGTGTGTGATGTTGCTTGAGGACTACTTTAACATCTACCGTATATCTTTCTAATTGCTTATATGTTGCAGTGGACAAAAATGTATTAGCTACTATTGTCTCCTGTGCAACCATGGCAGTTGCGGTTAAAATCGTTTTCTTGCAATGAGTAGACTGTTGGATATGCTATTTGTTTTTAATCGCTTAGTTAATTGTGTTAATTGATTGCAATTGTCATGTTCTCAATATTTCCTATGTAGCTATTAATTTTGACATTCAATGCATATGGATCTGTTCCTTGACTGTTGCACGCCTAGAAAGTGTGTAGAGAGATTGGAGCTTCTGAATTCACCTAATGAGCCCAAAACCAGGCTGCTTGAAAGTCCCATTGTACATGCCAATCTACAAATGAATCCACTTTATGAATCTGAAGAAGATGCAGGAGAAGCTAATGGAATGGAAAAAGGTTTTTATCGATGAGTTGCTAATAGAGAAACTTTTGTTGTAATTATCTCTGCTTGAAGTTTTAGTTTGAGAAAAGTTTGTTGGTAAACATTACTGTGTATGCAGGTAACTATTCAAGATTGAGAAACAGTGGTAGCAATAAAAAGGCATTGGATGTCAACACTTCTCTGAGAGCCCTTGATGTCTTGAGTGAGGTAGGAATTATGGAACAGAGAAATTTAGCTGCTGCTTGTGATCAGACCAAGAATTTATGCAAAAAAATTGATGTGGATAGAGATAGTAACACCTGGGCTCGTGAGAAAGTGAATGACTCTGTACAAATTCAGGGAGGAGAAGCTCTAAGCCTTAACATTCAGACTTTTCCAGATAGTCAAATGGGCCCTACTGGTTCTCCGACTGCCTATTGTAGTAGTCAAACAGTTGAACAAGCTGAACAATCTTCAGATGTTGTGTCAGCAGTTTTGCCATCCGTTTCAACTGCAGGAGAGCTATTCACTAATGATCGTGAAATAGATGAACTGTGGCAATATCAGGATTCGAGTGGAAAAATTGAAGGACCATTTCATATGATGCAATTGCGCACATGGAACGTAAGTGGGCATTTTCCTGCTGATCTTAGAGTTTGGAGGATAAATGAGAAGCAGAGTGATTCTATTCTTTTGACTGATGCATTGACTGGAAAGTTCCATGGACAATCCCAGTTGCCACACGATAACTTTTTATTGCTTCAGGGAGTAGCAGCTGCTATGGATGACATGGATAAAAAGTGTGAGCTTCGGTTGGGTCCAAAAAGTTTTGCTACTTTGGTAGACAATAATAGCACTGATTCCAGCAGGAAGGCTGCGCAAAACGATCCTAGTGTCCAATGCAAAGATAATAATCAAGTTGTGAGGAGCGATGGATATGCCTCTCATTCTTCTAGTTGGACTACAGCTATGAGTGTTGCTGTTGGTGGTGATGGACGGGCTCAAATGTCAGTTCAAGGCCGTGACCTGCCAAGAGGTGGTAGCTCTTTTGCTGATAAGGCCCAAGTGTGTAGTTCTTTCATCTCATCATCATCTTCTGTGAAGCTTCCAGAAACTTCTGTTCTTTGTCTTAAGGAAGGTCACGAAAATGAAAATTGGTGTTCTGGAATCAATCTAAATGATAATTCATACAAGAGTGGTGCTACTGGAGAAAGTGATGAGAAGCAAGCTGATAGCGAGGGTCATTCAAGTCAATCTTCTGGATGTAACTGGAGACCGACACGAAGAGACGATTTGTCAAACCGATGTGATTCCAACTCCGGTCTTGTTTCTGTTGTGAATCCTATTGGAAGATCCAAGCGGAATCAGGAAATTGGCTTTACTGATTTGCCCATCTCAACCACAAAGCAGACACATTCAAATGTAAAAAATGAGGTTCCAGAGGAAAAACCATCTATTTGTTCAAATGCTCCAGCCCTGGAATCAGGACCCGGTTGGAGTACTAATTCCAGTTTGGTGATAGTTAGAGCACAACTCCCTGAAGTAGCTGGTGAATGGGGTGGTTATTCTTCTGCTCCTACCAAAGAATGGGACTCAAATCTTGCAGGTATATCTTCATTGAAACCAACTGAAGGAACTACTGATCATGCTGCTACACCTACTTCAGGGTGTGGTCACCTCACACATACTTCCCCAGCAAACCTAGCAGTTGATACCACCGGTTGGCAGTCACTGGTTCCAGAGTCCAACGAGTTCTCTTTAGTTGATGAATCTGTTTCAGATCTTTTGGCTGAAGTTGAAGCAATGGAGTCTCTTGGTGGCATGTCTTCTCCTACTTCAAAAATGAGATGTGAGGAACTGACACACGATTCTGACGATGATTGCTTTAGTCCTGTTGGGAGATTTAGCCCAGCCCCTGATCCTGGAAAAAGTGATGCATTTAGCTCCACTGGAGACATGCAGGTGCCTTCTCGGATGACTGCAACTGATGAGCCACTCAGTCTTAAGCTATCCAACATGCCTTCACATAACACTGTAACGGATGAATGCATTCGAGTATCGCAAATGCCATCCAAGTTGTCAGGAAATGGTCAACCACTTAAACTATCTCATGTACCTCACTGCAATGTGATCGGTGAGCCAATTTGTGCATCTGAAATGCCATCTCGTTCACCTTTGATTGATGAACTGCATCAGTCTGCAAAAGTATCTTCCCATTCGTCTGTAACAGATAGATGTCTTGATGTGTCTCAAAAATCATCCAAGGCAAGTTTACATGATGAGCCACACCCAATTTTGCGGGCTGGAAGGATTGATTCTCAGAAGACCTGTAGAGGACAGTCTTCTAGAATAGCTGAAGTTGGAAGAGATGCAAAGCTTGGTGATGTTCTAGTTAAGAAATGGGATGCAGGCATAGAAATACAGCCTCTTCCACCATCAATAGTTAACCAAGAGGGCACAGTTTCAGCAATCCAGCCACCCGCATCTTGTGCTGTTAGCCAGTGGCAAGCAGGGCCTGATTTCAACCGGAGCAGTTTCAAAGGAAGTGCCAATCTAAGCCTGGGTGGGGTTTATCAAGGAGATAAGAACATGGACTGGGGAGCTGGTGACAGGGCAGCTCATCAACAACCTGTTAACACGAATGCAACCAACTCTACGGGGAATATAAGTGGATGGGGAAGCCAACCCTGGCATGCTGAGGATAGATATGGAGGTGGAAGAGAGCATCGAAGTTATCACCAAGGAAGAGATTCAGGATATAGGAGGGATAGGCCTTCGTGGAACAGGCAGCCAGTTTCTGGTGTTTTTGGAAATGGTAGTGGTCCTTTCAGGCCTCCACCCAGAGGGCAGCGAGTGTGTAAATTCTATGAGAACGGGAACTGCAAGAAGGGAGCATTATGTAGTTATTGGCATCCGGGAAGTTAGAGGTCCATTTTCCGGCCACATTTGGGGTGCATGTAATTCTGTAATTAATCATTCGTATGGGGAAATTTGCCCTTTGTGAATGTTCACTGAAAAGTAGCATCACACATAACTATTCTTTCGTGGTTCATATATATAGCTCATAAAAGTTCTGCATTGGGATAATTGAAAAGATAAATGCAAGGATAATTTCTCTTAGGGTATGTTTGGATGTGGGTGGAGGGACGGAAGGGAATGGAATGGAATGGCTCAAATGACTTAGGCTATTGTTTGGGAGTTTATTTTGAAACAGGATGAAATGACAATTAATCCCTTTGGAAGCCATCCTTTGCCATTCAAAATTCAATATTTTGTGACCTCCTAAATTTGGGGGTCAGGGATGGAATGACATGGCTTGCCTTCCAAACTTTAATTTAATGACAAAAATATTCTCAAAAAATTAATGAAATTATAACCTCAATCTAGCAATACCTACGCGGCTACATGTTACTACGTCAATTGTGTTTCTCCTTCAACTGAAAAGTGCGATGAAAAAGTTGATTGCTTATATAAGAAAATGAGAAAATTATATTATGGGCATCCTACAATTTGAAATGCTTTGGGGTTACTAAGATAGTTTCATGGCAACTATACATATTTTATTATAAGGGTAATTTTGGAAAAAAAATATTGCAAGTCATTCCATTCCATTCATTTTTAGTATCACTTCCAAACAATAATCAAAGGAGTCTCTCTCTTATTTTATTTAAACTTCCAAACAATGGAGTAGCTCACTCCATTCCATTCCATTCCATTCCGTTCCATTAATTACCATTCCATCCTAAACTCCCAAACATACTCTAAAGCTAACGTTTATTAAGGATTGTTGTAGACACGTGCTGAGGACTAAAGGTAAATGGTACAGGTCTGAAGTTGTATCTGCGTCAATAATAACTGCGGTATTGCATTATAATTAAACCCTAAAAGTAATTGCTTATGATTTGTCTACTTGAGACCATTAATCAAAACATGATACCCCATGCTTGAAAAATGTGTAGCTGACTAGAGCTATTGATTGGATTAGCAATTTTAGAAATTCAATGGACGGCCTGATCAGTCCTCCTAACACAATATATATAATGGGAGACTGGGAGTAGGTTAAGCTCTTCTTGGAACATAAAATGGTTTGTTTGAACAAAATGAGATCTGACAATATCTTCTACCTTAATGATGAAATGTTAGGGGTATTCGTACAATGTAAGGTCAAATATCATAAAAATAGTTAGCAGAACTTATGATTTGAAACCATCCAATTCTTTATGCGATAGAAAAATGGTTCTACACATGCACGTTTGGGTGAGGGCATAGATGAAAGTAGCTAAGCGACAGAAAGATGAGAATGGAAATGACAGTCATCATGTCTCAGTTATAACGTGGGCAAAGGTCTGGTCATGAATGGACACTAGACAGACATGGCCCTTCGCTAATTGTCTTATGCAAATGAACTCCTACAAAGGAGACAAAATGCGATTCTTCATGATTCAGCTAAAGTAATTGTTATGGAAAGAGGTGTCGTCCGTTCCTTCGTATGTTTTACATTCTAACCGTTCTATACTTGGATCTTGAATGGATATTTTTCCTGTCGTTAAATTCGTCGATTGAAACATATCTCTTACGTATCAACTGGAGAAAAAAAAGCCTGCATGCTCCACTAGTTTTTTTGGTTATCCACGAGTTATCTTAGGCGTGTCTCAATTATGAGAAGTCAGTTTTAAGTCATTTTATACCCAGATTAAGCTTCACTCAAGCCGGGAAGGTCTCTTATGGAAGGCAAAACTCTGACCCCAAATTTTAAACGGCTGCATACATGAAGAGGTGCATGTTCCACTAGTTAAAACCCATTTTCGATTCTGTTTTGCTCCACTCAAGAAAGGATGATTTAGCTTGCCTATTAATGCCTTGACTGAAACAGTGAGCTGCAGTAAGCTTTGGATTTGAGTTCACAGATTCTAATTATTAGCCTTAGTTAACTTCTTATATTAAAATGCAATTGTGATTACCAAACATCCACTGAGCTGTACAATCTTAATCACATCAAAGTACAAAGTCCTTGCGAATTTAAATAAAAAATTTATAGGGGTCATCTATGGGAAAAATTGGCAACAGAAAGAGACAAAATCATAGCCTCATAGATCCTTACTATCTATTTGTATTCTAATCAAGAATGTTTTATAATGTTATATTTTACATTTGTTCACCTCCAAGTCAACAACATCAACGAATCATCCCATCCGATCATGGGTCTCGATGAATATTGTTTAATGACTGTTGAAGACAGGATGCTTAATTTGATCCCCACTTTGGAATAACCTTCGAATGACATTTATTGTGAACCCAAAACACCAATTGAAAAACTATAATTCATATACTGATTGTAATAATAACCACAACCATAAAAGAAAACATATAAAGCTTAAGGGCTTTAGTATATGTTCTCGTGCTTACTAAACTTTACGCTTTATTAAATTGCAACCTAGTAGGCCGTAATTAAAGAATCTTATGCCGATGATCATGTGCATGCGGTGACGTTGTGCAATATAATATATTATTTTTAAAATTTTATTGATTAATATTGAGTTAATAATCTGTAAGTGCATTTACTCCAGATAAATGTCAGGTGGAGTTACAAATTTTAAAATGTATAGTAAAGAATGAACAAAATTTACTACAAAAAGATATTCACTTACTAAAATGAAATTTTATACTATATCTATGTTTTATAAATTATTTTAGTCAAAATTCTTTATGTTGTATCTCGATTTTTTAAAAATATTTATTTCAAATACGTATAACGTAGAAATTAACTATTTCCATTGAGATATGTCATATCTCAAAACTATTTTCATTATATTCCAACTCACCTAGTTTGTCTTTAATTCCCAGTCTTTCTAATGCTGCCACTACTCTCTTCCATATATAGTTGTTCACTTGGGTTCCTTAAGAACTAGCCAGCAAAATACATACAAAAAAAAGATCGGTTTTCCTTACATATTCTCCTTCATCTTGCTTTATACATTGAGTTATCCTCAACAAATTCCATGAACAAATCTCTCTCTCTTTCTTCATCCTCTAGTGAAAGAACATGTCATGCTTCTGAAGAGAGCAGTTGGACTATGTACTTGGAGGATTTTTTTGCCAACCACAACCAGGATAACCATGATTCTTCCATTTTTGATGAAGAAACTTTTCCAGAAGTCTCGGATGCTGCTTCTTTGGTTGGGAAGAAGTCCTTAGAAAGCAAGCCAGCTATTGGGTTGTTATCTACTAATCAGAAAAGCTATAACAGCAGGTTGAGTTTCAAGAAAAGGCAAACCAAAGAAGCTATGGTTGATGATGCTTTGGAGGATACTGCTAGTTCTCCCGCAAATAGCCCCATGGTCTGAATTTTTCTCTGATTATCAGATTTTTTTTTCCCTCAGTATTAACATTATGTCAGCTGCTCATGTTATAAATATAATTTACAAAGGGTTGTTCAAGTATATGTAAGACTGTAAGTTACGAACCAATATTCCCAAAAGCTATTCCTTAGCTTTTTTCCAACAGCTTATGTTCCTGGGAAGAACAGTTTCTTGGCAATAGTATGCTCCTTTAACTTTAAACTTTGGCTGCTGGGAATAGGTTTATGATGTGAACGTCCAGTTCCAAAAGAATACAAGGCAAAAAGTTGAGGTGTGCACCTCTCAAGTAAGTTAAAACATCTGTTCGATACCTTTACTTTGGCAGTTTTGATGATCAATTCTTGGACTGTCTTTTAGCTCACTGTTTCTTATACGTAACATGAGTTTGGCTTTGTCGTTATAGGGGAAGAGCAGTGCTTTATACAAGGGACGTGAAACAGGTAATTTGGGTTTTCTTGGGTGTGAAAATGACACCAAAGAACTAAAGCAAAGTGGTCTGTGCTTTGTTCCTGTGTCCATGGTGGTGAACTTTCTTGGTTGATTCCACTTTACCACCCCTTTTCTCACTCTCTCACAAAAGGACCACTCACCTGTGCCAAATACGTGTTGCATGTAGGAGATGAACACGACACGGATGTAGCCTGCATTAGACATAAAGTCCTATCCTGCTTGTACAACCTGCAACATTTGAGATATATGGGTTGTATCTGGCCTGAATTTATCAGGGAAAGAAATCATAATCATGAGGACCATGTAAAGTTTTAAAAATTCGTTTCAGGTAACTCATGTATTCCTGTCTAGCTGGATGTTCTATCGTCCGACCTGTGTTATTCATATGAGATCAGGCTTTAACATGCCTTCCAACGATTAGATTAATTAAGATATTAATTAATCTTCAGCTTTTTTAGGGTAATAAATTGAAGTCCCAACACTTCAATTATGGTTTTAATCAGCCTGTTCAACATGGCTTGCAAGTATCATGCTGTAAAATGATGTCTGGCATATGCATGATGAAGAGAATGTGTGTTTTTCTGTTGTTTCTAGGGTAGGTCATTCACCTCCAAATTATGCAACAGGATTCGCAATTTCGTACATATATGGATTCATATGTCGGAGCGAAAGCTGTATGTATGGACCACTACCTCGCTATATGTAGCTGGCCTTCCATTTGCCTTTGAAGTCCAATTTTCTTCACCAAGAAAATTTACAGTCATGTGTGATTTTTCAATTTTCTCCTCACCGAATTCGATCTTGCATAAAATGATACAGTAGCTTCAAGAACCATAACTGCAGATCATGACACGAAAAGTTTCCAACTTGGATTAGCTTTACTTCATTTATGTACATTCTATTCTCGTATACTTTTTAATTTAAAATCTTTCAGTCGAGTGTGCGAAAGTTTGGCTGTCATTTTCCTCGCGACGCCATCACATTTTCAACGCGAAACGAACACTCCACTCAACACGTTAGGTTTCAATAAAATATAATTTCAAGTACAAACTAAGCATTATAATGTTTGTTCTTTTCTGGCTAGCTGATTAGTTATTTTCTAGTTGCTTTGCCTTTGAAAATTGACTAGTAATTAAGATAATTTAAAGTTCAGACAGGCAATTAGTGACTTAAAGAATGATTTAAAACTCACACGTACGAAACCGGTCGACTCGACTAAAAACTCACATTATAATGATTTTAGTCTGATTTGAATTTATAATCTTTATGAGTAAAAACTGGCTAGTTAAATAATAAATTTACTGAAAACACGTTAATAACTCACGGAGTCACCTTTTAGAGAACACGTGACAGATATGTTTTTAAAATATGAAACCTACCTAATTTTAAGGTACAGGTGAGTTGGTAAGGAGCTCTCTTGATTTAAGTGAGATCGTGGGTTTAAACCGTCATCATGTATGTAACTATTTAAAATTTGAGGACAGAGATTTACTTTTCACAAGAGATCTATCTGACTCAAACGGAGATTAATCTAGGAGTAGATGATTTAAAGGTCTTTTTTTCCTATAGTCGAGACATTCCTAAAACTCCTCGTAAACAACCAAAAAAAATATGAAACCTACCTCAAAGAACAATCTTCTTCCTACCTTCTCCACAAAAAATAATATGAAACCTACCTCAAAGAACAATCTTCTTCCTACCCTCTCCACACACACCAATCCATGTTTTTTTTGTTGTTTGTGTCAATGTTTTGACATTTTATTACAATATGGGAAAGTTGAGAACAATTTATTAATAAATTATAATTTTTAAAAATTATATTATATTATTTATTTCTTTATATTTTAATTAAAA